>CM074179.1:18357545-18917545 GCA_037179385.1 Holothuria scabra
ACATGTTGCTTCATCGTTTGAAGTATATTTATTAAATGTTGATGTGCTGTAATTTAGAAAGGGCTTTTTCTAGAGTCCTACCGACCCTTTGGCAAGTAGCCGTTCGGCGAAACCAAACTAATAACTGCTTCCCGAAGAAGCTATTACGTCAACTAGATGACAACACTTAACCAACCTCACGGCCTTCAGACCATTTACATTATTGGTCTGTCATTTATGGCTCTATTCTTCTTTTTTCAAAGTCCTCCCGACCCTCTGGCAAAGGGCCGTTCGGTAAAACCAAAACTTTCACTGCTTCCCGAAGAAGATATTACGTCCACGGAAGGACAATACGTGACTAACCTCACAGCCCTCAGACCATTTACATTATTGTTTGGCTCTATTCTAGACAGGATGAAAGACCTGCATGGCTTTATAACAAGGTGACAGTTGGTGAAGTTACGGTACTACTTTATTGATGTATAAATAAGTGGATAACCAAAAGCACGCCCCTTTTTATGATCTGTTCCATAACATACATTCCAATGAAAAGTAATTTTAAAACAATTGTGGGTCTTTGCATACGAAGTACTTGCTACACGTACATATCGACGAATCCGATTAGCTCTTGTTTTTAGTGACTGTAGGCAACCAGAAGTGGAGTCCATCAGCCTTTAATCGTCTTCATTTATTGTCTACGTGAATTTAAAATCCTTATATTCGGTGAGGTTGAAAAAAACAGGATACACTTCAGTGCACAACCACCCATGAAACAGGTAAGGAAGGAAATTCAAAGATTTGAGTTGATGGATCCCAGTATTGGCCGACTGAAATCAGACCATGACTTGCTGTCCGGATTCGTCTATATATTCAAGCGACACTCTGAGCCACTACACTAAACAAAGACTCTTTGAACATGTCCCAATCAGTGAGTTCGGTAATTCGTTGCCGCATGGAATTGTGGGGCACAATGTGGGATATGGAAAGCGAGCTCAACACTCGGCGTACATCGTTCCCTTGTTTTGGTCAGTACGTGCAAACAACTTTATGTGTTTAACCAAGGTGAACGAAAATAGGGGTCTCAGTGCTACTTTACGGCAGATTAAAATATAAAATTTTTACACCAACAAGACAATTTGGACACACTCCACTTCACAAAAAAATATATAGAATTCCTCTTTGCATCACAGATAGATTAAGAAAAGATAATTTCACCAAATTTTCAGGTAAACTTAAATTTTGGAATACGTGTTGTAGGGGCGGGATTGGTTTGTTTATCCCGACGATTTGGACAATGTGCCATATGCATAACAACCACAACGAATTACTGAACTAGCTCATTGTCCATATCCGAAAGAACTTCCACTGTTGGGAGGCTGATCGCTGTTGATTGATCACCCCCCCCCCCCCCGGATTAAAACGGTTCACACAAAAGCGACCAACATTCGGGGCTACGGTTTACTTTCAGCCGTTGGCGTATATTTGTGACATCTTTGGAGTGACTTCTGCAGTTTAAAGAGAGTAGGTGGCGCTCTCGTACAATTCAGTGCAGATCGGACAAGGTTTGGTGAAGAGATTTTGTTAAGTTTTCTAGTCTGCAACCCTGGATTTATATCCATTAGAAACCAATATTGACAAAGATAACTGAATTATGTGTAAAATTATTTCCTAGTACATCTGAAAGCTCCTTTACAGTTTATCGTCTAGTATAAAATCCACACTAAATATAAAGCCTATTATAGCTGACAGCCTGTTATTTTTGTTCCTATTTAATACTAAGATATTTTCTCTTTCCTTTAGGTGAAAGGAGACGGTTCACAGTATCAGATATTTTTGTTATCAATTTGCTTTGATGATTCGATGAAGTGCAAATTTTGTGCTGATGAGTGGATTAGACACAGGGACCCAAATCACTTTTAGCCTCCTTAGGTCACTTAGAAGTATCAGTTTATAGTTACGGAATAACGTAAATGGCAGGGAGGCCAAACCCCTTCCCCATTCCTACTTATATATCGAACCTGATTAGTAATGGAGTCACGGTAATGACAAGTATATCCTTCCACAGCAGGTTTTGGGAACAAATTCTTCTGTAAACAGGATTCTACTTCAACAGAAATAATACACAGCGCCCCCACCTGGATGCGTTCTGGATTTATGTGTTTAGGACAGTCCAGGAGTGTCCACTTGTCAATTGTAAAACGCATCTTCCGATCCCGGGAAAGTGGTGAGTCAAATAGGTGCATCATATTCTACAGAAAACGTGCGTCAATCTATAAAATGCTGGGTCAATTGCCAGACGGCGGGTTCGTCAATGCACAAAAATGTTTGACGCTCCTCACGTACATTGGTCAACTTTCCACGCGGGTCAGAGTGTGCGTCCTACAATTTGTAAGTGCTTCATTGTTTTATTTTGTTTGTTCGTTAATTTTTTGTATTTTATCTATTTACTTATTTCGTCTTGCTTTAGAATGAGTGTATGACGTGAAAATTCAAAAGCCTGGTTTGAGTACACATTGTAAAAATGTTACACAAAAAAGTTTTTTGTATAACTACAGAAGACAAAATAACTTAAATACAAAGAGAATGCATAATTAGAATGTTGTGAATGAGTTGACAGCACTTTTGATGCATTCTCTTGTTTGTTTGTTTGTTTGTTTGTTTTTTCTTTATTTCATGTAAATGTATGTGTAAAACATGTATGTGTAAAACAATGTATGAGTAAAACAGAAAAAAACAATGTTAAAATTCCAAATAAAAAGGGGAGAAAAAAGTCAATTTTATGTTTCAAAATTATCGCCATAATGTAACTTGCCTTATCGTAGAGAGTCATCTGCCAGGCAATTAAATGGAGCTTTCTGCCCTCTTACCCATTTATAATAATATTAATACAGATAAACAAATGCCTAAAAGCCTTCATCTTTGCATTTAGTCGATCTACTGTGCCAAAATTTGTCTTCCTCTGACTCACACTATACACAAGACATCCCCACTCTTACCCCTCCCCCAGGGCGGTGCCTTCATCACTGAAAACAAAACTAGTCGGTATGTTGCCTCTACGGGCTAATTTGACTGACTAGAATATAAACAAGTCTGTGGATTAGTCAGTGATCACAAAGTTGTCAGTGACTTTGTGACTACTGTACTAAACCACCGGCTAATTTGTGACAACCCACCAGTCAATCGACTACTTTTTACTATAGTCAGTGAAATTAGTAGAGACACCATCCCGACTACGTTTTTGTTTTTAGTTGCAGAGATAGCATGAAAAAACAACGTATTTTCCAGATTTGATGTATCGACTAAGGTGCCATGAGGATTTCGCCTGTTTAGCGCTCCCTATCAATAACCCCCCTTGGCGACCCCGCTGATTTTGTAATTTGGAACAATGTCGGCACAATGGACCAAATCCAGCCCCCCCCCCCCCCCAAATCGACCTACTGCCCTCAAAGGTTAAAGGGTATTGTCTACTATACACAATAAATTGGCTCCACATGCTAGACATTGGATCGGTTGTCAAATGATTCAATTCAGATTGCAACGAAGAATGTTTGTCAAGATTCCAAATAGTAACAACTAGTCAGGGAGATCGGCTTTGCCCCCCCCCTTTTTTTTTTCCTCGCAAGGTTATGACTTGCGTTAATCACGAAAATGGACCAATCATGCTTTTGGAAATTGGACACGCCCCATAATAAAAAAAAAAAATCAGCATTTTGACCTACCTTTTGTAATAAAGGCACAGGCTGCAGCTGATAAAAGGACAGGTAGATTTGACTTCTACTGACGTAACTTTAACTCTAACTTCTACCATGATTTTCAAACAAATTAAAATGTCAACTTTGAAAAATATGTTTGCGAATAACCTCGAAGGAACAAAAAATCTAGGAAAATCTGGGAAAAGGGGAAACGTTCCTGCCAAATAATTGCAACATTAGATTCAATCAGGAATTTGTGAAAGTAGAATGACTTTGTGAGATATTATCTCTGTCTGTGTTAGTTCAACAACCGCAAAAGAGGCCTAACCATTCTTACTGTGTTTAGTCTAAGCAGAAACTTTGTAAAATTGGTTCAACCTGACGATTATACGAGTATACGCCTAACAAGAGAACTGTAAAGGTTACCATTAAACGTCGTGTAACATTAAATGACAAAGTTGGGTGTTGGATATAAGTAGCATTGAAATCAAAAAAAAAAAAAAAAAAATCCCCCCCCCCGGTCAAATTCCATAAAAAGCTGACCATCCTTACAGAATTATTTCTGATTTTAAACTTCATCATGCATAAACATAAGCTCTCCATGCAAATCTTGTGATGTCTAAGGAGGGATATGCCATATATGGCTTTATGTTATCTTTTGTTTTTACATGCCTCTTCTCAAGGACATTCGTAACATTATTATGTCCTGAGGGTTTAATTATTTGAAAGTTTATATTGTGTCCTTAAAAATACTCCCTCATTTACCAAACCACAAACAATTTGATGAGAAGTCTAGAGGTAATTAACACAGGATTAACAAAAGAAATGTCAACATTATGCAACACTCCACATCATTATTTTTGCATACAGTAGGCAACAAGTATTTTTCAGAAAAAAACTTTGATGAGGTATTTCTTGAGAACCGTAAAAGTACTGACATAATTCCAACGAAATTGTCCGTAAGAAACCTTTGATCCTTGATTACCAAGAAGAGTTAGGCTTTTTTGCTGACATGTCTAAGTGCCTTTAAAAGAACATTGATCCATTATTTGGAAATAAAACAAAATTTCAAAATGTGAAGCCATTGCAGGTGACACCAGCGGGGAGGAGGTGCTTCGAGTAAGGCTGACTTTTCCCGACAGGGAGACTTCCAATTTCGTCGGTTAGTCTTAATCCATAGAAAAACAATATATAATCACAACAATCCTAGCTAGCCGAACAATTAAATTGATTTTGCTGACTTTACAGATTTTCTATAAGAAAAATAAATTTTTCCGATTTTTCGTCTACAAAAATGGGTGTCAAAAATTACATTTTTTGTAATACAGGGCAAGTTGACACTTTTCGGCGCGCCTCTCGGTCTCCCACCAAAAGGAAAAGTAGAAAAAAGATCCTGCGGCGTGATCTTTGCCTTGACTTCGGATCATTGCCCCCGTCCGGGAAAAAAACACCTGAAACCACTCCTTTCTTGAAGGTACAGAAGAATCCAAGGCAAAATAATTTGCAAAAAGACGTCTTAATATACACACAAAAGAAGGAGGAAAGCAATATTTCATAAATTTTATACCTGCTGAAATGATTGGAACCAAAATTCGGAGAAGGAGGGCCTAAGAACTGAGACCCTTTACCTGCAAATGTTATCTAATACGACGTTACCTGTACTATTTTGAAAACAGAAGGGCGCCTTAGTTACATTATACATACAATGTGACACAATAGGAGTGTAGATTACTTGTTTACCATGATAAAATGAAATTGTTACACGTCATAAAAAATCTCGAGCAATATATCAATTTTAATTTTTTTCTGACTAATTTATACTGATTATTTGCAGATTAGTTTGGAAGCCTTCACCCTTTCCCGATGAAGCTCTTTACTGTTGAGTGTCTCAATATTATCTCACCCCAACGCAAGGCAGGTTGGAGAATGCTATGAAATTAGTTATGATAAGTAAATTCAGTCTGTGAGAGAGCTCACACTAATAGCTACATATCGACCAAGTATAGCTCTGTCTGTTGTCTGCCAAGCGCGTCGCGTCTACAGTGCATTTAATTAAGCAGACGGGAAGTGAGTTCTGATTATTTTGGCGGGATAGTCCCGTTGCATCCTTGTAGCAAAGTTAATGAATTTTCATTTGTGGTTATTGCACATATCTGGCCGACACTTCTTTATATGGTTTCCGCCATTTTGGAGGTGAATCTGTAGGACTGTTTTATGTGATTTGCTCTGACCTACTGTGTTCATCGGATATTCTAGGTGCGCCGTGATCATACTACAACGCATGCGCAGTGAATGGGCGGATGAGCGACACATAGACCTATACAGTTGATTGTTCAACCTGTGCGAGTAACTTGCTAACAGTATTGCACTGTCTCAGTCGTGTGCGCCGCGCCCAAAGGTTTGCTCGGAATCTAACTTATTCGGATATAACATACAAGGTGTTTTGTGTGTGCAATTCGATTATTTGTTGAAGAGACCAACAATTTTTTTCTTGTGAAAAGGAAATATTTTGTAGAAAAAAGATGGCCGACACAGAGCAAAAAGTGGAAGAAACCCCAGCGGCAGAAGAGCCCAAGAAACCGGCAGAGGAAGAGAAACCCGTGGAGAACGGAGAGAAAACGGAAGAGGCAGTGGCAGATGGGGATGCTAAAACAGAGGAAGCAAAAGAAGAAGGTGGGGAGGCAAAAGAAGAAGCCGTAGAGAATCACGAAAACGGAAAAGAGGGGGAGGAAGAAGAAGAAGAGGAGACCCCTGCCCCATCTTTAGAAGCCCCAACGGAGAACCCCTTCACCGATGAAGATGTTCAACAGCTCTTGGACATGGAGTCCGGAGAAGAAGGCTGGGATAAAGTAAAGGAAAAGAAAGGAGTTCTTGTGTATAGAAAGGCAGAGAAGAACTCGTCGCCGTTAATTAAGGTAAGCCGCAAGCATAGCCGCTAAAACTATCCCATGCCAAGTTAGTGGACACGCCCATTGTTAGGCTAAGGCTGCCTTAAGTAGCCTAAGCTAATACAGTTATCAGACGGTGCATCGATTTTATTGGCTTAAAAAGGATGCAATTGCCGCCAGGAAATGATTTAGTCTTCAATAGTTTACATAATTAGCTTATTAAAAGATACCTCCAATAAATTGGGACTACTGTTTGTTTTTAGGAGACAAACATTTAGTGAATTATGCGGATTCCCCATATGTGACCTTTGAAATAGGCCGAATAGACATGAATGGCCACAGAGATACAAGGACAATGAATTATAATCCCTGCAAATGTGTTGTAAATAGGGTTCAAAATGCAAATAGGGGTAGAGGGGTCTTTCATTTGGGATTTCTGTTACTGCATAGACCTGACTACATGGGCCTTTGGGTGTCATTTATGCACACTCCTAACACACATTCGTTAGATTTAACCAGTATTGTGGTCACACATTACCCAACCATTTCCTGGTTAAAGTAACCGAGGATGACTGGTTAAAATTTACCACAAATATGTTAATATTTGACCATCGTCAAATTTACCAATGTAATGTTAATTTTGACCCGTATTTCCAGCTAAATGTAACCAGAGAACCGCGGTGGGATAATCTGTGGCCACGATATTGGTCACTGATATCTAACCAATGTGTTCTTAGAGTGTAGAAAAAGAGAACGGAAATTTCCAGCAGACGAATATTTTCCTAGTATATGGGACTTCACGTTTATTGCGAATTATGATCGTGTAATTGTATTCCTTGGGGCCAGCGCTTCGACTCAACCGAGACCAATGAAATTGTGGAATCTAACAATTAAGGCCGCATTTAATGAGCAAAAGTAGACAAAAAATGCGTTTGATATTCCCCCACTTGGGTATCATACATATGTATTTCATGAATTTGGGACGGTGTCTTTAAGGGGTCGACTGCTTTGATTCTTTCAAAGCATCCTCATTACCGCATACTACTTACCCCGGGATTCCCTACAGGCACTCATAATTGACAAATTTGACCAATTGGATATAATAATTCCATGCAGTAGGCGAACTATGTATGGATGCTAGAACAGCCTTCTATGTTGTGTATGTATCTACGTTTTTTATGACGAATCACAGGGTCTTTCAAGGGTTTTTAATTTCTCATAGCCAGGGTAGGCTATTATATCAATGCTGTGATCACCGGGGAGGGGGGGGGGGATCCATCGGCTACTAGCTGCGTGTTAAATTAATGTTACCTCATATTCCATGCATTAGTATAGACTTGTAATACATTAAGAAAAATGGTGTTTATGTATCATCACGCGAAAGTAAAACCATAGAACACGTGAAAGTCATTTGGGGTCGTCGAGAAGGTCGAATGTGGTTTGAATCGGAAACCCGCGTGACCGTCAGTATCACGTGCCTTCAGAAGAGTCAAATGATCGATACAAACGGAAAATCATTTGGTTCAAAGAACTTTTATAGTTTCAGTTTTAATAACTCTGATGCGGTTGCCTCGGCTTTGGCACAGGAGAGCAAACAGTTAAGAGGTGAGGTTATGTGAAGCGAAGCAAGTCTGCCTTTTTGCTCTCTTAGCGGTATTTAGTGGGGATAGATTTTCAGTTTGTAGGATAGAGGGCGCTATACCCTACACAGGCCATCCGAGGTTTCACCACTTCAGCTTTTTTGCCCATTCTTAGAAAAAGAACACCATTGTAAGCTTTCAGTGTATTCCACGAAAAAATTGTTTTAATGTCACCATCCTCTCATCCCAAACTGTTCCAATTCTCCTAAGCTATTTACTTAAGCCCCTCCCACATAATGTTCGAAATTCATCCTCACTCCAGAAACAGCCGCCATAGTTTATTTCTTCAGCGTGAGTATACAGGACCCCGAAAGGCTGAAAACACTCTCAGTACAGTACAGCTTCAGTAATATAAGCTTTCGTGCTTCGCATTACTTGAACTAGCCAATGAAGAATTTCTGTAGGCTACTACACCCAAATTTGCAGCTTGGGTTGAGAGAATTAACCCTTTAACATGGAACACCGCCAAAAAAAATTGCTGAGTTGTCCATTTAAATAGTTCTTAGAAGTATTTGTGTGAGACATTCTTCGCATCGGTTTGCTTCTTCGATTTCTATAATTACTATAGACGAATCCGATTAACGCTAGCTTGTGTTTCGTAACTGCAGGCAGCCATTAGTGGGGTCGATCAACCTTCATTTATTGACTAAGTGTAATTTAAAACCTGATTTACAGTGAAATCAAGAGGCATTACAGTGTAAAATCATCCATGGAACCGGTAAGCAAAGAAATGGAAAGATTTAAAGGTGATAGACCCCAGTTATAGCCGACTTAAATTAGACCATCACTTGCTGCCCGGATTCCTCTATAGGCTGAGCACATTTTTAGATAACATGTGTCAATCAACTGTAACAGATCAATGGTTTTTATATATAAAGTTATTCTAAACGTAACTATGTGTTTTTCGTTTTGTTGTACAAAATGTGTGCTCTACGTTGTTGCACCAATCAATTGAATGATTTACGTCGCCTTTCAATAAACCCAACACTATAAAAGACGATAGTTAAAATTTGACCTAATTATGGTAAAAAGTTTGATTTCTTTTAGGTTCTGTACAAAGCTAACTGCTGCAGGCAATTAGTTGAGTTATTTTGCACTGATAAGCTACGGGCTCACCGAAAACTACGATTTTTGTAGTAGTCTACAGAAATTCGCAATTAGCTGATCAGGACAGCTCTTTGATTGGCAGCAAGTTCAACATTGCTGTGCACTGTAGCTCATAATACATAGCATGTACTGAGATGGCAGGTGTTCTGAATAACTTTGGGTCTAATACCTCACTCTGAAGCAGTAAATTGAGATCGTGTTCGGATGAGGACGAGTTATAGACATTTGTAAGAGGAGCTTGAGTAAGTGAGAATGCGAACTGTCTGGGGTGACAAGATTTGGCCTTAATTTAATAAAACTGCACATTGGTTCATTTCTATGATTACATAGTTTTGTGACTGACATATTACTGTAAAATGACACCCTATCTTATATGTAGGTTTGACTAACACGATATTCATAAACGTCTGTGCACAAGTGAGTCTGACTCGATGACTCAACCACATGTAATGGAATATGACTGGCATATGCAGTCAGATGACGCAACCTTTCATTACTAGAATGTAGCTAAAACATCAAAGCAGAGATAATTTTCCAGCTCGGATTGCTACTTAGCAATGTTACGCCTTTTACAAACAATGCTCAATTGTAGTATTGGCATTAAGGGTATTTTTAACGTTTAATGACAACTTGAGATGCCTGTTGTCTTCTCCATGACCCTACACTTTTATCTTTTCATCTGTATTTACTCAAAGGAAGGTTACTCGGTAACCATAGCCTGTACGCATATCCTCACAACGTAAGACCAACCGCCATCGTTCATACGAAGGTAGGCCTACCATTGGATACATATTCATAAAAGTGCAGTTAGCAATTATTACATTTGGAGATATAATCATATTTCTAAATGTATTTGTGTAGGTCTACTAAACTTAACAATCCAAACGATAACTAACTTCTTTGAACTCCAATTTACATACCCGGTATGTTAAATCCGTAATCTTGTGTTCCTTTTAATGTTCCAAACATGTTTGATTGATGTTTTATTATTGGGCTTGAGTGAATTAACTTACTCACACCCAGGTTACTCGTAATATATAGTCACACCATGGAAGTACTTCTATGCTACCAAATTGCTTTTTAAAACGTCGAGGTAACTGGGATGAAAGAAGGGGAAATTTGATATGATCTTGGCAGGCCATGTTAGAGAGCAACGTTTAGAAGGTTGTTTATATGCCAATTTAAAATATTTTTGTCGCAAATTCATTGCCATTTCCTCATAAACATAGCTTGCAATTCTAATTTTGAACTGTTGTTTACATTCCATTTGTACTTGTTCGCCGAACCGATTCACGTGATGTTTTTATACTTACCCAGGCTTACAGAACGCTGATACGTTTGTTTTGATAAAGCAAACTACTTCCTTTAACATATTTCTTTGTAATAATAATTTTTTCCCGACCTGAGTAAGTTCACTCCATTAAAACAAATGAGTTTCACCTAGTTTCACTTGCTAATGTATAACAGATAGCCTAACGTGCTTTAGGATGTAGTGCTTGAAATGTAAATGTTTAGTGCAGGCCTATGCACTTATCCTTATGTAGTTTTGCACTTCGGGTTAGGTACGGTTTTATTACTGACACGGATTTTCTTATGTGGTGTTCCACAGGGGACTATCCTTGGACCTCTCTTTTTTATAATTTATGTAAATGATATTGCCAATGTTTCCAAGAATGCTTCACTTGTATTGTTTGCAGATGACACTAATATATTTTTTTGTGACTCTGATCCCCAGCGCCTAGAGGAGCAAGTGTGCCGTGAACTTAAACTTTACCTTGGCTGGTTTAATGTGAACAAACTTTCTTTAAATGTTGCAAAAACGAACTTTATTGTTTTTAATAATGACATTCTTAACAAAGGTTATAACTTTCAAATCTCTGTTGATGGCAATTGCTTACAACGTGTGGATAATGTTAAATTCCTGGGGATTCATATTGATTCTAAGCTTTCTTGGAATGAACATGTATCCAGTATTTCGTCCCAGATCGCTAAGGTGGTTGGTATGTTAGGAAGACTTAAGTATATTGTACCTAAGAATGCTCTTCGTTCCATTTACCTTGCTTTAATCTACCCTTATCTTAACTATTGTTCCATTGCCTGGTCCAGTACAAGTCGTACTCTTTTCGATAAGTTAAATGTCTTACAAAAGAGAGCTATTCGTCACATCACTTGCTCCAAACCACGTGACCATACCAGTTCCTTGTTCAAGTCACTAAACCTTCTGAAACTCTCTGATATTTTTAATACCAATATTGCCACATTCACCTATCGCTCGCTACACGACCTGCTGCCCAATCAATTTTCAAATTACTTTTCTCACAACTTCTCAGTTCATAATCACAACACTCGACAATCTGCATCCCTACATCTGGACACTATTCAAAGTTCTTTACAGCACAACTACCTTCGTAATCGAGCCATTCGGCTTTGGAATTCCCTCCCGTCTTCTGTCATAGCCAAGCAAAGTATCCAGTCCTTCAGGAAAAACATTTCACGTCATTTTATTCAAGACTACTAGGCTTCATCTCACATATAACGCACTGAATCCATTCCGTAGGCTTCTTAGCATCATGTTTTGCCATCTTAAAGGTCTTCAGCATTTTGTTCACCGCAGCCGGTTGTTGCTGGGTAGGGTGGGGTGGGGTGTGTGGTTTGGGGGACGGGTTTCCAAGCTGGGAAAGATCTCTCCCTTCTTTTTGACCTCTGCTATGTTATTGTAACCTCCCTTTTTTGCTACTGTATTAGTTTTGTGTGTGTGTGTGTTTATCAGTAGTCTGCTTGTTGTTGTTTTTCTTTCTCAGGGAGTGCATATTTTCAAGCCCCCGGGGTTTTTGTGTACTTCCTTTCGCTTTTATATGTCCTTATATTCTTCTTTTTTTGAGTTTATACTCTATATGTGTATGTTTATATGTAAAAGCGATAAAACAATAAACGAAACGAAACGAAACGAAACTTATTAAGATGTATAATAACCCTTACTCCAAATCCAGATATGGGCCAGATATGAAATTCCATATATGGGCCAGATATGGATTTCATATCTGGTCCATATCTGCTGCAGATATGGGATTTATATCTGGGCCAGATAAAAAATTGGGCAGATATAACCTTGATCTGTGCCAGAACCAGATCTAATCCATATATGGGCCAGGTAAAATTTTATATGGGTCAGGTCTTTATCTGGAACAGATATGAACCATGTAACGCAATACCATATATGGTTTATATAAAGCTATTCCATACTGATTCCAAATAAAGCAGTGCCATATCTGGTTTATACAGAGATTTACTGTATTGATCCCATATTAAGGAGACAAGGATGGTGCATATATGTCCCATTTCTGGACCATATATGACTGGACCAAAATTTATTAGTGCACTCTCTTTGTATAAAGCGTATCAGAAGCAATCTGGCCAGTATAATATTAAGGGCTATCTGAACATCTATAACAAAGTTGAATGCACATTGTATAACATTGACTTAAGTATTTGAAGTTGTTAAATTACTTAATGGTGAAGAACAAAACTGCTTTGAAATTCATTATTTGAAATGTTTACACCGCATTGTTGGTTTAAATTATCATATGGGGCAATATCCCAACATGAATTTTGTTGAAGGTTTCATGATTTTTCACAAATTACTTCCTTAATTACAATGAAAAGAAAATCAGGGCCCTAAATTCGGCTGGCCACGCCCACATTGGAAAGTCACTTGCATATGTTGCATATGCATAGTATAATATGGCTGAATATGGTTTGAATGCTCTGATTTTAATTTGCTGATACATGTTCAGCTTCCAGAGAAGGTCTTTATGTGGGACAGGTACAACAATTAACCCCTAAAGTATTAATATGGCTATGTAAAAGTTTATATGTAATTCTGTCGTGGTATTTTAATCAGTTGTATCTGGCTTGATATGGCCATATCAAACTTTATTTGTATATCTGGGAAGGTATTTCATCAATTTATATCTGGCTTTATATGGCCATATCAAACTTTATTTGCATATCTGGGAAGGCATTTCATCAAGTTATATCTGGCTTGATATGGCCATATAAAACTTTATTTGCATATCTTGGCCTTTCTTGAATCAAGTTATATCTGGCTTGATATGGCCATATAAAACTTGATATATTATATCAAGGCATCTAAATCTGGCTGTTTATCTGGCTTGATATGGTCATATGAAACTTTATTTGCATATCTGGACAGGGATTGAATCAAGTTATATCTGGCTTGATATGGCCATATCAAACTTTATTTGCATATCTGGGAAGGCATTTGATCAAGTTATATCTGGCTTGATATGGCCATATAAAACTTTATTTGCATATCTTGGCCTTTCTTGAATCAAGTTATATCTGGCTTGATATGGCCATATAAAACTTGATATATTATATCAAGGCATCTAAATCTGGCTGTTTATCTGGCTTGATATGGCAATATAAAGGCTTTATTTAACCAGATATATCCAGATATCAATCTATATCTGGATTTGGAGTAAGGGGAACGTAGAAATAATGAACAACCAATGTTATGTCCAGATAAGCCAACACTTCCCCCATATCTTTAGGAAGGAGAAAACTTATTTTACATGTAGGCCGAGGTGTATCTCATGGTGTAATTTTGCAAGCATAACTTTCATTGTGCATTGGCACCGGAAACAGACGTAACTGAAGGCTTAACTAAGCTTAACAAGTAAAAAAAAAACATTTTAAAAGGAACATACACTAAATCACAATGGCGGATCTTGCGGATGCCACAAGGTGAAATATTCTCCACAGGGCGGACAATAATCAAGGCCTGTGCCCCAGTTTCGAATCTGCATACGTCAGCTCTGGATTACCCAAAGATCAATTCCCTTTTGGTAAAACTGTAGCCTATGCAACGGCAAGCTCGTAGCCAACGGTAGGGGATGGGGAAACATATAAACCAACGGGGAAAAATAAAGAAAAACATTGAACACATGCCTTAGACCGTAGATCAGAACAACAATAGCCATAAACAATACCTACGAATGTGGCAGAACCCTATATGGTGATCACACAGACTGTTGTCACAGAATGTTTGTCATTTTCGGTAACAATCTTACGTTTGTAGTGATGTGTAGCCGGTTCCCCTGTGCAGGGACGTATCAAACACAGTTTAGTTGAAGTAGCATAAGTGTCATCGATCACTGTCCATGCAGGCGTGAGTCAAAGGGGAAGGATCCCCTGGCTCTCTTTGGAATGTGTTTCAATATCGAAAGCGCGTTGCGATGCATCTGAGGCTGCATGCGATGCATCTGAGGCTGCATGCGATGCATCTGAGGCTGCATTTGACACATATATATAAACAGGCATGACATCTAATAGTTGGGTTCTGGTTAGCCCCGTCGCAATCTACCACCGACTTCGTTCAAATAATTCTTTTTATTGCTTAGGGTACATCTGAAGTTTCTCGACGTTCCTTTGCTCTGACGTATGTGTTAATTTGTATTCCTTCAAGTGTACACGTGAGTCAGGGTTAGGGAAATGTTTAGTTTAGGGTTAGGTTACCACGGTGTTAAGGAATAGGTCTCCATGCTGGTATTGAAACGAAGAAACGTTGATTATGATAAATTTAAGGTTGACAGGTTGAAGAAATACAGAAACGTCGAACTATGCAGACGTGTATTCCACAGGCCCTAATTTAAATAATAATTGGCATATGAAGTCCCTAACATTTCAGCTTTCGACCATATGCATCAAAAATCGGGTGTCTTTGTATAGTAGACCTATTTCTTGAACTGCAGGATGGCAGGCCTACATGAATTTATATATCGGGTACACAAAGGAAAGGCTTATGCCGTTGAGCAGTTTGGAGATCGGAAACACCTCCCCCTCCCCTACATTCACGAAAGCCGCACCATAAAAATTAAAAAAGATGCAGACGGAAATTTTTGGAAAGCATATTAGCTTTTTAGTGGTGTAAGACATTCAGAAACTGTGTCCCATTCAGGAATTCAGTGATCCACTATGGAACATTGGAAATCACGTGACTGTTATTAAGGCTTAGTCTTATTTCAAAGGCATAGTACCGTATGTTAGACATACAGTATAATTGCTTCAAACGTTATTGTCTACCCACATAGTGTATAACTCCCTCATAGTCGACAGTGCTGTGATACAAATGATCTACATTCGCTATAACACGCACTGCTAATTCTTTCATTATTCTGAACTGTGGTATTAAAAAACCCTAAAACGAAAGCCAAGCACAAAACTTGTCGCCATCAGTACTCCGTTTGGGAATCCAGGGCAGTCTATTATTTACCTCGCTCAATCGAGGGACCACTTGCAATTGGAATCTTCAATATCTTTTGATTATATTTAGATACATTTATATTACAGGTAGGAGAATACGTTTGACAAGAGTGTACTGTTTCATTCACTCGATAGAATGTTAGGTTTCTCTGCCTAGCACATTGTATTCCTGTTCACAGGAAGCTAAGTGATGCCAGGCATCAATATTATTTTGTTGTATTTCAAATTTATTTTATGTGATATTTTTCCGCCTTTTTTGCTTCGGCAGGTGGAATTGTGACATACACTACTGCAGCATGTCGATTGAGTGTTGTAGTAGGTTACTAGGTATAATGTTGTTATAAATGGCAAGCCACTTACTTATCCACAACTGATAAACATATGTACGATCATTCCGGGAATGTAATAAGCCTATCCAATACAGTAACATACATCGCACAATAGTCCTGCTCATGCAACCGTAGTCTGGAAAGAATTGGTTTCATTTGCCACGCTTTCAGGCTTAATCTGAAGGAGTGAAATTAGAGACAGATCTAGAATTAATACACAATGTTCACTTTACAATAGTTAAAGTGACTCCTTTTAAATTGAATTTTATACAACAACTTTAATCGATCCCCAAGTTGACTCGGAAAGAGTGGTTTTTGTCACTCTAACTTTTCCGAGAGCACGTATTTAGTTGCATGGTCAGATTGAATATATAGCCTAAACTGTGACAAAGACGAGAGATACGAGAGTTGGTACTGTTGTTACTGTGGGTCCAATCATCGAAAGTGGAAGTACAGTACATTCGACTTGCATTGTCTGTAGGCATAATAAAACTGTATGGGGGGGGGGGGTTACCTTGTAGGAGTGGCCTGCCTCCACCTTTTATAAAAGGAAATTACAAGGTGTCTGTTTTTGCAAACGGTGACATATTTGGGCGCAATTTCATATGCAGTCATGATCTTCATCTCACATTGTTTCTTAACATTTTAATAGTGAATGGTTAAGTACTTGCTTCAAGGTACAATACACATGGTATAGGACTGAATATAGGGTACATGACACATGGTTGCGTGCGCAGTTGAGTTGCAGTTAGCGATGTCCATAGAGGTAGATTCAGGTCTTGTTACAGCATGAATATTCACAGAATTGACTAGATCCCTAAGATTTAATCTTGAGACGTTCATTTTTAAGTACAGTAGATTATACCAGGGAGTAGCCACTGGTGGCTGTTTCCTGCCTTTTCTGATTCCATTAATGGCAAAATTTGCATATGCTTACTAGCAGCAAAGTCACCAATTATTGAGATAATTGTAATGTCAGTGTCACTGAATAATAGGATAAAATTACAGTATATTAGACATCTGTTCATTTCGGCGGCGCATGAGAATTAAATATGAAAACAGAGTTTGGCCGGAGAACAGTCTAAAACTAAGACAGGACTTGAAGAGGAAGTAAACGTTAGTTGATGTATGGCATAGTCAAGAAAAGTACGTTACAAATGGTAAATGCATTACCCTGTACTTATTGCAACACACGTTAATGAACTCGCATTAATATCAGTCTAGAACAACAACAAAGAAAGAAAGATCGAAACCGATTAATTGCATAATATTACTGCATGTTAGGCTAGTTGTCTATATCACTGCCTTATCAATACATGACATGTATACTTAGCCGCCTACTTGTACAGAAGACGAGTGTGCACGTGTTTCTTCGTGCGCAGTATTCTAAATGAAATTTAAAATGGTGCTTTGTTTTGTTATAGCGAACGTTGTTTTGATAATCAAAAGTCTTTGTAAACATGTTTGTTTAACCCCATCTATACAGCAAACGTTTAAATGGACTGTTTGTATTGATGTTTCTCTGTTTATGTTATGATTGGCTGTCTGGGGAAACGTTTTTCACTAAGCCTAACCAGTTACAAGGAAGTTATGTTCGTAGTATAGATTCCCCTTTGACTGTGACAAAACGGTACAAAGAACGCCTTAGATCAAGTGATCATAGAATAACGCAAAGACTGGTGCAGGTTTTTAACCTGTCTTGCAAAGGTGACTGCATGCATGGTCGCTAACTCTGACTGATTGATCCCTCAAAATGGGTGGCAAAGGTGATCTGCTTGGGAAGATATTTATCGCTTTCCCATGTACCAGCACCATGACCTGATTTAAGTTAAAGTACGAACACGACTCAAAAACGTTTTCACTAGGCTGTCGAAATAGTTCAGATGCCTTTTATAAAGCAAGCCACGTCCAACTCGCTATGGATTATAGTAGCAAAAAGGATGATTTTGCGAACAGTAGAAAAATAGGTAACTTACGAATAGACATTGAAAACCGCCACCGTTCACCCTAAATGAATTTAAGAGAAAACTGGAAACCATCCCTTATCCCAGCAAACTTAACAGTTAGCTACTCAGCTCAAAATTTTTCTTCATATTCCTCTCATGACTGGATGATGTTGGGAAACTAAACTTGAATTAAATGAGACTTTAAAAGTTAAATGTGCCTAGCATTACTCAGTTGTCTTAAAGTAAACGATAGTAGCCAATCAAAAGTTGCCGTCACGTTCTTCTGTATATTTCACATAACATGTTAATGCGAATAAAAACATGCTAGTCAAGATCGTAACGATAACCTACATCGTATTTATGGAGGTGTGCAGGCGAAGTTAATGTAAAGGCTTAAGTCTGCAATACAACCTAGGTTATCCTTTACGTAGGCAACGATATATTGGAAGGTTGACGATAGCACTTGGTTTTACAAATACTGATATATTACTCGTTACAACCATCTGCCACAACCGTATTTGAGAGCCTCGATCCTATCCGAACAGGAAACCTTGGAAATCCGATTCCTTGAAGTTGTGAAATGGGGATCTCATTAACTTTGACAAAAGGGATGGTAAAAGGGAAACATGACCCTATAAAGTTAGGGTCACGTAGCGGAAGACCTGTTTGATAAAAAATATACATACTACTTGCCAGATAATGACAGCTGACACTGAAGGGGAAGGAAACTGTTCGGTTGTAATGTACCTGTGCCTGTATGATGGTACTCGTGTGTATGTTGAGTGTATAATTACCTGCCCCATTAAGCTGTTTACCAAAAGAGTATTGACCGGGTTGTTAGCATTTATATCAAGCCAGTTTAATCAATAGAATGCCCCTAAATCCAAGTAAGTAGTTGTCAAATGGCTGTGTATATATGTTCCCCTCAGCCACTTGTACGAAACACTTGTTAAAGAGCCAACTGCATGTAGTCCTTTTTTAAAAGGCAAGAGCAGTCGTATCATGCAAACTTATGTGAAGCAGCATCTAAGTCTCACAATTCTTATTTATTTTCAATTTTCCAAATCATCTTTCATAATATTTTAGGAATTCTTCAATATTGCATATTCGAGGTAAAACAATCAATTCTTTCTGATAAATTTCACAGTAAGAAGAAAAAATATTGTCACATGATTTTCAAGAACCAATCATGAAACAGAACAGTCTACTTCACTACTTCAAGTTGGTGTGAAGTTTTATATCCAAGTGAAATGAAATTCTTTCGTCAATACAATGAGAAGGGGTGGGGATGCATGGGGAATGGAATGACCTATAGGTTTCACGTTTACTAGACTTAAATAAATAAATGGCCAGTAGTCACACAGTTGAAATCACGAGTTGTAACTATGCATAGATATCATAAGCTACAAAACTAAACATGAAAAATTTTGCACCTGTACAGTTTTAATGCTGCGATTGGTCGATATGCTAATGCACGCTGAGGATACCTCGATTTACGTTCTCTGCCAAAATTACGACCTAGTCCCATTCGCAATTAATCACATGAATAGAACCTGAGTCGTAATTCATTGTCAAACCTACACATGACAATTTGTCCTTTTTTCTGAGGAAGTCTGCTTTCAATATGTCATTAAAACTTTACACACTATATAATACCGGTCGTGACAGATATCATATCACCTCAATGTGGAAACGTGTTACGTTCTGTGTTAGGCCAACTGGCCTAAGCTTTCATGGGCTGAAAGACATCGTTCAGAAATTAAGCAACCTTCTGATACACTTTGCGAAACTGCGAAAAAAGTTCGAAATGCTGCAGATATCTATACTTGTATAATGTTACATCGTTCCTCTTAGTGGGTTTACATAGAGTGGCCAGTACGTTGTTCCAAAATAGCATACTCACATGGCAACGCAGCCAGCGGATCTGGTAAAAAATGATTTGACTAAACTGGGTCAAACTTTCCCACGTTTTCATATATGCAATTCCCTCCTTAAGCCCTGTTAAGGCAAAACAGGGTTATATCCTTCACCGTATACAACATTTTGGCTAACTCACAATTTAAATGAAAATAGTCACTATGGAGTAAAACACTTGCACTGGTAAAAAATAGGCAAAAGCCCAAACAGCGTCACATCAACCCAACAAATAAAGCATCGATGTCATGTTACATAGCCCTTTCTACCCAGTGGCCTGTCACTTACTAAAATATGACGGTATATCACTTTACCTATAGTTAGTTAGTTAAAAGGGGTTTAACGACACACCAACACAAATGTGTTATTAAGTGTCACCAAGTTACCTTTTGTGTATGGCATCGCAACTTGTCCAACCAGTATAATAAAAATAGAAAACATGTACAATGCGTTATGAATAGGGATGCATTTTATGGTGTTAGCCTTCATATTAACAGCAGATTACGTCAATGCTATTTAGATGAATGACGTTAAGAGACATCAGATCTGAGAGAGGTGGAAGATTTTAATCGTTGAAAAAAAAGGAAAAAAAACTGAAAAAAACTTTATGTCGTCTAGACCTGATTATGTGTACTAATGGATTGTATGTACGCTTAATGTTGTAAACCGTTTTGCAGTGTCAATATCGCTAGGCCCACGGAAAATGTAGCGACGTAAACTATATTGAAAAATTGTTTATGCAATTATGTTAACTGGCACAGGTCTTGACAATTATCGTTTACACAACTGCACTGGAAATTTCCCCGTGTCATCGGTGATTAGTCTATTGTCAGCTGTTATAATACTTGAGTCATAAATCTAGGTACTGGTTCCAAGAATAAACTGACTTGAGTCATTCTAACACGCTGTTTCTGGTGAAGGTGATATGACGACTCGAACCAGTGACTCAAAAACACTGACTTAAAAATGATTATAACATTTCAGGTTTTTTCAAGGGAAACCTATGTATTCCATTGTTGCACATGATACAAAAGGGTTTAAAACAGAAAACAGAGAAGTACGGTATCAAACGCCGCAAGTAAAATTCATCAAATATTGGCCATTTTACTGGACAATATTTAATTCACAGTTTTGGATTCACAAATGTGGCTGAGGAAATTTGTATGCAAATATTATATAACAGACATGAAAATTTGTTATTTCCACAGAAGGACATTCAAAACGTGACTATTGTTAAACCCTTTCTCAACTCTCCTCCAGGATTGTTTTTCACCGAAGGACCTCTTATGGATGGAAACCATTGTTTCCTTTGAAGAAATAGCACCCACCAAGTTTTGAAATGCCTGATAAATAATTTAGGGACAAAAGTTTAACAAAAGAAATGATGGAATAAGGGGACGAAGCAGAGGAGACACAATTAAATTCATTTATCATTATATGTAATTGTACGTTTCATATTAACCAATGAAGACGTTTAACTGATCAGAGGGAAAGTGTTGCTTGTTTAAGTAGGACGACAACGTGTCTTAACTACCAAATCCAAAAGACAGCAGCCTTTTAATCTAATCTGAGTCTTGAATGTTAAAAAAGAGAGAAAATGGAACTTGTTGTACCACTTCAATGGGCACAAACCCCCAAAATTCCACCTCATGCGACATCACAACTTGCGACTTCCCGGAATCTTCTACAACGTATACGTGTGTTTATTAGCCTTCAAATGGCTACTGGTGGTAATAGCGTTTGATGTGAAATGTCTCAATATTCAGCTACTTGCTTCCAATACATGACTTTTCGTGCATCTTTTGATCAAAGTGAAGTGTTTCGTAATTACATACATCTTCTCGTTACCGTATATGTAAAAGAAAGATGAGTAAGCAACGTTGGATACAACTCCAGGGATGGGTTCTTTTGAATTTCGGATCTTAATGCAGAATAACTTAGTATTAGTCATCGAAGCACATTCAGCCTTCCCACTATATACCGCTGGAGGGAATAATTGATGAGTAAGGTATACGTGGCTCTATCTGCTGATGCAGCATCAAGGGCGAAGTCAAAATAAATTATTCCGTGCATTTAACATGATTTGTTATGTTGCATGAGCGGAATAGACGGCGTTTTCGTCCGGTGACAAGTATCGTGTTAATGGCGAAAGACGAAGGGTATTTTAAAGGCAGAATATTTAAAATATCGATACTTTGTTCAGCGTATATGACCGTTCAATAGTGACTTGACAAAACATGGTTTTGTTTTTTTAGGTAGTTTGAGAGTAAAAAAGCAGTTAGTAACTTGTCGTGCCGCTTTCATTTTTTATTTGAGTATTTTTTTATTAACTTTTAAGCATCAATGTCATCTTTTTTTAATGTGTTTATATATACTTCTTAGTCCTTTCTTCGTGTACCGTATATAATTCACGTACATTCCCTACAGAAACGAGCATGTACTCATATTAGTGTTTAGAAATTAAACGTTTTTCTAATTTAATTTTTCCCGCACTTTGTAAGCAAGTTTGGGTGCTAAGCCGCGTATCTTATCCCTGAACATTCGGCTATTAAGCATATTTGATCGCTAAACATTTAGTGTTTAACAGCTTAACATGTTACGAATTTTGACGTGTTAACAAAATAGGGCCAAAATAGGCCCAACATGCCGTTATGCTGCTACTTGAGAAAGCAACGTAAAGACCCCAGTAGATCAAAGGTGGTATGAGGTGTATCTGGTATCTGAGTTTGTTACATGGTCTGTGCCCTCAAATGAGTTATGCTTTTCATTGTGTTCACCAAGCGTGAAAAACCATTAACACATGCTTGACTGCCCTGTCAGCTTATCCTCAATGTTACCTAACTTTTGGGTTACTATTTCTGTTACTATCAGTCAATTAATTAGATGTGGAACCTGACAACATCAAGTGTGCGTTCAGTGAGCTTCATTCCCTCCCTGAAGCGATAAGCGGTAATGAGACAGAGATGAAGGATGTTACAAAAAGTAAGGAGGAACGTTTCATCGTGAGCGTTTAATTGCTTAGCAAGGTTTTCACAGTGTATATATGTTCCTTTTTGTTTCTTTTCTCTAATTGTTCACTTAGAGATCCATTTACATATTAAAGTAGACGGTGAATGCAGCCATCTCGAACTGAATTAATAAAGAAGGCTGTCATATTTCATAAACAACGCTATTTTCCCTCCTCGGTCTTAACTGCTTCGTTTTTTCTTCCTATTTGGGGTAGCCTATACATTGTCTATAAAGTCAAGAAATATTACAAAAACAACTTCGAAGAGAAACAGTAAAAGATGAGATTGAGTTGTTGTTTCCCATAAATTTTGCCCAGCCTGGCCACTTAAACCCCTTTTAACTATCCATCTATATCAAATCATTAAATCTATTTCATGTTCTGTTGATTCTATTTGAGACTTTACCTGTTTTCTCACAGTGCTATCTTGGTGACATATACAGCAATTGTTCTTAAAAAACTCCCGCTGGCTATTTTTGTAAACAATTTTTTTTTTTTGTTTTTGCGTATGTTTTGCTATAGGCTCTCTTGTTTACCGATTCATTTGTTCATGTGTTCAATGAACAATATTTTCGCATGCTTGCATTTTTCTTTCGGTTTTATGTAACTCTTCTGTTTCTCGTCCTTAAAATCTCGACTTTAAAAGGCAATTAATCAAACGCGAAACAATCGAAACTTACTTGCAAACTTCAATTCAAAGTACTTTAACAGCACCACATACTGGAAACACATTTGTTTCAACGTCGGCTGTACAAAAACAAAAATGCAAACCTAAAATGATGGGAAAACAAGGAAACAAAAAACACTTAACTGAAGATGGGTAATCGATTTAACTGTTATTATAAGTGACATGTGCCAGAAGACTTAGATCCTCAAACAGAACAATCGTTGTGGTCGGACTAAAGTTTTTTGGTTCAACAGAGCACCAGTGGATTGATTTCTAACTGGTAGTTCGAACTCGCAATAAGCTTGCGGGAGGATGAACACTTTTCAATCAATAAGACGCTTACTCAAAGATATTCCCTCAGCATAACCGGTCTGGAAATCCTGACGGTCGCGACTTTAATTGAAGGCGCTAGGTTTCTTGAAGAATATGCTAATTTTAGTCATGAATATTGATTTTGGAAGTGGGTTTAAGTGTTATTGATGTCACGTGACACGCAAGCAAATGGATTATGTTACATGAAGGCAAACCAAGACGAAGGTGTGTGAATAAACATGCATGAGACTGCATATTTCGCCCTCCTGCGAAACGTCAGTATGTATGTATGCACGGAAAATACTGTACTTCATAATACTTTCTTCTGCTTGTACATAAGGCGATAGTAAGTTTTCAAAATTGCTTAGAAACTCAGCCATAAAAGGTTATCTAACTAAAAACTCTTGCATGTATCCTGTGATATACAGCTTTGCTAATATTACCTCCTAATATCCTGCATTTCTTGTTTGCTCCGTTATTACCAGTCATTACGGGAAGGAAGTCATTTGCGAAAAAGCAAACGAGACGTAACCTCAACATTAAAAATCATCTTCATTTGTATACACTGTATATGTAACCTATTCAACCTCCTCCCGTGTAGTTTACGTATGCCCCACTTCACATTGAACAACAAAGCCAGCGGCAGTTTTTTCTTGCTGAATAGACAGTTAATTACTTATCTGACTACGCATGGACAACAACGAGGGGAGGTGATATTAGCATGTCGTGTATAGTAAGTATTAGCTGAAAGGATCGACAGAGGCCTATGAGATAATCGTAGATATTTGTTTTAATCCAATGGCAACCTACCATGCCCCTACGTCGATAATCTATAATGAAGGAGATTATTTTTAGTCAATATTTCCAGCCTGCAGGCAAAGAGTGTGTAGACAGATATATCTTAACAAAATCAAATTTTGCAAACAAATGTTTAGCATCTTTGTTAGGCCTCTGGAAATACATTTTCATTTCGATGATTTTTGTGTGCTGTTTTTTTACTCCTCTGTCAGTCTGTATGCAAAGCCCATGCCGCAGCGAGAAAGGAATTGCCCTCTAAAAAGGTAGTGGGGAATTAAACGGATTAAACATATTTTGTTCCGACTTTGAAAAACTTATTTACATGTTTGACACTTGTTTGTTATTCCTAAAAGATATCGTTTTCAAATACGTTTAATTGGTTAACATTGCGTGTTTCATTACAAACATGTTTAAGCCTAAAATCAACGTGTTTGTGAAATGGGGCAAAAAGGGGTCTTGCTAAACACGTTTTTAAGAGCTTCTTCTCTTATTATGTAAAATGTCACCAAAAGACTATGGGGGCTCAAGATAATGATAGGGATAACGAAGAGCTCAACAAAAAAAGTTATTTTCAATGAAATGTTTATTCAATGAAAAGATAGGATTTTGTGCCCTGTTGGAAAGCGCAAAAAGTGACTAAATCGATGGAGAAAGGTCAACGTTAAGTGGAAAATACCGGCCGTTTTGGCGAAAAGCCCTTCCCCTAACGTTTTAACTACTCTGTTCCAATATAAGATTAAGTCACTCAGTCCAAATAGCAATTTAGAGTACGCAATTACTCCAGACTATTTAATATATGGCACTCGTTTACTCATTTGCAAATTCGGAAAACAGTAAAGTCAAACTATTCATTTCGTGACGAGTGAGAGGCCCCTTTCCGTGTAGCGGAGATATGCGTCATTTATGTTTAGATATGTCTGCTCTTTTTCTGAAGAAAGTTCCCAATCCAAGAAAATTTCAAAACAACATTCTCACTAAATAACAAGAGTTTGATGAACATGCTCCTCGCAGTTTAGTGCATTCCTAAAGTCCTTCAAGCCGTTCCAACTTTGTTTCACTAACTTCCAATTCTGATGCGATATAATCTTGCAGTGTATTTGATAGTCTTCATTCTCACAAGGAAAACTGTTATAACAGATGGCTAGCCCAGTCATTAGCTTTCATAGGAAATGAAGCAAGGGCTACGAAACTGTAAACGTTATGAACTATTGCTCAAGCGTTCATTTTCTTACCCAGCCAAACTCTACCTATAGCGCTGTTAATGAAGAGAACTACGTGTAAATCTTTATCGTCCACAGCGAACAAAGCCGCCGGCGTTGTCATTGTTCGAAAAAGTCACTTGTCGCTTTGTGTCGAAGTTTACGGCGCGCCCGTCAATGACACTAATTAAATGCACCTTTGCAAATACTCGTTGTAAAGTCGACGGCGACTGTAATGTATGAGTGAGTAGTATATGCGTGATACCAAAAGACTGCGTTATAATTTACATATTGAAGAGACAAGAATGCCTCAGGCTAATTTTATGCACAGATCGCGAACAACTCATTAACAGCAATGCTGTATAGCTTTGAAGTGAGAACGTCTTTCCCTGTCAAAAAAAAAAAAAAAAAAACTAGACCTAGATGAGGAGAAAATTTATCTGTGTCTTTGGATCTCAAGTCACATTTGTATTGTACACGAGAATATTATTACCGTAAATACATGAGGAGAAGATTAAAATTATCCTATGTCGGTTTGTGAAATACCGAACGAAAATTATTACAATATACCTGTCAGATCAAATTAATTATTTATTCTCTGTTTTTCCCCCAACGATGTGAAGTGGTTGGTGACGAAAGCTTTCCGATGCGGTATAAAACTTTAATGTGACATTTACAAGAGGAAGACCACTCCAATGGCAGGACTGTACTTTACGTGTTTTTGCAAATTTTGAATGATGCTTCGCACTGTATGATTAATGTAATGCAAAAACTGTAAAACGAGACCCGAGGAATGCGAAAGGCACGAGTCTCTATGAAATTTATGACTAAGTGAATTTGGTATTTAACCTAAAGGGATAGCTGTGTGATTAAAATATCGTTTGAATACGGAAAGTTACAGGGTTTTTATTTTTTAAACCAAGCATGATGACTAAACGTAGGTTTCTATATGGCAACCTTAACCTCCAAATGGTGCACACGGGAGTTGTAAAATATTCCCACGGTTTTTCCCGCCTGCCAGAAGAGGCGACTTAAGGGCCGAGGGCTTGTATCATATACTTGAACTGCATTTGAAATCGAACTTGGACAGATATAGTAAACCGTATTGAAACTTCAACTTTATACACGGTACCACATTTGTGGTCGTTCGTCGTTAAATCTCATCTAACGAACTCCCATATGAAAGGGACCGCGCTGAAGCCAATTGAGGTCTCACCTGCAGTGGATTCACTATGACCCTTCCTCCAGGGTTTCACTATGAACCCCATGCCCTGCATCGCGATTGATATCGAGGCTGTTTAGCACTCCATCAGAAGGGTGTGTATTTGGTTTAAGAAGTTGCGACAGATGACAATTTTATGTAATAATGTGTCAAGGATCTGCTCCAGGACTTACTTTTCCTGTGGGATTATAAAAGTTGTACATTCAATAAAGAGATACTAAAGAAGATTTAAGTGTTAAGTTATAATTCCAAGGAAACAAGCAATGTCACGACACTTATTCTTTCGATAAAATCAAATTGGCTAATACTATGATTCCAACACGTTGCTGACATTAACCATAACACTTCATCTAAACTATATATATGGAGAGTATCTTCCTGTTAGCAGATTTTAAAGTTGTTTATAAGCCTGTTGACATTCTAAACTAAAAACAAATGAGCTCGTGCTCTGTATATGTGATACGTGGTATGAGTTCTTTGTACAATCTATAGAATTGTACATGAACAAGTGTGTAGTCTATAAACAGAAGGTAAATTTGTTTCGAAATCTATTCATGTAAGATGGCCCTTTTGTTTTTTATCCCTTTTGCGATAGAGCTACATAACGTCTTAAAGAATTTGGGGGATTTATTCATCACAGCTTACTCGAAATTACAATAGGCTATTAATTAACGTTTAAAGAATAGCCAGTGCAATATACAGTTGAGCAACATTGCCTATTTGTTAGAGGTATGTTATGTTAACGTGCTCCGTTACAATATATCACGTATCGGAGCACGTTATTATAACATATTGCTTACAAACAGACAATATTCCACACAAGTGTATACATTTCCAACCCACCTATCGTTGCCAGTGAAATTGATACTTACTGGTTGAAATTTCCCGTTTGTCGAGAAAGTTGGAACATTAAGGCTTTAAGTGATATTTGTTCAAGTTATCGATATCCTTTCCTTCCCCTGTAGTAACTTTTGATCTTTAAATAAGACCTACTAGGTCTCGGGAATTAAAGACGCTCGACCTATTGACTTGTTTCCTATGTGGATTAATACTTGTTTCATATATGCAGGACGGAAAACACACCGTCTGTTGGCGTAAGGTATTTCTTCCGGTAAATGACTATTTTAATATAAAGGATGTTAACCCTCTAAAGGGGAATGACTTTAAGAACATTCAAAGTAAAATGTGTTATTTCAGAATTGCTGTTACCCGTTTAATTTGTTGGTTTATTTTAGTGTGTGTGTGTTCGTGAATATCGCTTTGAAAATGAGAATCTGGCGTACCGCTCTTTGAGATGTGTGAAACGCTTTATATCATTCGTACATACGCCTACAGGCATGTGTACAACTGCCGAATTATCCATTTGAAGGTGGGATCGGAGGTCATAGGCAGGTATCGTGAAAACTTCAAGGCAGTCACTCCTACCCCAATCTTCAATTTCTGTAGTGGTCCACAGGAATTCTCAACTGGCACAGCTCTTTGATTGACAGCGAGTTGAAACACGTAGGGTTCTGCGGCTCATATTACACAGCTTTACTGTACTGAGAATGTTTTGATTACACATTGGGGTCCTGTTTACTCACCCTGAAGCAATAAATTGAAATTTGTCTGGATGAGTGAGGATGAGTTTTACAATACAGTTGCTTATGTAACTCGGCTAAGAGAATTGATACTGTTTGGGGAGAGAGGATTAGGCCTTTAAGTATCCCGTCGCCAGAAAATATAGCCTACTGAATGGAGTAGGACTGATTTTATGGCGGATTTTTGTAGGGGCGAAATGTGTACAACGTATTAAGTATATGGCAATTAAACCCTTCCTGTGCATTTTTTTTTAAGAAGGACTCTTTTCATTATTTGGCACAGGGCCTACCGTAATGCCCCCGTTACGATGGGCCCAGCTCATACTGACCACAAGAAATCCAAAACAACAAAATTTTACCAGAGTAACGGGTAACTGATTAAATAGAGATGAAAGTTGGGCCTATAAATCTATATATAAAACCAACTCTTAAAGTGGACATTTGCATATTTTGCCGGCGCAGGTAACCATCATCTGCTTATTTCCTAGCAGGAAAATAAGAGTTTGGGTCAAATGCATACGGGTTAGCCGGGAAAATATAGGCTGTACAAGTTGGGGAAATGGCCCTAACTCCTGCTAGATCATGAAGTCAAATGTACCTCGTACGCTGTGTACGCATGCGCACCGCTGTATTAGCGAACGTTCCTCCTGTTCTACAATGACTAGTCTTCAGTAAAAAATAAACTGAATTCACCACTGTCATAGAGACTGAAGTTACTTTTCACAGAATACTCATGAGTCTATTATGGTCAGCCGCTGACAATTTGCCTTTGTCAAGTAAGATACCAGCCAGTTCCTATGATGAAAAGATCTAGAGTAAACACTGATGTCACGATTAAATTTTCAACTGGTGCAAATGGGATCGTCTTATGTGACGCTCATAGCCTAATAACAAGCAATATGTTCGGCACACTGTTACCTTTGACTAGCTATTACTATTCTTTACACAACGCATAGGTTATCCGGTGAAGGGACGATGGGCATGTGGGGAAATGTTCCCGAAAATTTAAAAAAAAAACTGCAGCTAATCTACTTTTAAGGAGTGTAAATTATAAACCACTGCATAGTGCGTGATTAGCGTATGACTGAATGCTGCAACGAAGTTCACTGTATAATCTTGCTTGCGACGATTCCTAGACAACCAAGTTATAATGTAATTAGTAGCGAACGCAAAAGTGGAAGGCCTGAGCAGTACAGCGGAACTCTCATTTCGTATCTCCACCAAAACGCCGATCGGTAAGGACCGAAAATTTGATCAGACAGTGTCCCCCGGGGAAACAGACATCTGCCACGTTAATTGTTACTGTTTCTTGAGGGCTTTTCTAGTAGGAATTCAGTCGAACGAGGGTTCTCCTATATTTTGTACGTAGATTTTTAAATTTATCCTATGCAACATATACCTTGTGGAGTTTTTATATCTCACATTGGGCAAAGTTACCTTGGGCAAAGTTACCGAACCGTTTTTAGGTTTGACCCGAAAAAAAAGAAAACAAAAAACTAATTTAATATACCATGATTGCGTTGACCAGCATACAGAGATCTCAGCTACGTTACGATAATGAAACCACTGTTGTTCATATGAATGTATCGCATTGTGAGGACTAACGTATAATGAGAGTATATAGAACAATGGAGAAACAACTAAATAAGTCATTCAAAACAGAATCAAATAACTGTGAATCTCATGATAATTTCTGTAGATTTTCGTGGAATTTTATCTCAAAGGGTTAATTTCATTATCTTTTAGATAGTAATTTTCTAGACTTAATTCGTACGTGTTTTCAATTCAGATTATTTCGTAAAGGAATGATACGATATTCATTTGGCTCTATTCTCAGATTTGCTCAGAAGATATTTGTTACACTGTCGGAGACCAGCAACTTACACCGTTTGTATTGTCAACAGCAAATATTTTTTTCTTTTCGTTCAAAATTAATAACCTGAATAGACTGTTAGATCGGCCAATATGAGTATAGTTCCCTACTTGTCGATAAATTCGTTCCAACATACAGAGTACCACAGTACATGAGTTAGCACAAATACATAATTTGCATGGCGTATAGTTTACACACAGTTGTTCATTATTTTCCATTGTGCCTACAGCCGTCTGCCCGTGAACGTCGTTAGACAAATCACACTTGACAAAGTCGATTTTACCCGCCTTTTGGTGAAAACTGTGCCTGTGAAAATACAAAACACTCAGTGTATTTAATAATTGCAACAAAAAATGAAAATAGTGCTGGTATAATTTTGAAAACTCAGATCCGGCTACAACCGGTGTATATATACGTGAGCAGCCTGTTGAATTGAGCTCTTATATACTTAATGTTTTGTAATGGAATCCGTTCGTTGTAAAATTTTGAGGACGTAAGGTTAACGTTCTTTTATGGTAGGTCTAAGTCGCCTGTATGTTCCCAATGGCAACTTACGCCTTACGTCTGTAGCGTTCAGAGAAAAATGCAAAAATAAACAAAAACACATAGCTGCTCATTTTAGTCTGAACAACCGGTACATTGCATGATGCTATACATGGTACCTTATCTATACAGGGAGGTGTAACTAATAACACCTCCCTGATATATACATGGTACTTTATACTAATTTGAAATGACACCTCACTAATTTCACAGTGTGATGGACATAACAATAGCAGTTCACAACTTAGTCAAAGAGGTTTTAAATTTTTAAAAACAAGTATACTAAATAAATTTTTGTGAATTTTAAGCGAGTTTTAGATTGCACGATGTGGACCCGATTTACAACATAATGACGTCACCTTCTGCGTAACCCCTGACATTTCACAACTTGGTGTAGCATAATTTCACGTTTGCGTTCGAAGCGGCATAGACACACATGACGTCCTTTCGTCGTTGATGACGTCCGCGTCGTAAAATCTTAAACTCCCTCGTATTGCTGAATGACATTATTTGTCAACTTAGAGATTTTTACAACTAATTTGGGTTTAAAATGCAATGGTGAACCTTTGTATGATGAAACTTTTATTTTTACTTTTGACACATCCCCCTTCTCTATTCGTATTGTCTCGTGGTCCTAGGAAATGGAGCACTTTATATAGTCAGGTTTCACATCAGATTAATTGATTTACAGTAGCAATAGATAGGCCTATATCAAAATACGCAACACGTACATTTGGCGTTAGCCAATGGCCAGTCAAGCTTGTGTTAATTGTTTTTTCACGCCGTGTGAACATAATGAAAGCACAGATAACTTGCGGGCACAAATCATGTAAAAAACTCAGATATCAGTCACACCCCACACCTCCATCGATCCATGGGGTATCTATGATGCATTTTCAAGAAACAACGGCACGGCATGTACTGTCGTGCTTCAGTGTCATAAACGTTATAAGCAATTCTATAGGCCATCAAGTCAAAGGGTATGCTGAATGCTTGAACTGATTTCAATTTTAAAAATCAACTTAACAGATTATATCAGTTAACGGAATAGCCTGGAAAACATTCTGCTCGTATTACATAATAATCTGTGACCTTGAAGGAAATGGGGGCTGGGATCTTGAAGACATTGCGGGCTTCTCCTGACAAAAAATCAAGGTAGTGTTAGTGGGTGTATACTTTGACCAACTTGTAAAATACTAAAGTAATAAGCTGTGCTCTTTCACTTCTGAGTAGCCACTAAATAGACTGCTTCTATTATGTATAAGCCAACTGTGAGCGTAGACGTGTAGTAACTGTAATGAAAGGCACATACGGGATGAGTAACGCGTCGTCATGTGTTACCATTGCAGGAATTGTCATTAGATTGTATAGTATATATGCCACTTCCTGCACATGGGCGTCGTTGATGGGACGCTTATCAAGGCATGGTCGGTTTCTCTGAATTCAAAGGTTAGACTAAGAGAAATAAAACCACTAATTACAATTGTATGGCATGGATATCCATTTTGACTTGACCTCAATTTAATAAAGACACCAACAACATCCGTAATCTTGTATTGTTGGTCATAGATTATCTGACATTGGTTACAAGAGGGCAAGTGTTGTCAACAACCTGATTGGAACAACGATTACACATTTTGTATGCATCTGTCCAGTTCAGTGTCAATACCCAACATAACTAAATTATCTAATTCTTTTAGTGGGGACAACCCTTAGTCTTACAATTTTTTATATCATGAAATATCTTAGTTTTTAAAATATAATTTAGAATTAAAGTTCCTTACCTTTACTAAATGTTGTAAAACACAAAATACCACACTGATTTTCTTGAATGTTTCTGAAATTGCTGGTGCAGATTTTGACAATTAGGCCAATAAGTAGCAGCTCCCTGGTTCCGAAATACTGGATATGTAAAGTGTTCTTTTTTGACTGCAAATGTGGGAATACTAGTACTTACATATTCGTATATTGATTAAACATTATTGCGTTGGTAACATATAGATAGTTACAGTTTTACGGTCCAGTTTCCCACCTATCATTAGTGCAAGTCGAGACGGCCACTGCATTTTTTTCCAGTTGTGGCTCACTGACTTGTTTTCCCTACTGCATTGCTCTCTCGGAGCATCACGCACAACGGCAGTAGGTTCCATTTTTAGAGTCTTCGGTATGACGCGACCTGGAAATCGAACCCGGGCCTTCCGCGTGAGAGACGGATGCTCTACTTATATAGACGAATCCGCGTAGCGCAAGTGTATAGTGACTGTGGTCAGCCATTAGTGGGGTCGATAAACCTTAAATCGTCTTCATTTATAGCTTACATGTAATTTCAAACTCTCTAGTGAAATTGAGTGAATCTAAGAGGCTTTCTAGTGTACAACCATCCATGATACAGGTAAGCAAGGAAATTAAAAAAGATTAAAGGCAATGGACCCCAGTTATGTCCGAGTAAAATAAGACCATCACTTGACTGACCGGATTTGTCTATTTCAATTAATGGGGAATAGTCAGTTCAAGGTACTGTTTCGACTAATATCTGTTCACAGTTTATGGGCCGTACTTAAAGCACGTATCACCGGTTTTGCAATGAACTTAGTTTGTCAAGAGATATCGCACTTGACAGATGAGATTGTAATGATATTGGTGAAATATTAAATGCAAATTCTTGGTGATTAATGATGATCAGACCGGCATCCATTTTAAGGAATATCGAAAACACATTTTGTAATTCAAATCTCTCCTTAACTTTTTCTTTGTATTTAATTCTGGCAAGTGAGGCTTTTGATTTCAATTCTAACATCCGATTCTCGAAAAATTGATCGCGTTGCTTAAGGAAAATATATACTAGTAACGTAGTAAGATCGCAGTTGCTGAAAACCTGTATTAAGTGTAAATGTACGGTACCTGAAAATAATTGAATCAATTTCAGAAAGTGTCACGTAAGAGGTTCACATCCTTGAAACTCACTTTAGGCAATAATTTCATCCAAAGACGACGATAGTACTCTCAAAACTTACTGTTAATGCATTTCGTTTCAAGAATATTTATACCCTTTGCTACCCGTGCTCAAAATCTTTGTTGTCATAGCGACGACTGTTCATGATAGAATCTATTCTTTGCCATTGGCTCACAAGAGCGGGGTTATATCGCGTCATGAGTTTCCCTGGCGTTCAAATTGAAAACCTGTCAGAGACCCTGACAATGGACCCTGTGCATAAATCACAAAGCGGAAAGTACGCCCTCCTTTGGCGGCAAAACAAACCAACACAGACAAATGCAGTCGAATACGCGCATAGGGTGTTACACACGCAGGATGAATTCTCTGCGTGGGGCCACGTGTTCCGTTGTTCTGTCCAAAGAATGACGTCAGTATGTCGTCAATGCACAAGGTCTGTTGTGCAACAGGACAGGCAACATAGGGTTGAATATTCGGAACATTACCTTGGATTTCCGTGAATACTGACAATCGGAATAAATTTTCCCTATCTCTAAATATTGACATAAGAAATTCTAAACGTGCCTTCCGAGCGGAGGGAAGATAATTCGCATTTCGTTTGCGTCAGAAGTACTTCTCCTCCCGAAAATAAGTAAGATATTTTGGAAACTGATTTAAAAATAAACTAACATGATAGTTGGTGATAGCCGCCAATCATCAAATATGGACTCGGAGAAGGCAGTGTTTTTTAACATTATAGCTTGCTGTCGTGTTGATAATTACCCGTTCTACGTTTTGGAAATTCAAAACAAGGAAATGTTTTTTTCTTTTAAGCTTGATGAATGATAGGTTGACAACATGCTGACGAATCAACATTCAACTATTTATAAATTTGATTACTGAAAATCAAGGAGAATATAGTTAGGTATGTATAAGCATTGTCGCCATGCACAAGTTGATTCTAGAAATAGAATAGGAATTTCTCTTAGTACGAAACAGTGCTCGGTCATCACATTTGAGCCAGTAACGCATTACCCCAAGCTACAATATTTACCAAATATAAACCAAAAAGGAGTCTGTCTGGATGGGGACGAGTTTCAGGGAGCTGTGTGAAGAGCTAAAGTTAGTAGGTTGGGAGAATTGGAACTACGTGGGGTTAGGAAGAATTACCTTCTCTAATGTACGATTGAAGAATAGGCCTACATTGCATACTCCTTCCGATTCTTAAGTTTTCAGCAAAACGTATAAAAAATACAGGATCCTTTCTAATTAATATATGCCTTATTTAATAATTAATAATTTAATTAATTCTTTGTTAATTAACTAAGGTGGTCAATTACCTAGGTTGACAACATATACACTCTTATTTTGGAAATTCAATATGAATCTGCCACAATATTGTTACTCGAAATCGCAATTATTTCAAACCAACATATATAGGCTCCGAGATATCAAACATATATAGGCTCCGAGATATCAAGCATAACATAACTGTAGACAAACAGCCGTTAATGTATGTTAAACTCTAAATTGTTTAGTATTGTACTGATGTAATTAATGTCTAGTTTAAATAAACCATTATAATTACCCTTTGCAACTTTGAGTGAGTACACTTACATCTGACCACATCATACAGAACATGAATCCGTTTGGGATTATATTTGCGCATGGATTAATTTAATACCTAACATTGATCCGATAGAAATCTGTAAGAGTATCTCATACTTGCTATAGGCGATTAAGAAAAATTTGAACTTGAATAACATTTAAAGGATATTACTGAAACTCTGGTGTGCGCGTGCGTTTTTCTCTGCCATATATATTTTATTTTTAACTGTAGCGACGTCTGTGGGTACAAATAGCTGTTCTCGTGCTCATAGAATTTTTATTTCACGAAACTTCAGCGCGTCAAGTTTAATGATATGCTGACCTTCACTGATCATGCGCAGTTGGTAAGACATCAATATAGACGCTTAACAGCAAAGTAGAGAGATTCCCAATGCAGTGACTATGGTGAACAAGCTCAACTATTCAAAGATTCACACCACATACTGTACCGGTACGTATCCGGTTAGCAAGTGATTCGGGGATTTTTCAGCCATTCCTGAAAAATCTCAATTGCTAATCAAAATAACACCTACTTAAAATAAAGACGACTTGGACCTGAGCAAATTTCTAACCATTACTAGACTGTCAGATTCGTCTATAGGCAACTCCCTTAACTAACGACGTTTGCCTGTAGCAATGTGCAATAAAATCACGTAGGCATAGCATGATATTTTCCATACTTTGCAAGTCTAGATTTTTCCATTACTGAAAACTCAATGTGATCACAACTCTTCCTGATTCTCCAGAGCTCACTATCGCTTTTCTTTTCCCTTTTCCCTTTTTTTGTCTCTCATCTTCAAGTAGATCATCGTCATTGATTCGTTTAACCTTTTATCATCCTCCGAGAGGCAGGCCTGAGAGACCAGTATTGATTACTGGTAGGCGAAAGGAGCTAAACAAAATCCTCGCTTATAAAAGTGTTATTTGCGAGAATATGTGCAGTGTACATCACTCTGTACCGAGCATTGGATTGGATGCAGTTCTGGACACCACCCTTAATTAACTTCAATGATAAACACTTCACCATTTAACCTTGACCTGGCCACTCAAGTGTTTTATCATGTTTAGAATTGATTGACGCTTTCACATGCTCATTCCATCGATATACGAATTTAATTTGTCGATTAATATTATTTTTTAATTTTGAATAAGCCACCATTATCTCACTCTGTGTCATTAATGATTTCAAGTGGAAATAATATTGTACTCAAATCAATAAAAGAGTGTTTATTAACATTTTACCGGTAACATATTAAATTGCTTCACTCATAATGTTGTTATAGTTTTTTAAATGGTAATTTATGACAATAGAGCTATACAAGCACACGTAATAAACTACTATTCGGTAAATGTTGTGTACGAGATCCCTGCTCTAGTGTCGTTGGGTAAAATATGGGCTTTATTGTGTTTTCAATCGGTCAAGTACTTACAGAAAATATATCTGGTTACTATAAAGTTATATTCATTCTTTAGTACAACACTTTTAACTTTGCTTGGTGACAGATGTCTTACCAGTCACAGGGGTATCCGTGCTCAGGAAGTCCGACGACTGTGACTAACTGGGGCATATCGCTGGGGGGGGGGGGGGGAGGGGTGGTATTATTGTCATCTGACCTTGCCCGTGTCAATAGTGTATCGTATATATACCCGATATATGTTACCGGTATTCTGTAATGTATATTGACGCTGTTAATAGTTTTTCATTATTTCCGGTTGTGTGAGGGACTTTGTCCAGTTTTTCTCCCTCATGCTTGATAGTGGCAACATTGCAATGCAAACACACCTAAAAGACCGGTTTTCGCTCTCTTTCCTTCGCTTTTCCCTCATGCCGTGCCCCACATCCACCCCTTCCCCTTCCCATGACACAATCCTGCCATCCTACTGAGGTTTGACATATCATTCCCGACTTTTACGCCGCTACAAATGAAACAGGGTACTTACCTGTCATGGTCGAAACGAGTGTGTTAACAGTATGACAGATAAGGTTTACTGAAAAGATAGGTCAATCACATTTAAACCAAATCCGTCCCTGATTTCCTGTCCTATTTACCTGTAGCATGGTAAATTGACAGTACTACGATACATTATCCGTATCTGTTATACCTCGACATATAATGACTTCAATCACGTCGCTGAGTTCCCACATAAAGACACTAGTCTCGATTATTGAATACGTGGCCATACCTTTCCCTTGGCTAAATCATGCAAGACAGTACCATACATGCCTAATTTTGTTGTTATGCAGTTATTATATATATGCACATTAAATCACGTCACCTTTAGCCTATGGAATTTAACATCAGCTCTCTGAAGGGAGATTTTGCTTTCAATTTCCTTGATTTCTCTTCTCTAAGCTTCCACTTAATGAAAATGAAGGACTTTCCTTTCGTTTTACATAACCATTTCAAAACAATATTCTGTCACTATATGTCACCAAAGAGAGCATACTTGTCACTGCATCACGAGTTCAATCACAGCACAATAAGAATCATATGTATGTAAAGGTCGCAAGTATCATACAAAATTGGTTCAAATTGTTCTACCGCGGAGTGAGGAAACTAAAACAATCACTCATTTGAATTAGAATTGAAAAAAGTCGTCCATGGGTTAAAAAGGGGGGTTTTATTTCATCAGTTCAGTTTGGCAACAATTTTGAAGTCTCCAGTTGCCAGAGTTAGATAGGCACAAAGAACTTTAATTAATGGGAGGAGGATCATCTGTATAAGCCCACTGGCAGACATCACAAATTTAAAACAACTTGACAGCAAAAATGGCATATACGCTAAATTCACGAGCATATAACGAAATTAATCCGTCTTTACGCGTTGAGCTATTGAGAAGTCATGACACTTATAAGATCATCACAGTTAATCAATAGCTTAGCTGACTCAGATATGCTTACAGTTAGTCACTTATGTGTCACAGCAAATGATTGCAATGTTATAATTTCCAGTCTCAGTAGTTCTGACTGAGCGTTTATGTACAATCTGAAGTTTCCAGTCCCATGAGCTAAAGAAGGGAAGACATTTATACAAAAATACATTGAGTGTACAAAAGAAAATCACACGCAATGTGTTTTTAGGTGACTCAAACTTCATGATTCGGCAGTCGTTATTTGATGGATTGTAAATGTCAGAGTCTGTCAAAGGAAACCACAATTCTTGAGATTGTCCACAGGTATCTCATTTAGCACAGCTCTTTGACTAATGGCTAGTTCAAAATGCAAAGTACCGAAGCTTATATAATTACATCTCATGTACTATAGTGAGAGTATTTTGGTCACATTTTGGTGTCTTATATGCCCTTCCTGAAGCAATAAAATGACATTGTGTCTGGATGAAGATGAATTTTAAACAAATGTGGGAGGGGCTAGAAGTAAGTACAATAGTGGAACTGTTTGGTGTGAGAAGGTTTCGCCTTTTCCATTAGGCAACCCTCGCGACCACCAGCCAGATGGACCCGTGATTCATCAGTCAAACAAGGGGGCACGTACATACAAATACTGTTGGGTACCTAGTTATTTTCTCTCGATCCGGGATGTGGGAGTTATGGTAATTGAGGTTCATGAAGATGCAATCATGCTACATATATTTAAATAGACACAGAAAAAGAAACACTTTGACTATTTGGTTATGTCATTCAATGCCATCTTCTTTGACCAGTAATTGATCAATCAATACTATCATTAGGCACCAGATGGACTAGGGACCAGCAGTCGTTATAAAATCACACAATGTGGGGTGGAACTCCGGTATTTGGAATTTGAGGTGTAAAATGAAAGAGCAATATTTGAATAGAAACAGATGATGAAAGAAAAAGGGGTTGAATTTCGTTATATCATTGTCATTTAAAATCGTTCTTGATCAATAACTGATCAACGACTGGCACCATAGATTCCTAAGCAAACTACTGTAGACTCCAGCTACTTCAGGTGTTTTGGAATAACATATTATGATAGCGACGTTTTAAGTGTAATCAATTAATCTTAAAAGGGCCAATACATTTTATTCAATATTAACATGAGGTCTTAAATAATCATATCTAGTAGAAGCGGGACACCTTATCAGTCAAACAACAATCATTCAATACATTTTGATAAGTTCAATTATTCATTTTAACTTGACACCATACGCACACATGAGTTTTCTCCTAACACCAAAATGATGACAATAACTTTTATTTTAAAGTCCACTAACATCAAAAACAAAATACGTGACCGATTCATTTGCTCTTTGCGTGCTTCATTTTTTTGGTGAGAAAAACAAAAATATTTTAGATGTTGTGATATGCTCATTACTAGATTAGATAAGAGCAAAAGGCATACTTCAAAAAGTGCCCAAAATATTTTTAACAAAAATTTTCAATCACACCAACTTTAATTAATGGGTCAGTCATGCTAAAGACTGTCCTAAAAATTAATAACCTGGCCATTGTCTTAAATTTTAAATGCTTCGGTTGTCATACAGTCGTACCGAATGTATATCTCAAAAGATAGACGTTGGGAAAAAGGATATCGAACTGTCCACTGTACACGTTTTTTTTTCAGCACCAGATGGGTTAATTCACTGTCCGAGGTATGGTAATATCTCTTGTGAAAACGAGGCTATACACGCTAAAAATGAATGCGTTTACAATATCCCGTGAAGGGTAAGTGCAACGCCCGCACATCGATACTCTAAAATAGGCATTTATATACACTTCTAGAAATGGTATATTTAAACCCACATGTGGTGTACGTTTGCACAAATTGTCGCAGAAATATACAAATGTACACCGATGTGGATTTAACAAACATTGTTACAAGTGTATAAATATCCATTTTAGAGTGTCGATGTGCAGGCGTTACGCTTACCCTTTTGAGGTTCAATATTGGAATTTATGAAAACTGTTATCCGGGCCCGTCACCGGGATGGGGGAAAAGCGGGAAAAGTCCCCTACTTGTAAAATTCCGCCTGCCCTAAAGAGGTTCAAGGTTGCCATTAACTGAGTAGTGCACATTTACACATTTGGTTCCCCTGGAAAATTTTTTGTCCCCTTATGTCCCCTTGGAATCTTGACATCTCCACGAGTCTGTATTAGCTACAAACGAAGTGAAGTTTCTCTGCAGTATCTTACTGTCAATCAAAATGATGTGTAAAGTGTTGATCGATGGTAACGTTTCATATTTATGACAACCCTACTTTTTTGTTGCCTTGAATATGCTTTACATCAAACCAATTTATACCTATAACTTTAGGCCTATATATTGAGCACACTTAATATTCTTGGTATGTAAAATCCGGAAGGAATGACAAAAAGCTATACGAAAAAATGACAAAGTATTCTTCCAGGAACGTTCATTCACATCCCGGTTTCCTTCGTGGAACCTTAGTCCAAATTCAGGTGCATAAAACGATTAGAAGGTGAACATTGATACGGTCAGCAGAATATTTGCAAGCAGAGTTACTTAAATCAATGCATTACATTTCTTTATAAAAACAAAACCACCCACTTTAAGCATTGAAACCATGTACTACCTGGGAGTTGCTTCTTCTGGAGACTGGAGAGTAAGCAGTAAATATCTTTTCCCTTCCACACAGGATTTTTTCCCACTCTAGAGAGCATTCTTTTATTACGATACATGGTATTGTTAAACACAACATAACGTTTTTATTCTCCGGAAGTGACAGCTATATTTTCGAAAACTGAAAAATTGATCAAGGTTTTCCGAAAGGCAATGAAGAAATGAATGATCGGACGAATGAGAGTTTAAAGGAAGGCCCTGGATGGAACATGAAGCGTGAAAGCAAAGAGCAAAGCGACGGAAAAGACTGATCACTCAAACTGGTCTCCTCGGGGAAACATGACACGTAACCCAAAGGGAAACAAAATACTTTATGCTCGAATCTTTGCGTACTTATATTCTTTACGTGTTCTTAAATTACTACTGATTCATATTTATTTCGTAGAAAGAAGCACATATTTTAAATTTTGCCCAATATTCCAGTCAAACCAATATATTTCGACGTATATTTGAGGTTTCGCGATCGCTTGATTCGCAAATTCTATTCGTATATGCAATGGCGTCGATCAATCTTGTGCAATGTTCATTAATTCTAAAGTCATGCCCGATTCATTGCAAGTGGATATGGGTTGTAACTAGTGATGTTTCAAATCAATTTAGAGATACAACTAATCTCTATGTAATTGAAAATTTTAAAAAAGATACACAAATTTGTGAGGAGGATATGTTGGAGAAGAATATGCCCAATAGTGTACCCAACATATTTTCGCAGATGAAGAATTAGACAAAATGCATGAAACTCGACTGAGGTGTGCAATTGGGAAATTTGTGCCAATAGTTCTATTTTAGGAGTAACACAATACTGATCATGTAAGCTCATGTATTCGTACCGGACTTGACATGTATTGGTATATGATGCCCACTGATTTTAACGTAGTGATTAATCACACACCCACTCGATTTTAAATGATCATTCTGACGGCAGTTATTTAAGTAGGAGGCTTCATATTATGTGTTTCCTGATCGAGAAACAAATATAAAAACTCAATAAAAACGACATTACCCTACAAAGTGCATGTACCGATACCGTATGCATGAAGATAAGGGAACGTATCTAAAATCTTTGCGGATACTGCAACTTCCGTTAGCGTCTCTAGTACAAGCAGTCTGAGACATGATAGACATAAATTAATCACACCAGTCGTTTCGTTTATAGTCATGTCACCTGACTTGCGATAGGGACAGAACTTTCGTTTCAAATGAGTTACAGCCTTACGCTATTGATATGGTCTCCTAATGCACCAAATTGAATTCCAACATAGCCTTTTAATCACGAAGGAGAGCACAATGAAGGGGGTCTAATGGTTGGGTATTTCCCCAGAACAAGAATATTTGAGTATCCAACTAATTACATGTTTTACCGCATAATTTCTTGGGGCTTCAATCATGCTCGTTACGTCACTAGACACAGGTCATCTGAAAGCCCTGTAGTCTGTGCTGTGTTTTGCAAGTACTAGTATCAATATCTTCAGGGCCACGGCTCGCCATCAATATCGGTTACCTGCAGCAAAAAACAAAATCTGCACTCCGAAATGATGCGTCTTCTGGCAAACCAGCTAGAAAAGTGAGCTTTAGCTTGTATGTTAACCACGAGATACGTATAAAATGTAGGTTGCAGAAAAATCGACCTGTAGAAGCTGACCTACTTATCGGTCTTAAATCCGGAGATACGGCTGGGTTCAATTGAAAAGTACCGTGCTTGAACTAGTTTAAGTATAAGGGTGACACGTTTTCGCAGTGCAGCTACTTAGACCAATAACATACATTGGCCTACAAGATTTTTTTCAACATGCTACGATGTTGTTATTACTTCTTATGTAGTTGGGGTGACCAAAGTGAGTGGAGGATGGGGTCTAGAAGTGAATATACCGGTAGATTTCCATGAGCATATGCAAGTTTCAACAGAATAAACGAAACTTTTTGTCACAACCGATTCTTACAACGAACATGGTATCTACCTTCTCCCCCTCATACCTTCACTTCTTCCCCGTACACAACCAGGCCTGCCGCTATTACTAGTTGTTCCGAATTACTATTGGTTATTTATTAAAAGTATTATGTCCGTATGTTAGGGTATGGTTAGAGCATAAGACTTGCAGTTGGGAGGTCGGATGATCGAGTCCTGGACGGGTCATACCAAAGAGTTTAAAAAACAGAACCTGTTGCCATTGTGCTTGGTGCTCCACATAAACAATGGAGCAGGGGAAACAAGCTAGTGAGCCACATGCAACTGGACAAAAGACCGTGTCCGGCTAGACTTGAACCCGGATTGGTTGGAAACTGGGCCGTAAAACTTCAACTAACTAAAAAACTGTCTGACTGACTGACTGACTAATTAAAAGTGCTAGGTTAACAAACAGACAAAGGTATCGTAATTTTTGATGGTTTGCATATAGGTAAACCTTCTTCGTACGCCTTTTTCCTGTTCTCATTGAGGACAATCTTTTATCGAAAGGTGTCAGGCCCTGACATAACCTTTCCCGTCTGAAATTTACTGTTTACAAATCTGAAGTCAACTTAGTGTTTTTCAAAGAAGTGGGTAGGCACCTTTTAATCGACAACCATGCATGCATGATATTGCTGAGTGAACAGAAATAGACTAAATACCACACAGTTTGCTACGTGAGCTAGCATGTTCTGACATCTACTCCGACACCAACCAAAGACATGACGGTTATCACTTTACGGAGGCAGGAATGATCAATTATTCATACATAGCCAGCTTAATGTTTAGCTATTTTTGGCAATCACTGACGCCATAAAGCACATTCACCCTTATCGACCTTGAATGTTTTACTTTAATTAGGTACATCTTCTTGCGTTCCAGATCAGTAGGACTACACTCACCACATTTTTTCTGTTCTTTGCTTCTTACCGTAATCAAGTATTATGTTAGTAGGTCTATCAGCATAGGTATGCACTGAAACCGTACCCAGACAGGGTTGTGAAAGAGGGGAAAAACTTAATATCATCAGTCAGGAGTCCGGATGGGGGATCTTAAAATTAAGAAATTACTGTAATGCTTGACCTTCTAAGGAAGGGGGGCTCAACCATTGTGCTTACCTGCACCATGGATGGTTGTACGCTGAACCACCTCTTAATCCCCTTAACTCCACTGTGAATGGGGTGGGAAATTTCATTAAGACAATAAATGAAGATGATTTTAGTCTAATGGACCCACTTATGGCTGACTATAGTCACTAGGACTGCTTGGATTCATTTATATTGGAAGAGATGTGCTTCAGTTTGTGACTGATGGACGCCTAGTTTAATTTTTCTTTAGTGATAATCTAAACCCACAGCCCATGCTACTGTGGTCGGTCGACTGTGACATCAACTTAATGTAGCGTGCCCTGTGTCAGATAAATCGATATAATGGCGAAACAGAGAATTTGTGATTCCAAGGACTGAAAGCTATATCTCTAGTTTCGTATCTCTAGTTACGTATCCCTCGCACAAGAGATCAGCTTTATAGTGAGGGCGCGATTATTCATTTAACAGAAAATAGCCCAGAAACAAATTTATTGTTGAAGTGTCAGGGGAACGTATTCTAAACATTCTGGTTAATTTTCATTCACTTTCCATATTCGATCCTCGCAAAAACACATTGATTGAATTTTCTCGACAAATAATGAACTTGAAGCAGGCACGCGTGATGTGATTAATTGGCATTGTTGACCAGCGTTATGTTTTTCTTCATAATCTACCAAGAATTTCAATGCAGCTAAACTCCAATAAATTTATGCTATGATTGCACCCTGAACAATGGAAGTTTTAAAACTCTACATGAATTAAGAGCGTCCCTAGGCCTAGTCAATCCAAGGTCAAAATAATAAAGAAAAACAAAACAGTGTCCGACAATGTGAATTCATCACATCAGAGTTAACTTTTGATCAAAAATGTTAACTTCAAGTGCCAATATCTCGAGAACCAACGTAGGAAATAAATGAAAATTTCTCCAGCCTTGCAGATGTTCCCCTTTAGTACCAAACATAAATTTGTTCATTCGTTTTTAAACAAGTTATGTAGTTAGGTGAACTGGAATGCAAGAAGACCACATACATCCTTCTAGTATGAGTAGTTTGGCCGAAAATTTTGATGTCACCGACTTATTCAGTTGCGAAAAGTACTATTAGGTTTCCAATGCAACCAAAAAAAAAAATGGCGTCATCAAAAAAACTTTCTTAAATGATTCTTTATTCTTTTCTTTTCATTTAAACACTCCTGAAATTATCTCTATTCAAATAAGGGCAGGCAGGAAGCGATAAACAAAACACTGCCTAGACTGCGTGACAACTCTAATGACTCCTTATTGACAAGGTGATGCCAAGCTTTAAATATGATCTGAACTGAAACTACGCGGGCTCTACGGCGAGATCCGTAGCCAAACACACGCTAGCCCTATACGTGCTTCCCTCAAGTATGTGTAATATTCTCGTTTCAACGTGATAATTAATTGCTGTTAAATATTGTAGCCACAACCAGGATTTGAGACAAAGCATTTCCACACAAAGCTACATCAGGGATTTTTAATGACTTTATGCCAGATGCGACTTTAAGATCTACGGACTCCGATAACTCCCTGATGAACTTTTGTGATATGTACTCTGCTTGTGGTCCAATTATGAGAGATCGAATAAGTGATAATTTCGTTTGTATTTTGTACGACATGTCTCACCGGACAATGGTTCACTAAGTATTGTCCTGGATTACCGAGTGCTTGTGATGAGTACTTCGAAAATGGGTGATTTTAATAAGGAGCATAGAAAAACCTTTTTGAACAAAGAACCACATTTCTATGCTGTTAAACTGTATGGTTGCTGAGGAAAATACCGTTATGAGTGCGTAGGTCTGTGTGATACTAACCAGCATAAGTAGCATTATTGTTGTATTGTATTAGTCATTAAATGTCGGTAGAAAGGTATTATGCCACGTTTTGAACGGTGTTTAGAAATTGAGCGCGTTATCCTAAACATTGTTTGCCCTTTGTAAGCCTCAAATAGATTCTCACACACGTGTATAATTCCTGGACATTTTGATTTTAATCACGTTTATAGTTGTTAACCATTTTGTGTTTTTTATAGCTGAAAATGTTTTTAATGTAAACGTGAATACAAACTAGAGGGCAAATTCAGTCTTTAACTGTCAAACGCATTTTCTAAGTGTATATAAAGCAGTAAAGTAACTACATAAAACTAAGCTACTGTTCTGTCCTTGGTGCTCTAAAAACAAAAAGAGTGAAATTTCACTTGTTAGAAGTGTAAACCTTAAAATGTTCACTCAAAAAGAGCGTTAATTCACTCCAAAAGAGTTGAAAAACCCTTGTTAAAGAGTGAATTCTTCTTGGAATGAATGCCACTCTTCGTGGAGTTAGTTTCACTTTTTTGGAGTCAATTAATATCTTATGGAATGAATTCACAGATTGTGGGGATTTACTCTAATTCGATCTTTTACTATTGTAGGGTACTCTCTTATGACGCTTAGTCCCCATCACCTTCACTGCGTGAAGTTGCGGCAAAAATAAGTACAACTCCATGAAACTCAACCATTTGTTTCCATGTTCAGTCTAAGTTTAGGACATTTAAGTTTTACACTGACGCCTTTTTAGAGCATTATAAGTAAGGATAGACCCAGTTTTATCAAATCAGTGACACTCAGTTCGTGCCGTCCTTTGATTTCAGAGTCTAAATATTAAGATCCCTATAAAGGGCGTAAGACTGTTATTTATGAACTGGGTACCTTGTGAACTTGCTCCAAGTTTTCAATTCATTTACAATTTTCTTTCACAATTGGTTTTACCATGGCATATATGCAGTATATTTACAATAGGTTATACCGAATTAGGATTCATCTTATTTGTTTTTAACATGTTGCTTATTAAAACCGTATCTATTAATAATGTTTTAATCCCAAGATAATAAAACAAAAGAAGGACGGCGATTGGCAGTTGCCAGTTGAAGCCAATTATTAAGAAACCTTGATGCTTAATATGGACAGTTAAAAGCCAGAATCCCCTGACTGAATATACTCAAAACACATACACACACTCAAAACATTTCATTATTACAATTACTTGTTGTTGCAAGGAACATATGGTTAATTTTTCGTTACAAAACGGAGTTCAAAGCTTCTCGCACTTCCCATTTTTGTAAGGATATATTAATTGATGATATTGTAAACTGTGTTAAGCATACCACAGGCTACTTTGCAGTTCATGTCTATGTCTCTTTCCTGCGCCGAGTTGAGGTCGTATTAATCTCACGTGATCCAGTTGTTTTCATCTGGACCTGTTTCAATGCTCCCTTTATATTCTGAATCTCGATTTTTCTCTCTCTAATTCGAACAAATTTGATAGATTTAAACTCTGTTTAATACATCTGGTAGCCTGCGTGGTCTAATCATTCGCAGAAATACACCCCACGTAAATTTATGTCGTGTTGTGTAAGGTTATACTTTACACTTATTTATTATGGAAATAAAAATCGTGTGCTCCTAGTCGATCATTTGACGGTTGCTATGACGATCACGTCGTGTTTAGCAAAGAAACCGAGGCCCGCAGGCCGAAGTCTCTTTAGAGAGAATGTCGATCTTCCGTCCAACAAGATCTGATTATCAATTCTCGAGAAGTTGGGAGACCTGAGGAATCTATCATGATTTGCGAAGCGATGATTATGTACGTTCATAAGATTACAGTCTGTGAGTATCGGTCTAGTGGAATATGACAATTTTTTCAGTATTACAAGCAGTCAACTGTTAACCCAATCTAAAGTTTTTTTTATAGTTGTCCACAGGAATTCTCAATAGGCACAACAGGGTTTGACTGACAACAAATTAAAAAAAATGCAGAGTACTGTATTTGAGAGCTCTGATTATAAATTAACTGTAAACACAAATTAATCAAGTGGTGGCCCAAACGACTAACACGTTAATTACTCATATTTGACTAAATTGTGATGATATCTGACTAATTTCGTAGTAATGGACTGAAGCAAATCTGGCAAAACTTAATCAAGGAAGCTTAATATTTGTTAGAAACTAATTCAACTGGATCAAAAATTATTCAAATATTAGTCGATACAATAACCTAGCTGACACTCTATCGACAAGGGTGACGATTTTTTTTTTTTTATGTGGAGGGAGGGGGATGGTCTCATTTAAAAATAGAAGACCAAAGACACTGGGCGGTCTCTCAAGTATTGGAGGACATGCCTCCTATCAAACCGGCTATAAAAATTTAAACGATTTAGCAATTGAAACAATTTAACAATTTGAAGCGACCTTTTGGTAGCAATGCTAATTTTGACGGTCATTGGGGTGAAGATTCTATTCATCCCGAGACTCATTGTGTTCTTCTTTTTAATTGTTTTTCATATATCTAAATACGCTTACAGCCATGACTCAGTGAGAGTTTCTTTGACCACATCTTCTAACTTTTCTTTGTTTTGATTTTATTTCTTTCCGTTTACAAAATTTTTAGTATCCATAACCTTAGGAAGAATGATTTTTTTCAAAGAAAGCTGTTAGTAGCTAGCTGCCTATCTTATTTTTCCACTTTGGATATTGTAGCATTGCATTTAGTGTGTGTTTGAACAAGAATAAACTAATACAGTTTGGCGGAAGGGGTTCGGTACGGTCCAGATGGGACTGATCGCTACAGTTGTATGAAACGATCATCTACACAAACTACAATCTACACCAGTCTCGTCACAATCGGTAAACCGCGCGCACTGACGGGAAAATATCAAGAGTGTTTCAGAGCAGAAGTTACACGTGGACGGTCAGCTGCTTCTTAGCAAGCTACGCTGAGCCACCGGTGACGTACTACCCTGACCAATATTTGCTCCTCAAAAGGGCTTGTGACGTCAGCACAACACTCTTTATTCTACGCCCAATTAGGCTACCAAAATACCATTGTCTTTTAGAATTGTAGAGAGAACAAGTGAAACTAGATTTTTGTTGAAAGTCATACTTCGTTTGTTAACTTGTTCTTTGTTTATATTTAGATATATCGCCCGCCGTTAGGCATTGATGATAGGGTAATCCCCAGCATAGTTTACAAATGTATCCTTGGTTTCAAAATCGGTAACATTGCAAATTACTTCACTTCGATGCCTAATCGGCGTTGAAAAAATCTAATTCGAAGAATGCGGTTTCTCGAAACTATATCGTTCTCTTCACCACATCATAATCCCTTCTAACAGAGGGGGCTCTATTTCCCCTTGTGTTACTGATAACTTCTTCCAGGCAGGACTACTATACTGTCATAATTCCCCATTTGTTTCAGTTTAGTCGATAGTCGAATTCCTTTCCAAACAAAAATCCATCCGTTTAAATATCCAACTGGCCACAGATTCCGATGGCTTTTTATTTGGGTCTTGATGAAAGACAAAAATGTTCCAGACCATGTACTCTAAACACTGTCGAAAAGCCCTTTTCTTAACTCAAGAGGTCTCAGCTTAAAAAAATGGTTATTTTTGCTGGAAAAGTACCTCTGCTTATCAATTAAGCCATAGAAAGTTATTTTTATGTGGGTACGTTCATTTTTCTTTTTTTTTTTTTTTTTTTTTGCTTTTCGTTGAAATTAAATGCCCTGTTTGTTCGTAAAAATTTGATACCGTTGGAATATTTGAATGTCCTTTCCTGTAGATCTGGCACAACCCTACACCATGTGTGTGGTATAGCTAACAATATTCCTCGCAGCGGCATCAGGATTAGAAATGAACTGAATGCAACGTTAAAGTGTACCTCAAGTCAACAAATTCAAAAATATATATTTAAGAAAATGAAAAATGAATTCTAACAGTCCAACTCCCATCTTCATATGACTTTCCTGAGCTGAGATATAAAATGTTGAAGTTTATTCACTTAAAACAAATTGGTCTGTTGTGCAATAGTTTGTGACTTTCCTGTTGTACAACTCACATAAAATGCTTTATTTTCCTTTAAAATTAAAAATGTTTTTATGACCTTGAACAGTTCCTGTTTGCTTGCATAGCATGTTGAACAAGGAGGCCTTAATTAATTACATCACCTCATAAGAGTAAGAGTGCTATCACACCTTCGTACAATGTGCAGTAATGTTCGGAAAAACAAAGAAATACAAAGATTGTAATTTGAGTAGTACGAGAATGACGTCACAAATTATTGCGCAATATACCATTTTAAACTGAGTGAATAAACTTCAACATTTAATATCTCGGCTCAGGAATGTCCTATGAAGATGGAAGTTGAACTGTTAGAATTTATTTTTCATGGTCTTTAATATATATTTTTGATTGTTTTGACTTTAGGTACACTTTAAATTAATGTTTGGCGATGACATCACAGATTTTTATGATGTACCAAATCTCAGCTTAGAAAAAAAGTTGTATTCTCCAAACGCTATAGGCTATTGCGATTCAATTTACTACCTCCTGGGGGTTATTTTTTTTCTTTTGCATATTTTGATCTCAATGGGTTTTGTTTTTGGAAAATGCCCTCAAAGACCTTCGCACTAACATTGCGACATAGACGAGGAGTTCCTTTTTTTCTGTAGCGAACCTTCTTTTTTGTCACGACGACGTTGGAATATTCGTGCCAATGAAACAAACATGTCTTTGGATATATGGAAGAACAGATGTACTAGACTTATTGCATGTGGTCCTAGCCCTAATTCAAACCCTTATCCTGTTTTTGAAAAATTAGGATGACACCTTTCGAATAAAAGACTGACCACCGAGATAAGGCACACCGTCCACCGAAGTCAAATTATTATTAAAATAACCAGTTTCAGATAAATGTGATCCGAACTGAATCGTTGTAAATGTAGTCGAATACTTCGCCCAATTCCGGTTTAGTTCTCGGTGGGTCAACTGTTAAAGAGATTCGTGTTTGAAGTAATCGTTTCTCTCGCTGTATCCAAATTCATTAGTGAAGGGAAGTCTTTAATTATGAAATATTTATGAAGGTTCCATAGACTGTCCGAACCAATTATGACCACCATTGTGTACGGACTATAAGTATATTTGTGTCGGTCACATTTTATTTGAAAACTGTCGTTGGCGTGGTTTCAAAAGGATAATTACCGTAGATCAGTAGTGCACACATACTCAACTTTGTACCAATGATCTAGAATACTAAAAAGAGTGCGGTGAAAACGAGGTTGAGCACATGCATGCTCTTGCAGTCTGGTGGCCATTTTGATCACTCGTTCCTAAGTCAAAGGCGCTGTTCAGAGGCTAAGGAGAGGTGTAAAAATGCAAATCGTAAAACTCAGTGAGCGGTTTACAAAAAATGAATCCAAAAAGTAGTTTGTTATATTGTTGGAATTCGTTTTTTGTAAACCGTTAAATAATTTTTTGTAGCTTTTTTTTTTGTTAATATGCTATATATAATATATATATATATATATATATATATAATATAATATATATATATATATTATATATAGCATATTAACAAAAAAAAAAGCTACAAAAAATTATTTAACGGTTTACAAAAAACCGAATTCCAACAATATTTTATATAACATTTTAACAAAAATAACTTAGGAAGATTTGATTAAAAAGTAATAGGTTGTCACAGCAACGACTTACAAGAGACGAGTGCGTGGGCTCAGCAAGATAGTAATCACGAAGTTGTGGTGCACTCTCCATTTGGTAACCAAACTACTTGACATGTCTAATCAATGCAAAGTACGTACAAACAAGTGAACGAATTCTTAGCTCATAACCGTACTCAAAAGATTTTAGTTTTAAAATCTCAAATGAACAAAATGAACGACATTACACTTTCTAACCGTATGTCAAATAAACTATCAAATGTCGCCTTCGAAGTGAACATGTGGGATGCTACGAAAGGGTTGTTTATTTATGTATCACGGGAAGTTTCCCGTACTTTAAGTCCCTGGTAACGAAGGAAACATTTCTTCACACTTGAAACATTTTCACGGAAGTGATCTCATGTAAAAAATGTTAAAATGACGCCAGGAAGTGTGAATCATTACATTCGGCTGGCTTTATAATTACCATGTGTCCCCTAAAACTACTTCACTAGTGTCGCAAATGCTCTAAACCGGGACAAGGTCGTCTGTTGCATACAAAGTGTAAAATTAGTGTAAACATATTCATTGTTTGCTATAGGTCTTTTGCCTATCGGATGCTATCACAATACATCATAGCAACGTGATCAGTACTATACATTAACTCAACGAACAAAAAGCGTGCCCCCTACACCCCCCCCCCCCTAGACTGAGGTAATCTCATGCGATATACATATTACACCAACACAAATGAAGACTGTTGCCGTTTGAATGGGTCGGAGTCATATCCACGTGCTCATGTAAAGGCTTTAGCGCCTTTTAGATGTGCAATTTTATACTTACTTTATGTAGCAAACAACATTATTTGTTCTCTATTTAGACGTCAGTTTGACGTTAGCACACAAATTCAAGTGAAATTTATTTAAAGGGACAGGGCAGTGACTGCCGACAGAGTAAAATAATTCTGGGATCCGCCGACTTCATTACGTCACATCCGGTTATGCTTCTAGGTTCATCGATTCAATTCTATCGATACTTGTCAAAGATATTCCTGCATTGTGTCTGGTGTAAACGTAAACTTGTTGCTGCCATAACGTTAGTCTTACTCGTGCTAACTTAACTTAATGGACCTGCTGTATATGATGTATCTTGCCATTAAGTATCGAACTTAAACGTGCGACACTTATTACCCAAAGAATAAATTGTAACACATCTTGTAAGTTTAAAATCAAATATAAGAATAATATGGCAAAAGTACTTTGCCAAATTATTTTGAACGAAAACCATATAAAACAAACTTGGGCTAACATTTTAAAAATTATCCGCGCACAGAGGGTCATCATGCATCTCGGTCAGAATGATGCGTTTCTTTTGGGAACACGCCACGAACCAGCTCCTTTAATACTTACATCATATTCTAAATACGATTCAGAAATCATACGATGTACATGTTTAGATAAACACTCTTCATCATTAAATGTTGCCGTCAAATTGTTTGCTTTGTATAGAGCTGAATGTCCAAAACTACAACCGTACTTTCAAACGGCATACAGTGACATTTACTCTTTCACGAGTGATTTCGAGTGGTTATCTAGTGACTAGAATTACACTCTCTTAAATGTGTTAATTAACTCGTGATTTGGTTAAATGTCACTAGAGGAGTGTCATGGTTGTCACTCTAGAACACCAATCCCTCTCATCATTTTTGGGAACTCTTTAAGTAGATAAGTTGATACATTCTTTCACAATCGAGGTCTCAAAGTGTTTGTGGTTGTTTGAATTTGGCAATGAACTCTCACAAAAACTTTTTTTTACATTTTTTTCATAACTTCAATTTTGCACCACATTTTGTACATTTGACTAAAATGATCTCGATTGCTCAGTGTTGATAAGGTTAAGTTAGATAGAGTTTTACGGTCTAGTTTCCAACCAATTGGTTCAAGTCGAGGCGGTCACGACCTTTTTCAGTTGTGACTCACTAGCTTAGTTTCCGTACTCCGTTGTGCCTATGCTGAGCGCAGACTTGAAGGGTCCATTTAATCGTGCACCTTTGATTTTTTTTACCCGACAAATATTCAAAGATTTTCATTCAACATTGATCAAACAAAATAGATTTTGCTTCTTACAGGTAAAATCTCGTCAACCTTTCTATACAGGTAAACAATCAGTTTCAAAGGGAAAACGAGGTCTTGGTACATAAGGCTAATATTCATTTAACCGACATTGGAAGTCAAATGTTGCAAGAGAAGTTCTTTTTGTGGCTGGCTGAAGCAAGTCATTTTTGTGAGAAAAAGACAGTGCAAACTTAACTACTCGTTAATTTACATGTAATCTCCATTACATTCAAGTTGTTATTTCCTTCGCAGTTAATTTAGTCTCTTCCTTCCATTTCCGATCCAAGAATATCATTGATGTATTTTTAATAAATGAATGTACCATATAGCCTGAAGGCCAATCCTTCCACATCAAAGTTTGTTTCCTTCGCACCTATAACAAAGTTACTTCCGTTAGTCTCATTAAAAAAATCTTGTTTATCAAGTGCTGTTTGTGGACGAATTAATTTTCCCGTTGGCTCAGCTATCAGCTAGTAAGCTTATGTCGCTTGAAATTCATATGAAACAAAAGAGATGACAGGACGGGGCTCTTGCATATTTAGTCTATTGTGAGATGGCAAAGTAGACTGCGTAGCTCCTTTATTGAAGTCGTCCAGTCTGATCGTAGCAAGGCGATGAACAAAATATATTCATTCGCTCAGCAGGACAAGGGCAGAACTACGTACCCTATCAGTGCAGTATAGAACGTGATCAGATGGTACCCAGGTGCTGTGACCAACTCTTGCTGTGACATTGGGTTAGGTGTATAGGAATAGTCTCCTTCACTCCGGCAACTTTGAGGTGAAATAAACTGCATGCAGTATGAACATACGGAAAATTATTCACCAATCACGAGAACAAAGTACACTGCACTGTGGGAGTGAGTACACTATTGGTCTACCGGACGTGCGTAATACGCTCAATTCATTTTTTCTCCAACACATTGCTATGATGGAAAGTAAAAATTCCCTGAAAAATTCCATTATTAACTTTATTTAGTAAAATTTAAGAACATTCATCGTGCCAGACACTGCTTTTTAGTACACCCCTCTGCTCTGCCTTGTTCGGCATTCGTCATCGATTAAACTTGCTAAGGTCGTGTACATTGACCGATAAATGACCCACAAACTAGTCATACAACAAATAGCAGTCGTTAATCGACAAACCTTGAACGTAGTATAAAGCCCCATGATGTATTTAACTAGTATGAAAAGAACATCATACTTTCAGAAGAATGTATGGCATTAATCATACCTTCAGAAGAAGGTATGACGTTAGTACCAATTTTCTGAAAAGGTCAAGTTACAAAGCAATCGTCATTTGGAATAACGAACAGGCGCGGATTCAAAGGGGGGGGGGGCTTTTACGGCCTCAACCCTCCCTTTTTTGCCGGCATGAACTATACAACATATGGGTATTTAGCGGTACAAATCCCTCGTACTCCCTGCTTTCTCTTAAACTGTTAAAGCAGCCCTCCTTTTTGGAATGTCGGGATTAGCGCGTGACGAAGGTGCCCGCTTTAAGCGGTATTCTTACTATTTAGGCCCAGGTTTTTTTCCGTGCAATATCTTAGCAATGAATTTAACAGTACTAATTGTTGTAAGTCATGATAATTTTGGCACAACATATGGCAAGGACACGTGGTACAAATCTCGCTTTTCTTAATTACGATTCGCACTGTTTATAACATCTTGTCAAATACACGACGTGTTGGTCATTTCTGGTTTATAACCATCGGGTCTTCACGCTCTAAGGTATTTTTAGAGAGAGGTTGTATTTAATTATTTTATAAGCTTGCCAGCAGCCGATGGTAAGTGATAAAATAACCTTATTGGTCTGTTTTCAGTATAACTAAGTTAAATAAATATCCATAATCTATTTGCTTGGTGATCAGAAACAATTGATCGATACTGCTTATAGCGAAAATTCACACACCACATCTATTGGCTACACATTTTTTCCCAATCGTGTTCAAACTATTATCCGAGTCACAACATACATAAATCCATAACTTGTTAATTCGACACATTCATCCATTTCAAAATTCCCACAGTCTCATTTGGATGTTCATAAAACCTTCGTTGCTCATCACTTAAATGTTCGTCGTACCCACGTGTGTCCTACATCCCTTGACAATTTGCAGTAATTCATGTTGGTAACTGGAGTGATAAGGTATAGGATGCCTAGCCTAACACCATAAATCTATAATGAGCTGTTCGCACTTGAAGTTCGTCTATTAATTTCCCTCGGGGCATGTTGCTGTAAATTGTACATTCCGTTCCCTCGTGGGATTTTTCTCTTCAAGTGCGACAAAACTTCTGTCTGACTCATTTCTCAAATTTATCACGTTTATCGCACGTAGACGCATTGTGAATTTAGACACTTGTACATGACAGTGTTGGAAACTTCCGTGCCGTTTCTCGCGTAGACACGTTAAGTTATTAGTGACGTGGATGCAGGGATGCATCATTCAAATTTAAAATTTTGGAGGAGAATTTTGGACTGCAGACATGGACAGGACGACAGTTTTTTTTATGACATAGTTGGGCTTAGATTGTTGCAAACGTAAACAAATATTCGGCATTGTGTCATGATATGAATTTAGTGAATCGCTATTAAACAATATCAAACGTTCATTTATTTTAACCTCTTTTTCAAAATGGGGATTGGGGTTAACTTATTTTGAGGTAACACAAACTATCATTTGTTACTAAAAACGAATTCTGTTTAGAAATTACATGGATATTTCTGCCGAGATACTGCTGAAATCTAAAAGTTTCAAAGGTATTGTAGAAAACAGCTACCATAATGTTGTATAGACAAATTGTATAAGTCTCTAGTACGAATTCACGACAGGCAAATGTTATCAAAACAATGTTTTCCTGCAATAATGCGATGCAAGTCTTCAGGAATGTTAGCATTTTGCACCAAATGTTTACATGTAATGTCGTCACATTCAAGTCGTACCTTTGTTGCCAATGAACTTCAGATTATCTGAGAGCAAGGACGTGTTGATAATAACACCTATCTGTTGCGGGTTAACAAGCATAATGGAGTGAAACAAGCCTTGTCAACAGATTTATTGCAAATAAATCGACATAGCCGCTTCTTGAAATCAGTAGATTCATATTTGATCCTTGGAGACCTTACACTTTATTTTTTTTCACCTCAATTAGCCTGTACTCACTCTACTCTGACGGAAAGTGCGACATGTCGTGAAGTTTTGCTCTGAAAGAGTTTATTCTTTTCCCCCAGCAGCTATATTTAACCACACCATAAAATGAAGTGCGAGGCGAGCTGTTTACTGCTAACTTCGTGCTTCAATCTAACTGCCCCCACCCTGCTCCCTCACTCCTCCAGTGAGAACATTCCTTAATTTTTGGACATCATTACCGTATATATTCGGGGTCCATGAAAGGCCAACTCATACCGAACAATGTCCAGAATCCCAACCCAGGTAATTTACAGAACAAGTCTCCTTTTCCGCCAAACATACAAAATTCACCCCACCAGAGCCTTTTAATTTTCCTGCTAGAATGTTTTCTGGGGGAAGGGTTTCCCCGTCAAACTTATCGCGGATGTGTTTATCGTCTCGGAGGACAAGGCGTGAATATTCTCACAGTAGCAGGGTGTGGATTGGGTTGGTGGGGTTTTGATTTATCACATGGGTTGGTTTGGTTTTTGGTTTATAACACCTAAACTATTGCCTTCTGGTTTAAACATTTTGAACCTAGAATCAAATGCGGGATATTTGGACATTAAATTTTAGCAATATCGTTTAGTTTTCAACTAAGAGTGCATGGAGCTCTTAAGCTCATGAAGCAATAAAGTGTAATAAAATCAACTAAAAATTAAATTGCACTTGAATTGCATGCCCTGTTGAACCTATTCTGGTGTATCACTGGTGTATCAAAATGTTTACAACTCACCCCTTTAGGAGTTTTAGATTTCTGCTCTACTAATATACAAAGCCCTCTTTGTAATCAAAACAGAACACTCGCAGTTAAGCTGTGTAATATGAGCTGCTCCGAATTTTTATTTTAATTTGTCAAAGTGTTGTGCCAATCGAAAATTGCTTTATATTACAGTACATGGTTAAATTACGCGTTGTGTTGGCTTAGATTTCTTTATAAGTTCTATCGTTGATCATTTTTGCTTTCATGTCTTGAAGAATGTTTGAAATTACTAAAAAAACATCTCTGCTTTTGGTGAATGTATCGGAGATCTATTCAAATATTATTGACATGACAATAAGTTCCTTTCTTGCATTTACATGTATAGGACGTCCCTTGGAAAAATCTTCGCCACAATTGGGTGCACTATATAGAAATGAGATAACCACTCTTAAGCAGTGTATGTCGGAGACGTATGCTTGCTGTATTCAAGGAGCTAATTAAGGCAAAAATATTACAGCCGTCTGTGGTCCGTTACCTTCATGAAATAACACGGAATCGTAAACAAGACAACATAACGCAAACGAACGACGATTTATCCAATCGAATGCTGTTATTCCATCCAAGGTCGTTTGGTCTGCTATAACTCGTTTTCGTCAGTTGGAAAGTATGGCGAGTGTCTGCATAATACGCAAGAAAGTCTTCAGCGTCATCAGCGACGAGAGCCGCGCGGGGTCGCCGCTGTAGAGGCTAATTTAGCATTCATAACTAACTAAAAAGAGGATGACAATGACGAGGGGCCCCCGTCGGGGTCGCTTAGAACCACGTGATGTTTCGTCGACGTGCGATGTATCCCGTAGACGAATGAAAAGGGTGAAAAGGAAAGGAAAATTTCTGGAAAAATGCTAACCATTTTGATGTGATCCAGTCGCCAAGTACAGACATTTATTGTCACAACGATGCCAGGAGGGCTGCTGTGGCAGCGTTTTGCGGGCATATGGTAAACCGACGGAGAGTAGGCCCGGAGGAAGCGGCAACAAAATAATAAGTAACCCCGTCATCGTTAAAATAGCCATTTAAATGAAAGAAATTAAATAAATAATATATAAAAACATTTGTTTGAAAAATGATATGCTGTATTATATAGACGAGGAAAAATGGGAAGGTACGTTGTGGCTTTGTGAGTTATTGGATAGTGGAGCAAATACTTTGACAAGGAAGTAACTCCATGACTGAATGCGATCACAACTGTACGAAATGTTAAAAAGAGTGATTCATCTGTTCATGACCCCTCGAGTATTGTCACGGGTGAAGAGTGATGTATTTAATCAATCAAATGAAAGGTTCGGATCATGAATATTCGTATGGAAAAGCTTCTTAATATCAAAAGAAATGTTAGAATTCATTTTTATTAAAACCATGTAGTGGTGGTTTTTTATTGAAAAGCACCGTACGACTGGCACTGATATGAGTCTGTAACAGTGACGTCACTAATAACTAGCAACGAATGCCCAATGGTTAAACTCAACAATTCATCCATGGAGAATATTCTCATATTAAACTTTAGAGGGGAAAATGACTTCACATGGAACTTTCTTCTGCTGCATGAATTATTACAATGCATGTATAGTTGTGTATACTTAATTTTTGTGATCGATGGTGGGGAGGGTGTAACAAAAGGGAGATGCAATTGTAGAAGTTCTTTAAACGTGTGGATAATGACGGTCAAACTGAATGAGGATACCTTTTGCCACAACTGTCCCGGGCATCCTCGCGTGCAAAGTGCACCTAGCATGGCCAATGCTTGTTATTGCTACTTCCTGCATGTGCAGTGCAGGGAATATGTCAATGTTCCCAGGGCTCACTGTTCCCAAGGTTCAATGTTCCCGAAACTTAAGAACATCCGAACTTCTGGGAATATCGAACTCTGGGAATAACGAACCTTGTAATCATCGCCAATTAATGATATACAGTACGAAAACGGAGAAACATCGAACCTTGGAAACATTGAACCCCGGGAACATCGGGTAGACCCCGTCGGGCGTGGTGTTGCCTTTGAGATTGTTATCGATATCGGGCGTGTGTTGTTGCCTCCTTTCAAATTGTTGCCTTCCAGCGTGGTTGCCTTACTTGGCATGTTATGGGTGACGGAGTTTAACACTGTGTTGGGGTGGTTTGGAGGCCCGGGTGTTGATAGGGGGGGTGCCGCATTACTGGAGTAGGTTTCGACTGGAATCCCAGTTCTAATTCTCAATGATAACAAAGACTCGTTCGTTTTCCGTTGCTTAGGTGTGGACAAGTGTTTTGAAAAAAAGGAGTTAGTTAATTCGTTGTCGCCGATGGAATTGTGGGGACAGGTTGGGATACACAAACCGAGCCCAGTACGTAGCGTACAGGGTTCCCATGTTTTCGTCAGTACGTGCATACAACAACCTCTAATTGTCAAGCTAAGTCGACAAAAAATAAGGGTCTCAGTGCTAGGCCAATGCTAACCAAATGTGACCCACCATTACAGATCAGATAATATGTCGACTGTAGAAGATATTGAGTTTTTAATACTGTTGGGAAGAGCTCTACTTGGCAGTCCTCCTGATGTGACGGACGGATTAAGAAAGAATGATTTCACCAAATTTTCATGAAAACTAAAATTTCGTTCATGGCGTCGGTTTCTTAGCAGGAAGAAACCAGCCCAACTATGCAAACGTAAACGCAACAGCTGCAACATCCAGTACGGAAAAGCACATGGATGGTCGAACATTCTAAACTGCGTTTAGAGATGAGGAGCCAACGAACATACTGACTGCAGTATAAAACGAATAAAGTAAAGGCGTGCTTTCAGAGAGCATGCGGGCATTTAGTTGAAGCGAATAGCAGAAGTTCCTCTTTCAAATTTTGCAGAGAAATACGTCGGATTTTTTTCTGTACTCCGAACAAAGAACGTCAGCAATGACAAAGACTCATATCAGCATGACCGCGAGTAGCAATGTGACGATTAATATAACATATGCGGCAAAATGCGCGCGACACATTTAAAGCAACCGCTGTTCGTTCCATTATTTTCGTAAATATGCCTCGCGGTCCCGACCATGGCTGTGAATGCATCTTAATTAACACGCGCCAACAATAACATAGCCTGTTGGAGACACTCGTAGCATTGCTTCAGAGTAATTTGTGTTGTTTTTGCAACCAGTAGAACAGTTCGGGTAAGCTTGATTGCAAGGAAAAACAAAACCAGTTTTCGTTGATGTTCAGCTACATGAAGTTGCACGGATGAGTGGCTTATTTGGTTTTAAGCGAAAACTTCAGTGACTGAGCATCGCCTCTATTGCTTATCGCAGAACCACGTGACATTGTTCAGTTAATGCTTTTTAAAAATCTGGCAAGATCAAAACACGTGTCTTATGTATCTCCGTTTATCTTTTCTTTCACCAGGGTGTATTAGAATATTCGGGCATTCCAACAGAAAAGAGTGAGTACAAAATTTTAAATTTTTCTGGCCTTGGGGTAAATCTCGTGCTTGGTTAATCATTACAGAATTCCAGACAAACAAATGTTTGTGAAAATTCGTGGGGTTTTAAACATTCGTCTTTCATTCCTTACACTTATTTACTTTTGATAAAATTAAGTTGGATTTAAGTGTTGCTGTGGGCTTCATAATTTTACCTTGTTTGCGTCAAATGCATTTACCTAAACAAAGGATAAAAATATTCCACTTATTTTTTTCTTCTATACCTACCTCAGAAACCTTAAACCTTGTTTAAGACCTGACATTTACTTGCCCGGCAGATTTTAGCAGAAAAGTGAAGATTCTTAGCTATTGCAAATGATTTTGATATGCAGTGAACATAATTATTTTGTTGAAATAGACTCCGGAAGCAAAGGAGTGAAAATTTTCACTCTCTAATAAAGTGATCTCGTGAATCCACCCTATTCGAACGTTAGTTAACTGCAAGGATAGTGAAATTCACTTCACACAGAGTGAAATTTACTCCAAACCAGCTGTTTCACTCTAGGAAGAGTGTCTACGGGAACCACTCTTTAAAAGACAGATCATTGCCAGACACTCGTCGAAGAGTGAATTTCTTTCCGTGTTGGAGTAAAATTCACTGTTCTTGGAGTGAATTTTGCTATTCGTGGAGTGAATTAATACTCTAATGGAATGATATCACTTGTTCCACTCTATAAAAGAGTTAACTGTTTTGTTGGTTGGTTTTTAGGGTTTAGACCAGTAGCCGCATATACCATAAATCTACAAAACAAGAGAAATTCACTCCAAAATGAGAGTGACGAGGGATCCGCCCCACTTAAAAGGAACTTTCCCTAGAAAAAAGTGAAATTTCACTCCAAAATGAACAATACTCCACACACGCATGGAACGAAATGTTACTTTATTTGGACTGAGTTTTTCTTTCATTCTAGGTAAAACTCATTATGACTAGTGGTTCTTTAGCACAATCCCTTTCGAAAGAACTTCACTCTTTTTATTAGTTATTTAAATAAGATTTAACGACACAGCCAACACGATTGTGTTCCTATATAATGAATTTGAGTGCATATGATCTGTTTTATAGTGCATGTGACGGTATCTACAGCACCTTTGTAAGAGGTTAATGGAAGCGACTGATTAAATGTTTACTAAAAATGAGAACTCACGATATTCAAAAGAGACTTCACCCATACAGCTTTTGAAAACTTTCGAGCTGATGATAAATAGATTCAGTTTTGTTCATGGAAGGGTTTAAGGAAAAAAAATATTTCCAAACTGGTGAAATTTATGGGAGAAAGGGCCAACGGGGAGTGCAAAGTTTGTTAGTTTTCCCAACATTATTGCCATTACTGCAATCGCATTCTGATAACATTGGATGATTGGCAATATTGGTTGAATGAAAAGTAAAGAGGACTGCTTATTAAATATAACATCATTTGAGCTTGTTTTAAACGCACAGGTCTCTCACCCCAAATATACCAATTCTCCTAACATACTCACTGAAGTCCCTCCCACAATTGTCTGAAATTCATCCTCATCCAGGTACAATCTCAGTTGATTGCTTCAATGTGAGTATCGAAAAACTCAATTTATATAATCAAAACTCTCAGTACCGTTCATGCTGTGTAATATAAGCTTTGGTACTCTGCATTGTTTGAAATAGCTATCAAACAAAAAGCTGAACCAATTGAGAATTTTGGTACCCCCCAACCAAAATTGTAGTATGGGGTGAGAGGCTTGGCCCTTTAAGTTCACTTTGTGTTCTAATGGGACGTCTTTAACTGCTGATATATATATATATATATATATATATATATATATATATATATATATATATATATATATATATATATATATATATATATATATATATATATATATATATATATATATATATATATATATATATATATATATATATATATATATATATATATATATATATATATATATATATATATATGTAGAAGTGGCTATAAGATTTCAGTCGAAGTTTTATCAGATGGCTAAGAATTATTATACCACTCTAGTATTAAAAACTTAAATTGAACGTCAGTCTTAAACGACTTTGTTCAATTTTACCATTGATTTGGCAAACTATACACACCGACCCAAACTGTATAGTCAAAACTATTGCCCTGAAGAATGGTCAAAAGTTTTCAATTTATGATTAAAACAGGCAATTAATACGGTAACTTTTGAATATGGTTCAAGTCAACAATTTGATCATAGTTTGAGTCGGTGCCATGGACTTATATACATGGACATAGCATGTAACGTGTACGTCCTATCCGAAGCTGCTCGCCACCGACTGGGGCAAAAAAAGGTGCACCAAGATGGCCGCTGTGAAGCTATAAATTGTCTGATTTGACGACGAGTCTGTAATATTTTAAGCAAAAGTTAAACTTGATTGGGGGGAAATTATATTCCTGCAATAAGTGAAGGGATTTTGACCTAACCTTGCCATATTTCAAAAATATTTCAACTTTCTTGCAAAATATAGAGATATACTTGAGCAAGTCCAAAATTTCACACAAAAAATGGCAGACGGCCATCTTGGTGCGTTTGTCTCACAAGTACGGTAGCGACAATCTACCTTGCAGTATGCTCTGTCCATGTATAGGAGGTCCGAGGTCGGTGCATGTAGATGACCATAGCTCTTTTTAGAGTGAATTAGATCTTTTCTTTAAAAAAAATAATCTGACTGACGGTATATCACCGGGTTTTAAAGCAAATCCTTAGCCGTGGTACCGAGCGTTTGCAATTCTTGAATTATTTTATCTCCTTGCAGTCTTAGAATTTTACACAGATTTCGAAGTGAGAAGAAAGTGGAACAAAAAGACAATTAATATCGAAGTTCTCGACGAAAAAGATGACTTTAAGATTATTCACAGGTAAGCTAACTTCAATGCGGTTATATGAACTCAACTCTCAACTAGATGAAGAGCCTAAATTTTATTTCATCTGCGATTTTAAAAGATTCTACAGTTTGTATGGATGTTAAACTGTAAACACAAATTAGTCAAGTGATGGCTGAATTGACTAACCACTTAAGTCATATCAGACTAATTTGTGATGATATCCGACTATACTTTCGTAGCAACGGACTGAAGAATATCAGCCATAACTTGGTCAAGGAGGCTTCATATTTATTAGAAACTAATTCAACTAGGTCAAATATTAGGCAAATATTAGTCAATATTGTTGACTAACGTGATTGGTCTATTCAGGCACTGCTTGAATAATTTGTGTCGAGATTGTATTAGGGACGAAATAGAGGTGGCAAAGACAGGGCATAAATACACGTATTTCAACAATTCGTTTTGAACATTGTATACTGTATGCCAGTGGCTTAGCCAGGATGGGATTTTTTGGGTGGGAGGGGGGCTAGGTAACAAGTGGGGGCTGGTACCTCCGAGGGTCAGGCACGGTAAGATTATGTAAGCGGAGCGCCACCATCGGTTGGCGCGGAGCGTACAAGAAAATTTTGGGCTTTAAAACCCCTCCAGATGTCCGGAAACGGCACTTCCCACGTGTTTTAAACTGGATGTACCCAGCCGCATATGCGGCAATATTTGAATGGGTTACAGCTTACCTAAGGCAGTACCTTACCCTTTTACACGTAAACCAAAAGTAGTTGTGCCCCCCTCTGAGAAACTTTCTTTGCGTTAGATTTCCTAGATGCAAAATGGTGCTATGTTTGGTAAACTTTGAACTGATTATAGGCCTAAGTTTTAGGATTTTCCCTTTTTGGGAAGCAAGTTTTGTAAGGGTTTTACAAGAGACATGGCATACTGCCAAAGAAACAATGTGCAAAATGGTGCAGGATTTGTTCATCGGTAAATTACGTAGTCAAAATTAAAATACTACTAATAAATCTCTCAAAATAATTGAACCGCAAAGCAGAAGTATGGATCATGTGGGAAACACATGAAATCCGGACCTTATGGACATTTTAAAAATCTCCCGGACGCCAGTGCCAACTAGTAAAAAGAGGGCGAAAAAATCGTCCTACAGTGGCACTTGTCATGTGCAGGAGCCTGAGGCACGACATAGGCCTACTTGTTAAGGATGGAAGGAAAGAATTATCCGAAGGCAGTACCTTACCCTTACCTGCTTACGGCATATTTTGTGTGTGATAAAGTATAGGAATGGTCGTGTAAGAGTGGTCTCCAATGAACGATTGCCTTATTTTAAGTGAATCAATCAGCCATCCGAAAGGCAGAAAGGGTCTTAGCCTAGCAAAGTCACATTAAAGTTGTCGTCGAGACTTTCGTTTCACCTTCGAAGTTAAATGCAATAAACCACAGTGCAGATCACAAACGGTATCAATTTAGTGAATGTAGGCATTTCGAAGTTATTAATTGATTTCATACGTGCGCACAAAATGTGTTTTACACACATTCATCACTGTTTTTTTTTTTTTTTTTTAATTTTTACACATTTTATTTAATTACTGTTTTGAAGGAAATACTTCAAAGTTTATTTCCGTTCAGACTTTTTACTTTTTTTCAATTATTTTATCAGGACGCAAAAAATCTTGGGGGGGCTGAAGAAAATCTGGGGGGGGGGGGCTAGGCCCCCCGCCCCCCCCCCCCCGTCACTGCTGTATGCATGCGCCACTGCTGTATGCACGTGCTTGTACACAATCATCGGGTTTGTGTTGCTTGGGAACATTAAAAGAATTTAACACAAATCATTCCTCAAGGCAAACAAAGTACGCCAAAAAACTAATAAGGATCGTCATATAACCTATAAGCATCGTCATATATATATTAAAAGCTGAGGTAGTACTACGGAACTCGATACAGGCCACGTTAGAGCGGGAAATCGAGTTGGTTCGCAAAATTCGATATTTCCTTCCACAACTCTTTAGCTTTCTTCACATACCAACGACAAATGGGCCAAACTTAGAGAATCCTCGCATCCTACATACAAATAACTGTTTTATGAGTGCTTACTTAACGGTTCAATTCGGTTTTTGAAAATTTGTGAACGAACAGTCATTTTCAAATTATGCACCGCTACGAATCATCAGGACACCACAAAACTCAAAATTTTTACCTTTTCTTTAGCTGTTGAATATGGAACATTACTCATTATACTAACCGTAAGCATTGTCATGTGGTAGTGACCCTTGAACACTCTCATTAAGGTATCGATATCAACTCATTGAGCCCATTTTTATACACCGAATACACTAGCACTTTCCAAATAAAGCTTCCAAGACTTGAAATATTTTGTTCACCCTGGTACCGCTTTCTCTGCACTGTTTCATAGAAGTACATTCGTGGTTTCAGGCGAAATCGATACACTCTTTAAGAAACTAAAATAAAAACTAAAGACAGACCGACAGAGGCAACGTGTACAAAAAAAAAAGTCAGTTGAACCAACAGGTTAGTTTATTCTGAGTCACCTTGGCAGTTAACGATTAATTTTAAGCCAGTGCCAAGAATACAATATGATTGTGTGCCGTCGTAAAATATAATAGAGTGAACGTAGTTGGTCGGAGGATACACTCACGCGTCGGTCGGTAGATCACTGGTGGTATGATGTCTGCAAATAACCCCCGGCATAAAAGGGTGACCATAAAAACTGGGTCGTTTCCGTCTGGAGGGAAGATCACAAACCGGATATTAAATTGGAAGGCACACTAGACGACGGTAATCTTTCTACCAAAAGTTCACAAAAATGTCACAATAATGACTCCTCGGACAACGATGAGTATAATAAATACTCTTAGACTAACGGACCAATAATAGCATTGAAATAGTGGTGAATGGGGAGGGGGACGGGGTACGTACTCACAAAATACTCCCGGGGATAGCTTCTTGTGGTATATTTTCATTCAATTTATCTTTTCTGTGATGCAAGATAGTAGCTGAATGATAGTACCTCAACGACATTAGGTAATAAAATAGAGCAATGACGTATATACATTGATGGATAATCAACCCCAGTTTGAATCTGTTGTCCACTCAGTAGTATATAGTCCACTAATGTTAAAGGTGAAGCTGAAGCTAAAATATAATTTTCATATGTGAAAGAAGAACAAATATGCACAGTGTGGTAAAACTTTCATTCAAACCACATGCGTATTCCTCGATATATCACTAAATGAGATATTAATCACTAGATTTGCGTTCCAAAACGATCTTTATAGGGCAATAGATGTTTTATCTTCCCCTGACATTGACAAGAAATGCTTTGCTTCCCTCTGTTTTTTATACTGGTGTGTTGACCTTGAGGTTAAAAGGGATAGAATCTCTCGGTGGTTTAAACAAATCTTAAGTTCTCATGCAACTTATGCAATCACATTCTAATCATATAGGATTATTGAGGGGAAAATTGGTTGTCAAATTTAAGACAAACAGAAGCCTGTCAATTAATATGAGGATATGACGTTTTATGTGATTGCTTCAAGTTCACGTTACGCTGATATGAGATAAATTTACCTGCTCATACCTGCTCATATCTTCAGAACCACACAGAGGATATCAGTGTGAGTTTCACCAAAATGTCTAGAATATGTCCATCTAGCACACCAACATTTGGTGTGACCTTAGGACCTACTTTCAATAAGTCTTCGCATTGAAAGGTAAAAAATACATGCCCAAGTGTAAAGTGAATACCAAAAGTGTCTGTGAGCTTTGTGATGTTAGTTAATCCATGTACGTGGTTAGTTTGATTAGGTTTTCACGGGTCACTATCTCACAGATTGGTTATAGTCAGTCTGACCACTGCCCTTTGTCTAGCTTTGGCCCACTAGTTTGTTTTCCCTTGTACCTGTCTACACTGCTCATGCTAAGCACCGAGCAAAATGGTAGTAGGTCAACTTTAGGAGTCTTCGGCATGAACCAGCCAGAAGTTGGGCCGTTGATTTCTTAACCTCTCTGCAGCAGTTTGGACGTTCTATTCACTTGACAATGCACCCAGTTTTTCATGTGAGAAGCATGTTTCTGAAAGGAAGACTTTCGTACTGCTTTATTTTTAATTCTACATCATTCTACCTCAACAAATATTGGTTTCAAAACGTTTAGTTGCTCCACATTAAATTTAGTTTTCAATAAGGGCGTTTCGTTTCGATATCTTATATTATCGGTAAGGTCGCAGTATTATTCAAACTTCGGCAAGTTTTATCTTTGTTACCACAATAAGATAAAATTCAAAATTGTTCCTAAGCATGTGCCACAATTGCGCTCTGTGGGTATTCCCCTATATGCCTTATTGACCAGAGTAACGCACTTCTAACGCAAATTGTTGTGCACTGTGCACTGTGCGTTATGCGTCGCAAAAGCAGCGTTGACTTATTGAAAGAGAGCATACCCTTACAACCTTTGACATTTAGAACAAAATGGTATGTTTAAGCCGACATATTCCCTACCCCAACAAACTCAAATTATATACTCTAGAAATTGATTCGTCGAAAACGTTGCAATGTTCAACCGTGTGACTAAAAACAGCCCTACACTCTAAAATCAAAATAGTGAACTTAGTCACTCTTTCATAGAGTGAAATTGTGAATTCACTCCATTAGAGTAATAATTCACTACAAGAAGATTGAAATTCACTACAAAAAGAGTTAAATTCCCTTAAACGAGCGAAGTTTCATTCTTGATGGAGTGCCCACCGTAATCACTCTTAAAAAAAGTGATCATTGCAAGCACTCGTTGAAGAGTGAATTTTTCCTCTTACTCTAGTGAATTTCACTCTTTTTGGAGTGAGTTTCACTCCTCTTACAGTGAATTATTACCCAAGTGAATTCACACGTTTTTACTCTATCAAAGAGTGACTAAATTCACTCTTTTGATTTTGGAGTGTAAGCTTGTCACATATCGGACTAATAATTAGCATGGGCTTGGCTAATGTTACAAAGATCAATCGTTCTCGAGATATTCAAAATTTGGATTTCTTTTTTACTACTACGACGAAAATTATCAAACAGGTAAAAAAAAAAAAGATGACGAAACAGGTAATACAAAATCACATAAGTAGTCTGTCGTTTCTCACAACAGACCGGACTGAATGCACACACGTAGATATGCGCCATTTAGTGTTCCAAACATAGAAAAGTACTAACCAAGCTAACGGATCTACGAATCGCTAATTACTTGCAAAGTGCAATCGGACATAAAACTGCAAATAACTAACGTTGGTTATGGTGAGTTTGAAATGAAGAAAAACATTTCATTATTCTGAATGTAACAAATAAACCCAGATTTTTTTCCTTCCTTGTTCCTTCAAGAATTCCAGATAAAGATCATTGATTATCGGCGTGATTTATGCAAATCTTCTTTCTCTGGCATTTTAGTATCGTTGCCATGGAGATAATGCAACGGATCTCCCTATACAGCCTCTACTTTGACAGTCAAACGAACGTAAATTGTTCAGTCTTGTGCGATTTTGAAATAAAAACATCATCATGCGAGACAGGCAAGCATGTCTATGAAATCCTGATATACGGCAAAAACATCCCACTAATTATTGGAATAGCTCATTAGCAAATTAAATTCATTTCTTGTTTGGTAGTCCCTCGGACGATGTACCTGTGGACAACATTTAGAGAGTATGCGTTTATGCTTTTAACTGTTTAGTTGATGGTTAAATTTCTAATGTAAACAGATGCAGACAGTGAACTATATTGAGAAACCAGACATGGCGGGTGCTCTGAAAGTAGACGTCACGAAGTGCGTGATGTTCTACATAAGCTGTTTGATGTTGATCTTTATGTAGACATACACAATAAAACAAAAGAGTGAACTTAGTCCAGTGTGAATTCATTTGGTTCGAGTACTAATTCACTCCAAGAGTAGTGAAATTGACCCCAATGAGGATGAGATTGACCCCAAGGAGAGTGAGAATTTTTCACTCCAAGCAGAGTAAAACTCACTCACCCTTCTTGGAGAGAATTTTGCACTCTTTTGGGGTGGCTTTTACAACTTTCACTCCTCTAACGACTGAAATTTTACCTTTTTTACATTTTAAAGTATATGTACTCATGAACATACGTCTGACTGTGAATTCGTATCTATGTGGTGTTTTAGCAACATAATGTACCTATTTTCGTACAAAACATCGATACTTCTTTGCAAAGTTTGTATATACAACAATCAACGAAAATATACTATTCCAAAATTACCATGGTAACATGAGAAACACTGGCACTATCAATGAGTTTAAACTTCATTGGGTCCATGTATTCTAGAAAAGATCCTGCTTTTCTGCAATCTGAATTCAAAGGAGTGAAATTCACTCCAGAGTACCCAGAATGATCACTCTTTAAGAATTTCACACGAAACATCGCTCAAATATAGATCTATAGGCCTATATATTTCACAGAGAGAGTGACCTTTTACCCCGCTCAGGGTAAATTTCACTCGTACTTAAGAGTAATCATTGTGAACTCCTTTTTGGAGTAAACTTCACTCTTTGGATTAAAAGTGTGCGCTCAAAGATATACGTAGGTTGCTGATTGGGTAATCACCTCAACGAACGTACCAACACATTTGTGTAATATTGTTACTTTTAACCAATTTTTTCGTTAATTTAGATGAAAGACCCCAGTGAAAAGTAGGCCTTCCAGAATTGTGGTGGTGGCCTTACTGACCAGGAACCTGGTGAAATTTCACCATGGGTTTTTTAGAGTGATATTTTGGATTATTTGTGGTTCACCCACACCTCACTGATAACATTCTTTAGCTCCTCACAACACGTTACATATTTCAACACGAACTTTCACTACAAAAAGTAGCGTATGTGGCACCAAAAATACGTTACCGTACTGCTTCTAGATTGACACCCATTCTGTTTGAAATCGTAATAAGTTGGCTACAGCAAGCGACTTGCAATCGGAAGGTCGGGACGTCTTCGTTTACTGGCCGTGTCATACCAATGACTGAATGGGACATACTGTCATTGTGCTTGGTGCACAGCGTAAGCAATTGAGAAGGGAAACAAGCCATTGCCGACCGTACTAAACCAATTGGTTTGAAACTGAGTCGGCTGATCCATGTTCTTAGTGGAAACTGTAGAGTTGCGCCGTTTTACTTGTTGCTTCATAGAACGTCATTTCACGTCACGATCGGATACATCTCCGTCGGATCAGTATCTGGCCGATCACAAGCCTACATCAAAGCGCATTTTAAAATACTAGATTTAACCATACCGTAACTGTGCCTCACAGTCTGGGTTAGAGGGGAAGTTTAAGCAAAAATTTAAATTTCATATGTGAAAGAGGAACAAAATATACACAGTTTGGTGAAAGTTCCATTCAAATCGGACAAGTATTTCTTGAGATATCAGTAAATAAAGGCAGTAGATTTGTGTTCAAAAGTGAGTTTAAGGGAAGCAGAGCTTATATCACTTCCTCACATTGACAAGGATTGCTTTGTTTCCCTTTGTGTTATCAGATGGTTGCGTTGACCTTGAAGTTAATAGGAGTATGACCTCTCTGTGAGCGATGCAAAGTTTGTTAAATTCTCATGCCACTTATGCAATCACATTTTAGTAACATGGGATTGTTGAGGAGAAAATTCAGTATAAAGTTTAAAGAAAAACAAAAGACTGCCCATTAATGCGGGGATGTGATATCATATGTGCTTGCTTCAAGTTCACATTTTGTTGAAAATGTGAAAACTCAACATGCTCATATCTTGGGAACCACACTCGGATTTCAATGCAAGTTTCACTGAAATGCTCATAATAAGTACCCCAGGCCTCTAACATACCAAATCCTGCTGTGACCTTAAACCCTTCTTTTAAACAATAAACATTATCATCAATTCTGTCCCACAAACAAAGAACAAAATAAAATGTAATAAAATAAAATGTAATAAAAATAGAGAACGAAGAATACCGTCAACCCGAAATAGAACCAAGTATCGCGCTATCCTTAACTCCATTTTTTTGGAATACTTATACACTGTCAAATGATGGTACAGACATCACGTCTCTGTCAACAACTATACCCGGTTCTTTACTAAATAATGCATATCATCATATACCTCTTCTGTCTTGGCCTGTATCATGTAGCACATTTCTGTATTATATTCATGTTCCACTGATCGTTTGAAATCATCGATAACTCTCAACGTAACATTCCGTAAAACTCCAAGTTTCCCTTCATTTTTCTCCCCAAAGTTTTCTTCCATGTACATTTTGGCACTTTGATATATAGGAGAGGGACTGTAATACCTTCATCTGACACCGCCTTAAAATATTATACTTCCTAACTCTAGAGTTACTTATGCATGCAAAATGAATTTGTATGCACCGAGGCATTCAAGTATGCACCTAGCACTAAAAACAGGCAGCATGTTCCTCATGCACGCAGCAAACACTGTGTACGGCACATCGTAACGCGCTACATTACATAATTGAGTGAAACTCGCTGATGAAGTAACACGATTCACGCATGCATACAGTGAGAAAAGTAATTCCGAAAGTTGCATGACGCAATGACTTGTGACATTTCTACGTTTCTATAGAGACTTACACTCATTCTTAGTCAGGCTTATTCACCAGGGAGCGACAGAAATAAGTAGTGGCGCTCTCCTAGAACGTAAGCGACAATTTGTGCAGATCAGAGACGTTGATGTACAGGATGCGCGAAAAGTGAAAGGTTAGGTTAGGTTACATGGAGTTATGGCTCAATTTCCAACCAGTTGGATCAGGTCGAGTCGACCACGGTCTTTTTTTCCAGTTGCGGCTCACTGGCTTAATTAACCTATTCCATTGTTTGTGCAATAAATGAAGGATGATGCTAGCAGACTACTGTTTGCGTGTTCAGAAGCCAAAGACGACACTATGACTCAATGTCCATTCTGTGTAGATTGTTGTTCAACTTGTAAAAACAGAAAAAACGTTAAAAAACAGGAGTATTTTCACATACACACTAAGTTTTTCTCCCGGCATAAAGAGCTCATTTTAACTTTTTTTTTTTTTTTTTTTTTTTGAAGGGGGGGGGGAGTTGGGAATTTAAAGGCCCACATCATCAGCTGATTTTGCTGTTGTTCAAGTTTATTTCTTACTATGCCTCACTGTTGTAGACTAGATATTACTGTGACTGTTGTAAAGACTGGACGTTAAGAAATGGCTGTAACATAAAGTGACTTGCACATTGCAAAATGGAATAGGTCGACACAAATGTTTCCTTTGCCAATTATATGCAACGTCTGCTGTAGTACTGTATCCACACAGGTGAAAAGAAAATTCGACAGTTAAATGATACTTCCTTGTACTGTCTTGTATTCATCTTTTCCGCTTTAAGATATTTTTAGTTAAGCACGACCGCATTTATTCTCTTTTTTACCTTTCAGTATCTTTAAAATGCCTACGGGATGCGACAACCGGGACGCAGTTCAATGTACTATGGTCAGGTCGGAAGAAGATGGTAGCCGTCACGTGATTTTATACAAAAGTTGCAATCACCCCAGCAAGCCGCCGAAGAAGAGCTTTCCTATCAGGTATGTTACAAAACCGTAATTTATTACCTCGTGAACATGGGTATTCATGTTTAGTCTGTCATTTTTAAGCTTCCGCATTTCAATAGACATCTTGCCAGCTTTACACAGAGACACCAAATCCTAACATTTTGGTTCGAAGGGTCACATTCATATCTCAAGACATGTACATCATGCCTAATGTTATGTCTCAAGGTTTGGTTAGGGTTCAAGAGATGAAGTTAAGTTAGAGTAGAAAAGTGTCGTGATTTTCTAATTTACCTGATAAACTGTGAGTAATAAATAGTAATTACTTCATAAGTAATAATAATTAATAAATAATGGTAAGTAATAAATCAGACAGCATGTTTTTTTCTTTTCAATAAATTTAAGACAAAATAATCTGGCATGTTTTGAGTGAATACTCATTGAAAAAAAAACAGTCAGTCTTGAAGTCCGTGTACACTTTTGTCGTATGAACAACATTTCTGTCTGTCTCTATAGGCCTACTTAGTTTAAATAATCGGATATCCTAACTGCTAATTGTAATCCTACTGAACCAATGAGGTAATTTCCTCGAAACAGAAGGAAAAGCCCCGCCTTGAGATATACTCAATTCACAATAAACAATGCAAATTCTTGAGGATGGGGACGAGGAAGACTCTTTGTAAAGTCTCCTTTAAAACCTTTCAAGTACGACAGTTCCTTGTATAAAGACAATTTCACGATGAAACTTACCTTCTTACCTTTTGTTACATCCTCCTTCTCTGTCTGATTATTTCTTTTCGCCCCATTGAGGAAATGTCACTCACTACATGTTAGTACATGCACACTTGATATAGTCGGGTTTCACATCTGATAAATTGATTTACAGTGCACATGTAATAAAACACATAAAAAGTTGCGCAACATTTCGGGTTCGCTAACAGATCAGTCAAGAATGTGTTACTTGATTTCCCCGCAGTGTGAACACAATGAAAGCATAGATCATTTTAGGGAACAAATCATGTAACGAACTGAGATATCAATGACGCAGTAACACCCACACCTCATTTAATCTACTGTGGGATGTCTATGTCGCTTTCTTAAGAAGAAACGTCACGGCATGTTTGATATCCCCATGTTTGAACATGTAAACCTACATCTTCTGCTGGTGAGTCCCAAAAAGCCTGAAACAGAAAGCCAGTAATTATTCAAGATAGTATTGTCCCACGTAGCATTCCCATGTTGGCCCCATATACGTCAAACCATATGGGTCCCATATTATTTTGCACCCAAGACCCATATGGGGCCCATATGGGCCAGCCCGGTATGCCCTTATGCCCATATGGGATAGTACTGGGGCCCATATGGGGAAATTGCCCAAATGGGTCCCAGCAATATCCCATATGCATCATATGGGTTTCCTGGGCTGGCCCATATGCCCATATGGGTCCCATATGGGTCTTGGGTGCAAAAGGTATATGGACCCCATATGTTTGTCGATATGGGGCCCATATGGGAATGCTACCAGGGGTTTTACTCTTTTTGTAGTGGATTTCCCCCTTTTTGGGTTGAATTTCACTATTCTTGAATTGAATTAAAACTCTAATGGAGTGAATTCACACTTTTCACTCCATTAAAGAGTGATCAAGTTAACTCTTTTTTCGTTACGTTGAGTATATTTTCAGCCTTTCCTCACGCTGTAAGATAGTAATAGGAACTTCAAGGTGATTGGACAAAATATTCCATAGCTTAAAAACCAAGCGCAGTCGTCCAAACGTCCTATTAGGCGACAGCTCAGTCTCACAATTTTCATCTTTTTTTTCTCTCTCTCTCAAAGTATCTTTCGTTATATCTTAGTACTGCTGTATCACATGTTCAAGGTAAAGTAGGCAGCTACACCTAGGAGCACACACAATAAACGAGTTCGGTAATTCGTTGCCGCCTGGAATTGTGTGGCACAGCCAGGGATATACAAACCGAGCTCAACACGTAGCGTACAGCGTTCCCTTGTTCAGTTGTTTTGGTCAGTACGTGCATGCACCACTATGTGTCTAGCCAAGTCGAACGAAAATAGGGGTCTCAGTGCTACCTTACACCAGATTAAAATGAAAGTTTTCACACCAAAAAGACTGTTAAGATAGAATCACTTGCACAAAACAAGACTTGCGGTTCCTCCTTTATTCTATAGATGGATCAATAGAAAAAAAGATGATTTCACAGAATTTCCATGTAACTCAAATATTTGAATACGTGTTTTAGGAGCGGGATGGATTTCTTTATCCCAACGATTTGGAGGATATGCGCATGTGCAGAGACACCCAAACCGAATTACCGAACTGGCATATTGAAGAGAAAAAATGTTCAAGTTGTCATATCAATCTTCAAGAATCAACCAGGAAATAGAACAATTTATCGTGCTCCTTCACTGTGACGGCAACTCGAAAGAAACCCCAAGTCTCATTCTCTCTAAAAACACATCTAGTCAAATGGTGAACGACCTGGAATGTTGTCAAATAGTTAACCAGATTTGTTTCAAAATTGACTGAAAATGGTCAAAAAATGAAACAATTTGTTTCCTTTATTAGTCGAATCTAGTCAGAGTTTTGACAATGTTCCGTTCCGTACCCTAATTGGTTAGATTCTATTCAAATTAGACTGTGACGTTTTTAAAGTGTAAAGCCAAAAGAACAGTAGGGTTGCCGGTCCTATGTCAAACCACATACCGCTATACACACTAAGAGCCTAATATCATTCCACCCACGTAAGAGTAGGCTTAATATATTCATTTCTGCTTGCTACTTTTTAATCTTAATAGAGTCCCGGGCCCCTCATTTAATCTCGTAACCCGAACTTGTTTAGGTTACTTACGCATTTGCTTACCTTGTAAAATAGATGAAATTTCATTCACTGAGGTTTCGGGGTGGGCGCAAAAGAATTTGCAAATAGCAACTCCATTGTATCATTTTGCGCTGCGATGGAAGTGAAAGAGTGAAATTCATTCCAATAAGTTTTCTAACGGAAGTATTCCTAGAGAAATTCATCCGGAGTGGCGTATAAATTCACTCCAAATAGAGCAATATTTTCACCAAGAATAAATTTTCACCCCCGGTCATTCGTTCTAGGAGCAATTTATCCGCACACTCTTTTTGGAGTGAATTTCGCTCATTTGTTTGATTAACTTGAAGAGTGTACATGTATGCAGGATTATATCAGGGAGTCGCTGCGTAACCCCCGCGCATCCCGTTTCCAAAGTGGACTCAATGATAAGCTAGTTCGGCGATTGGTTGCCCCCTGGAATTATTGCGCACAGCGTGGGGTGCTAACCAAGATAAGCACATGTAATGTATGCATGTCGTTTCCTTGTTTTCGTCAGTAGGTGCGTACAACACTATACTCAAACGAAAAAGAGGGTCGTAGTCCTACTTTACGGCAGATTAAAATGCGAGTTGTTACTACCAAAAAGACAATTTATACACAATACACTCCAATAAAACCACGCTTGAGATCCATCCTAACGTTATGTCTGGATTAAGAATGAATGATTTCGCATGACTTTTCACGTAAACTCAGATTTTAGAAAACGTGTTGCAGGTGGGGGACTGGTTTGTTTATCCTCACGATTTGGAGGATATGCGCATGTGCATAACCACCAAAACGAAAAACCAAACATGTTTATTACTACATACAACTCGGGGAGTTTGTTATAAAGTTAACCATTTCCAAATGATTTTCCATAAACTTTCTAATCAGGTTTAATGAAGTGAGCCAGGACTGGCTCATAATAATGACAAACTTGATCTGTATCCAAGTTTGATGGCAATGCGTCCGTTTCGTTGTTCAGTAAAGATCCTATCTCTACGCAAGGAGATAATTTGTTTCCCAGAAACAATAAACAAGTCAAAAGTTCCCTTTTCCAAATTAAGGAACCTCACAAATTTACATGATTGGCCAAATTAAAACCGTTCTGTGATCGCTATAGCATTGTGTTTAAAGCCTTTAAGTTGTATTCAGTGAGCGAAAATAGAAGAGGCTCATTAGTTGTTAAATGGGGGAGCTTATACAAGGAGGAAAAGCTGAGTGTTAAATTTTCTTAACTTATTTTTATGTGAATGTTTATTTTAAGATCTAATCATTTTTTGTTTCATTTGGTCTGTTAATGTTATTGTTGTTGTACAAACCTCGCAAACGGTTAGTGTCTTTTCATTACTTTTCGTGTTGTCCGAGAAATACCAAAACTACTAAAAAGAATAAAAGTCGATCTTTAGATTCAGCTGAATCGATAACTCTTATAAGGTAGCAGAAAATTTGACTGTGATACTACTGCATATGTAATCTTTGTTATTTATTCAAGAGTTTTGCTGTTAAAGACTTTCACTGAGTTAAAATTTTGTTAATGTTAAAGTGCAGATTTTAATCTCAGTCAAATTTTTGATCGTCTATGAGGGAATTTCTATTTAGAAAGTCTTTCTCGTACTATCTGTTTATGAGCAATATCGTTATTTTTCATCGTAGTGTCTACACCCTGGGGGAAGTCAAGTAGTTTTTTGTAGATGGTTTAACAACTCATTATTTGAAATCTTTATTTCTTGGATGATCAAACGTTTAATTTTTTTTTTCGTTTTTTTTTTTTTTTTGTTCGTATGACTTACCTCGCTTTCCCAAAACCAATGAGTTAAATTAGGGTTCACTCCAAAATTACAATTAAATTATTTCCGCTTAAAGATTGACAATGACTCGTTTTGAACTGGGTTTTTTTTTTTCATTCGAAATTAAAAGTGGTACCTAATTTCACTGATACGATGTCGCTTTGTCCTCATTTTACAGGGCCGATGTACAACTGATGGGCGCTGTCATTCGACCAAAGGAAGGTGAAGAGGGTGTTACTACTGTGACCTTCATCAACCAGGTCAATCTAAAGGGGTGGATGCCTAAAGCATTTGTAAACAAAGTCACGGTCGGTTTCCCAGTTGCACTCTACGACGATCTAACTTTGGTGAGAAAGTAATCTTTTCAACGGGGCTATGTCGATGTTTCCATACAGGATTCTCTGTTACCAGGTTCGATGGTCCCATGATGTAACCGGGGAGGTGTAACCAGGGAGGTGTAACCGGGGAGGTGTGACCAGGGAGGTGTAACTACACCTCCCTGATGTAACCAGTGAACCCCTAAACCAAGCATTGAATCCGAGAATATTGACTCATGGAAACTTCGTGTAGACCCTTTAAAGGATTTCTTGGTTTTTTTTCTTCTTTTTTCGTTTTTGTAACGGCTTTAATATTCCAGCTAGGCCTGCAAAGGAGATGCTCCGTGTGCATACATTGAGGAATCGAAAACTGCGGAAAAACTTTGTAAAGAAAAGCAATACTATATTGTCATTTAAGTAAATTTAGTGTAAACATATGTTTACATAAATACATGCATATTATAAAAATGAAATGGTAATCAGCGGTGTCTCCAGCACTTCAAAATTGAAGGGGGGGGGGGGGGTAAGAACAAAGGATAATAAAGGGGGTAAGAATTTAAGAATTTCTGGTCCAACGTGAAAACGAGCTCAAGGCGCCCGTTGCTGGGAGTGAGGTCCAGAGTTTGAAGTGCCGGATGCTTTAAGGTTTTAACACACCTCTCATGAAAAATAAACTGGTCTCTGGAGAGGTACGTTACTTATTTATTTGGTTAATCCGAGTCCTAACTGGGCTAAGTGGGGGGGGGGGGCAAGGGAAAATCTGGAGGGAATACCCTCTTTTGCCCGTCCCCCAGTACGCCGCCACTGATGGTAATCTACGATGAAAACAGGAGTGATTATAAGTGTATCCTTCAAGGTAAGAAAGAAGAATAAAAATACTGAAAACAAGGCAGATATTTAGGAAAAAAGTCTAGGAGGAAGAGCAGGGTCAAAATAAGAGTACTGAGGTTAACGATGTAACAAAATACATGAGACAGTTTAATATTTACAAAGTGTTTCTTGTACTGATTTACAAATTATAACCACACAGTCCGAGCAGAGTGGAAGTGTGGTAGATGTCCACTTCATAAAAGAGTTTATAGGCAATCGTCAAAGAGTGATTTCCACTATTTACGTAAAGAGAATAAGTTGGTCCATTGACTTTGCCGTCCAAGTGGGGCGCCCTCTCAGGTCAGGGTAAGTTAAGTCTAACTTTGTAATCCTTTGTTCTGTTATCAGTACTGGAAAAAGATCACAGAACCACCAAAGTCACCTGAAAAGAAAGATAAGAAAAACAAGGAAAAGAACGGAGAGGAAAATGGCGAAGCTGGCGAAGAAGAGAAGAACGACGAAAAGAAAGAAGAAGAAGAAGAAGAAAACAAAGAGGCTGACGTAGAGACGGAAAAGAAGGATGAGGGCGCCGCTGCAGAGGGCGCTGCAGAAGCAGCAGGGGAAGGTGCACCAGTCGGAGAGGGCGACGGTGGAAAATTGGACACAGCAGACATCCCTGCCGCAGACGAAGAGGAGGCGAAATGATTTTGGATGAAAGAGAATGAAATTTAACTTTTTTCTAACAATGATACGAAAATCTTTAACAATTGTTTCACGAAAAATTTTGTTTGTAAACAACTGGATGTTTCTGGATGTAGATATTTGTGGTGTAAGACTAAATTCTCCGCAGAAGATGTGACTTGCATAATGCTAAATCGCGACACGTAAACACACGCAAAAGCACAAAGGAAACACTATACCATTGGCTTTCACCATTGAAATGATAGCCAATAGAAAAAAAAAAAAGGAAATTATGTTTTAACCTATAGTGGTTTTGCATAATGTCACGCTATAAACATAATTTCTTGCGAGTGTCTATATGTTTGCGTCAACGCTCCGTATCCAAGGTCTCGCCCCGCGCGATAGAATTACTCACAGTGGTTTTATTCAAACGACGACACAATTTTGCGCGGCCGTGAATAAACCGGATCGGGAGGACAGATGTGTTGGTACTGCTGTACATGTGTTTTGGGGGACGAACAATAGTATTATTTAAGTGTAAATTAAAACGTGCAATGGCGTAAGGTATATAAGCACAACATCAAACGAGCCTGTCGCGGTGTCCTATAGGCTTACACACAAAATACCGAACTGCTCTGACGTAGAGGTCACGTGACGTCGGAAGCCGACTTAGGAAGAATGATCGCCGTGTAAATGTTATGGTTTGTTCTCAGCGTTGTGGCTTATATCTGAGGACTGATTGTCATTATATCGGACAAGACGGGTGTAAGCCGGCCCTTGGAATCGATGAGTTTTAAGGCGTGACTTCAATATTTGTCCCTTTGTTATGTGCTGGTCAATTGTCATCTTTGCTATGGTAGTTAACTAGTAGATCTAGTGTTCTATGAAAATATTTATCTAAATAGGATGCTCTTTAGAACAGAAAATTACATGTAAATTTCATTTTCTCTGCATTTGCCAGATGACCAATTGTCTGAAATTTAATGGCGACTTCACCTGCACGTTTAACTTTATATCACGCACTCGCCCTACGAAGCTAAATGTCGAAGGGCACTGACATCTGTGGACAGTCGCTTGAGTGAAGGGTAAATATATTACACATTTTCCTAGGTTGTGGAAAGTTATCCTTCATGAAAATTTGAGCCTATCTTGCTACGCTAGACAGTTTTTTGAATTAGCGACTCACTAATGTATCTCATGCAGGTATGGTAACTTCTGTTTTAGGATAGATGGCAGCATAACATATAGGTGGCAGCATAACATATAGGTGGCAGCATATCAAATAGATGGCAGCATAACAAATAGATGTCAGTTAAACATATAGATTGCAGTATAATATAAATCACTGTGTTTCATCAGGGTTATTGATAAATGCTTATGTGATTTTTCAAGGAAACTTTCAAGTTCTCAGAGTCCATCAATCTGTGTTCCAAGAATAACACCACGCCCTTACTTCCTAAATAAAAACTGGACTGTCTCAACAACCAACACAGGTTACGTGGTTTAGGATAAAAATTTTTGTAGCCTATACTAATTTACTTTATATATTGTTTGTATGTAAACTACAGTTAAGTGGTGTGGTTTCTTACTCGGGGCAAGATCAGCCTAACATTTGTTAATAAGAGGAAAGCTTGATTTAAATTAGATCACGTGACTGTATTATTTCATAAGTCTATTTCGGACAAAGCCTGCTCGTAAACTAGTTCGTATCTAGTCTTTAAACATGTATATAAGTGATATGTGTGGTAGTATACAAATAAATATCTAACTGTTTACATGAATTTGCATGAATAGTGTAGTCAAGTAATAATCCCATCTCTTTTGAAAATTGACAATTGCAAATGCAATTTATTACGTTATGTGTATAACAACTTCATAAAGGACGGAGTTCATAGAAAACTAAAAAAACGAGGTGAAAAACTTTATTTTCCACCAGCCTCTTTACGTTTTTGGCATAGAGCTAGTAGCTAGGTTATGTCGTTATCGTAGTGTGTAGATAGTGCATGAGTAAGTAAAACACATGGTGTCACCACCACAATACACTGCTCCATTTATTGTGCGTATGTAAGTTCTGTAGACTTGTCTTACTATGTATGTGACACGTTCTCCGCCATCACGCTTGCTCAAGTCGTTTACTGTCGGCAAAAAATATTCAAAGGCTTTGTGTAATTTTTTTTCGTAGTATTGGTTATGGAATTTGAGTATAAAAAACTGAAAAAAATAGGTTTGTAAATTTTTGTTTCGTCATTGATAATCTCAATTTCTAAACATACTCTTTTGTATAACCTATATAGTTGAGCCAGTTTTTACGATGATATCTTGCCGTTGGGCGCTTTCTTTACTCAAATCACTTGCTGCGGCAGTGCTCTACAGAGGGCGTCCTTCCGATATTTCTTGCCACTTTCCTATATTTATGCACGTACTCAATGACGTAAAAATCACAGCACCGACTCACTACTTGAGAGTGGTTGGTTGCAGTCACGTGGAAAATAACTTGAACATTTATATATATATACTTTGTAACACTTTAAAAAGTAGCACTTTCGGGAGGCATTTCTAAACAGTATTTTTTATTTAAAAATAGTTGTACTTAGGAATCACGATTGCATTACTATACTGTCTTTGTTCAGGTTTGGTTGATATAAATATGCATGAGCTGAGGATCATATTCATGTTTCGTGTGAATATGGGAGATAATGTGTGCTAAGATGATGATGTAAACAACAACTTTGATACCTTTCGTTACAAATTTATTTACTTTTAATTGAATCTTAATCTATTTATTGCTATTTTTTTTTTTGTTTTTTGATAAGGGATAGAAGTAAGGTCAGACTAAAGTTACATAATTGTTTTTGTTAAGTTCTTAAAATTTAATATTTGAGAAGATGTTTTCTTGCGAGGGAAGTTTTCCCATCTTGGTCATTTTGTGATTTAAAAAAATACAGAAAACTGAACGACTTTGATTTTTTTTTAATAACTGGGACGATCGATGATTTGGTTGAAAATGGCTGAGTGAGATATCGTTTTTCTCACAAACTGGTATCGCCGTGGCGATCTTCAACTTAAAGACAATAACATCACTGGCAAGTGCCGGTTAAGGGCTGGTACCATTGCTCGATAGGGTCATTTTTCTACGCATTTTAGCAGCCTTGCAGAGATTTGAGTTTATCTCATTCTTTCAGCCAGGTTTAGAGAGTCACTTTGGCTTCCGTCGCACAGTTGCATGGTAGCATTCCAAAGAAGGGTAGCAACCTGAAATAAAAATGAAACATCTCGGAAATGGATGGTGTAAAAATGGTTTCCCCCACCATAGAAGCGGAACGAGCGCATCACGTGACTGTGTGAAATTATTGCAAAAGGTTAAACCATGTAGAGCAACAATTTCGAAACTTGTTTATTCAATTTAGGTCGAGATATTATGTGGAAAATAAGTCCTGGCTGCCTAAACAACTGTTGAGAACGGGATTAACAGCTTATTGACTGTGGAAAGCACATTCTGCTTGGTTGGCACAGTCTGCCACACAAACACCAGTTGTTTGTATTTTTAAACATTATGACGACCGGGGCTTCCGCTTGACCAAAATACCTTTTTGAGAAAACTGTTCCAAATAATGCATTTCTTTCATTTTCGTATTTTACGTTTTCGTCAGTCCTTAATTTGATGTAAATTTTGCTAACAACCAATGTATTTTCAATTTCGCCACTTACTATCATTCCGCCAGTTTATCGATTGGTTCTAAACACTTTCTTATTTTCTTTTGACATTTAAAGAGCAAAATCCGTATGACACAATCTTCCTTTTTTATCACCTCTATATTGTTATGACGTCACATATGACGTTCTATCTAATTGTATTGTATAATAACGTATTTTAATGCCTTTGAATGTTATGCCTATTATATATAGTATTCAGTCCTTCGCCAAGTGCTTCTGATTTTCGGGTACGTAAAGTGGTTTTGTCGCATGATTTTCCAGACAATCCGAATAGAATCTGGTATATGTCGCCCTCCTTACAACTCAAATCGCTCCGTTTCTGTAAATGTTTCAATTTCTGCTTAAAAAATAAAAGTTGCTAATCGAAAAAAGACCAAACTCTTGTCTACACAGTCATTATTTTGTATCACAATTTTCTGTTTTTTTTAACAACAAAGATATGTTTACATTGGGCTGTAATTGCACACTATAAAAACAGAACAGTCATCCACGTTACCCTCAAATAGTCTGAAAAGAGTGAAGTCCCTCCATTAGTGTATTAACTTTAAGAATAAAGAAATTCACTCCCCAAAAAGTGAGAGTACTCTTTTCGACGAGTGCCTATACAGGGATCAGTCTTTTTCAAGAGTGGTCCCTGAAGTCGCTCCATCAAGACTGAGTAAAACGTCGCTACTTTGAGTGAATTTCACCTCTTGGAGTGAATTTCCGCTCTTCTGGCGTGACATTTTTGACTTTCACTCTTCTAAGGAGTGAAAATTTACTCATTTTATATTAAGAGTGCAGGAATGATCTGACTACAAGTCTAGCCTACTTAGGCGTCGAGGTGAAGCTCCAGAAGGTTTGCCTAGGATGTTTTCGATTCAATAATGGTCACCGAAGGGTGGCCCAACATTCTTAAAACTTGTTTAGCAATTAAACACTTATTTTGCCCTAACTTGGTGAGTTAGAATATCCTTTAGAAAGTTTCAATGTTCACCACTGTGAATCTCAGCCCTCTTCAAAAAACTAATTTACCAGCGCAAAAGATAAGCAGAGCCCAAGCTGCACATTTGTGAAAAATTATCAAATGTGCGTTCAGACTAGTAAAAATTAGCCTAGACCCCTTCGGGATTTCACCCATTCCCTTCAGGTCTTTCCAGGCCAGGATTATCGATAGGTTGGTAGTTCGATTCCTGGCCGGGTCATACCGAAGACTTTCAAAACGGAAACTACTGACATTGTGCTTGAGGTTCAGCATAAGCACTGGAGTAGGGAAAACAAGCCAGCAAGGAAAAGAAAAGGCTGTAAATAGACCTCGACCGGCTCGACTTACACCAACTGGTAAGACACTGAGCCTCAAAACTCCATCTAATCTAACCTAACCTCGCCAGGATGATAGGGAAACCCTGGAGAGTAGAGGGATCCCTCCTACCGTTCTGCCGCCGTTTGGATGATCATTCCATGAACTGATGAAAGGCTTTCGTTTTTGACCAACAAAACGGCGTGGTTCCGAAGCCGCGATTCAGCCAGTGAGTACTAATGTTTTTACAATCGTATGAAAATATACTGGGATCTTGATCTGAAACAGTCGTGGCACACGTCGGGTTCTTTCTGTATTGTACATTGTGCATACAATATAATAGCAGAGAAAGGAACAAACAGCTGTTTTCTAACACAAAGGCAGCTGAACATTTGAGATGCACGCATCGGTCCAGGTTGGAGGGTGGGTGAAGAGAAGGCAGTTTAAACCCTTATAGATTCAATCAGACTCTACATTTGCTCTGAGTTTGAAAAGATAAGATTCAGTCTGTAAGAAGGCCAGGTTAGGTTATATAGAGTTTCACAGCCCTGTTTCCAGTCAATTGGTTCAAGTCGAGTCGACCATGGCCTTTTTTCAAGTTGTGGCTCAGTGACTTGTTTTCCCTTTTCTACTGCTTATGCTGGGCATCAAGCACAATAGCAGAACCCTATGAAGAAACTGAAGAAATACCAGTGGCGTAGCTACTGGGGGGGGGGGGGCAAGTCCCCCCCCCGAAAATATTTTGGGGAAATTTGATAAATTTTCTTAAAGTAACAAAAATTTCTCAAAATTTTTGTTAGAATAAGAAATTGTGAGACATTTCTCATACATAATTCGTATTTTCATGCAAAAAATTAACCCAGATTTCGTCAGTGTCGCATGAACTGCCCCTACTCGCGTTCCACAGAACTGTCCTCGCCGCGTTGCAGATTGAATGTTCTCTTGTATACGGTACGCACGGGTGTTATGATCAGTGCATTTGAGTGCACAGAAAGCTGTTACTCAGGAATTGAACAACGGCTGATACAGTACAACTAACGCTGAAAGGGTGTAAACCCGAACTTATCCCCTTGTACACAGTTTCTGCGTTGTACACTTTGGGAATTCAGTAAAGGGATGAGAAAACTGACAAGTCACTAACATAGGCCCCCCCCCCCCCCCGAGGTTATTTTATTGTCCTACAAGCTATAGTAGCTATACCGATTTTACTCTGTGTACATAACGATGGATGGGGCTGAAACAATCCATTGCCAACGATAAACTTAAAGTTAGTCTAGAAATTAGAATGAACGGGGCCCATTGGCATACTTAGATTTTGTTACTTTAGCCTAATCCATGGAAGCTTAAAGGCTAGTTCGGGAAAATAGCTTTCTGCTCACTTGAGAAGTAACAATAGACGGGTCCATGAGTACCTTGTAGCCTTCTACACCTAACAGACTGCTGCTCTAACAGGATATCCTGAATAATCGAGCCACAGTTAGGCCTCCTTTTAGTGGCGTACGAAGGGGGGACCATTGGGCCATCCCCCCTCACATATGCCATTTCAGTCTCTTTGTTCTTAAAAATACTTAGTCCAACTTTAATAACACAGATTTTAATGCAAAAGATAGCATATGTGCCACCAGATTGCAAATAAGGACATCCAATTTTTCAAAATTTTCCAAAGGGAAAGAATTGTCTCTGCAAGGTCCTTCAGTGATGCCAATTTTTTAATTCCTACAAACACGCAAATTCTGTCAAATTCCAATTTTTACTTAAAAAAGCAGACTCTGTATACCACTGGTGGCATCGATAAAAATAAAGACTATATGTTCAGATTCTCTTTACAAGCATAAATACGCTATTTTTGACCATCTGAGGGTCTGATTCTTCGAAATTTTCTTTACGCTCCGCGCCACTTGTGGTGGCGCTTCGCTCAGTCTTTTGGGCAAAATTACTTTTTTGGGGGTCAAATTAGCTCTTAACTCTCTGATCACTTTGCAGTATATGAACATATTTTGAAGGGAGCATTTTATTGCAAACGACAAAAGAAGGTAACGACTGGTTAGATTCTTCGTATAGGTCTGGAAAATGCTATTTCCGGCCATCTGATGGGTCTGATTTTTCGAAATTTTCTCCACGCTTCGCGCCAACCAATAGTGGCTCTCCGCTTAGAAAATCTCTATGACAAAATAAGGTTTTGTGGCCAAGAAAAACTACAAATCCTAAAACCGATCAATGCTATTTTATTTTGACTCCTAAAAGTGTGCAAATTTAATGACAAGTTTTACTAGGTAAGGTAGCATAAAGGGCATAAGAATGAATGTAGAGACACTTAGTGTTATCCTCATGATTCAACCTTTAATACTGTTCCTATCAAAGTCGAAAATCTTGCATCATCTTGCATCTAGGCTCCTTGAAAACGTCAAAAAAAATTCCGGACACACCTCCCCTTGGACCATACTGCATGCCCTCCCCCCCCCCCTCAGAGAAATTCTGCCTACGCCACTGCGTTAGTATATACAAATTAACCCGATATTGTTGACCAAGATAATATACTAAGAGTTGTTATTTCTAGTTGTTCTATGTTATAGGCCTAGTATAAGATTAAAATGCAGGTAATATTACACAATGCAAATTATGGTAATGTGGTTATACTTGTAAATTTGCATATTTTATATGAAATACACACACACTGACCGGGAAAGTTTGAGGGAAATTTCATACCTTTGCCCCCCCCCCCCCCCCCGGAAAAAATCCTAGCTACGCCACTGAGAAATACACTCCAAAAAGCATTGAGCGAAGTACTAATCTTGATGGAGTGTCTACAGGTACGCTTTTCGAAAAGAGTAATCCCTGAAGGTATTCGTTAAAGATAATTTCATTCTTTGTGGAATTAAATTTACACTGTTAAAAAATTTCTCTGTAAATTTACATAATTTTTATGGCAAATTTTTTTCCAACCAAATAATGTTTTTTTTACAGCCAGACTGTAATCATGAAAAAACATTAAGGGTTTGTTTTTTCTTTACAGTTTTTGCATGTAAATTAGTTTACAAAAGTCTACTGTAAAATCGAATAACAGAATTGTTCTGTTTTGTTTACCTTAATTTTATGTGAATTTACAGCCTACTGTTTTCATTCCCGACGTTTTAATATTTATTATAATATCGCTTTTTTACCTTTCATATGTTATTACGTAACATACACTTCACCATTACATAGATCAGGTATTTGCTTATCAACGTAATGTGTCGTTACGAAGTTGTTTTCAATCAAAACACATTGAGATTGATTTGTTGTCATATTGTTGTCAAGTAGACTGCTATCTCTAGGAACTTTGTAATTGGAAAGTCACATTTTTTGTACAATATAATAATTGTTTTTAAAATAAATATGACAAAGATTGGAAATACATTGGTTGCAAACATTTCCAGACAAGGTAAACAATAAGTTTATCACTTCCTGATTAAAAAACGCCAAAGAAGATATTATTCAAAGCAACAGCAATCCTTTTGTTAGGAAAATGCCTACAAAATAAGCTCCACCCATTTATGCAAAATGAGATTTACGTCATAAAGTGGTAAATTTACAGACTCTTTCAAGTAAATTTGTGAAACGTTTTTAATTTGCTCCGATCAAGTGCATGAGCGCCTGTGGCGATGAGTTGACATCAGTATACCAATTGTCAGTGCTCTGAAATTAGGGCCTTACAATTTCTTTTTACTTAAAAATGTGTGACAAAACACCAGTTGTATGATATTTATAACTAAGAACGTAATAACTAAGTATGCTTTTATAATAAATGTAAGTTAATTTTCAAATAGGGCCATAAATTTGCCAAAAATGTTTTATTTTTAAACTGAAACTTCGCAGAACGATGCATGTTATATATTGAAAATTTTCTGGCTATTTCTTATTTGTTTGTTTGGGCTTATTTTTGTTTCTTTTTCAGCTTAAAAACAAAATGAATGTTTGTTAAATGACAGTATATTTATGTGAAATCAGAAAAATACAAAATACTGTTAAAATTTCTGTAAATTTACAGAAAAAGTTTTACAAAGCAGTAAAATTTGGTTAAAAAAGCAGACAGAAATGGTTTTTCAAATAAACAGAAAATACATGTTAAACAACCTTTTTTTGTTGTAGCAATACAAAGTGTCTGTAAAGATACAGAAAATCTCTATTAAAAGTAAAATACAAAAAGTTTAAGTTAAAAAAAGTCTGTAAATTTACAGAAATTTTTAACAGTGTACTGTTTGGGGGGATAACTGAGACTCCAATAGAGTGAATTCTCAGTTTTCATTAGATAGTGGCTTTAGTTCACTATTTTGTTTGCTTAGTTAAGGTGCATTTGATTCTCACAGTTCACCCTGATATTTTCACCCAGAAGATAATTTAGTTCCAACGATGGGTACTGTAGCGGATATCATCGTCTTTGACTCAACTGACATGACACCCCGTCCCGTCAACTGACAGACTGACCAGTTTCGGATTAGCCCAAACAGTAAATAGGTAACTGGAGCTGCATGTCGGGTGACGATCACTCGATCCATGACGTCCTGCAACCGGGTCCCGAACGGTAAAAATAAATATCAAACTATAATTACGATTACCTAAGCTTGTAGTAGAAGTAGTACGACGAATAAAACAGAGCATAAAAAATTACGCCGTCTACTTATTTTTCCGGTAGTAAGTCTCACAGATTTTTCGTGAATCTCAAGAAAGCCACAGGAATCTTATATCCAAATCAATATTGAACCAAAAATATAAAATACTCTAACAGTGTAATGAAATACTCTTATACAGTGTAATGTTTACTGAAAAATTGCATGCGTCTTAAGAGTAAATTTTTTTCCTTTGCCGCAGCGTTTGTGGTTGCCGTTGCCGTTACCGTTGCCATACAAGTGTGAGGTAGCTTAGGAATTTATTTTCTGCTGCCAAGACGGCGAAAAAGTCTGAAAATTTTATAACCCCAGCCCCAGCCCAGTGGAGAGAATGAGTTTGAAATCAAACGACGCAAGGGGGTACACCTTGTAAAGTAACGTGAACGGATTGAGCCCCAATTTTCCCGGCCTGCAACAGTTTAACCCGATAAAATTTTCTGAATGATTCATCTTTATTTCGGAAGAGTAAGTCTTTGGACCGCGAGATCCCAAAATAAAGAATGTCAAGATGCAGTTAGCAAGGCCTGACAAGTGCAATTTCCTGCAATCTGGGAGGCTTTTTTGGCAAAAATGTTCTTGGTACGCTACGCGCCAACCGATGGTGGCGCTCCGAATAGATGATAAAACGTGAATTAGCCCCCCCCCCCCAAAAAAAAAATGATAATAATAATTATTTCCCTAGAACCGCTTCTGTGCATCGCATTCGTAAATGATGCGAAAGTATGTACATGTAATGAACAGATGAATAGATGAAGCAGAACAAAGACACAATAAAGGTACCAATTCATTTTGGAAATATTATTTGTTCTCTCTCTTTCAAATGATGTTTCAACATATTCCTTGAAGACGGAAAATGTGCAGTTCAAACTTCGCAAGTGAGCTATCGCTCCTTCGGTTTTCTCGGAAAGTTTATGACGAAGACTCTAGCCAAAGTTCACTCCCTGACAATCGCTATTTTGAATATTAAACTTTCCATTTTCTTCAATTGCCAAAAAATACCAAATTACGCAAGACCTTTTTTTGCGTAATTTGGTATTTTTTTTAACGGGTGTCCGTTAACGCTCTGCAGTAGGCTAGCTGTAGTACCTTTTTGCAGTATCTGTTCTTTTCTAGTATCTGTTCTTTTCTAGAATGGAGCCATACATGACAGACCAGTGATGTAAATGGTCTGAGGGCCGTACGGTTGGTCAAGTGTTGTCCTTCAGTGTCCTTCAGTATAGCTCCTTTGGGATGCAGTTAAAAGTTTTGTTTTGCCGAACGGGCTCTTTGCCAAAGGTTCGGGAGGAATTAAGAAAAAAACATTTAATAAACCAACTAATGATGTTTTCTAAGGTTAAGAGTTTCACCACATACTGACGAATAGAGTTCCAACAGAGGAAGTAAAAATGAAATTGGCAGTTTTGGCACAAAACTCCTTGCTCGTTCTTTTGTTTTTTTGGTCGTTAATCATGGCTCCAGTAGACTTGAAGAAAAGAACAGATACTGCAAAATTGATCTTAGCCTAAAGACCGGGAAGCTCTGCTCCGCTTTATGTAACAGCTAAACTGCATTTCGGCCTTGACAAGAAACAACTGAAGAAAATCTGAGAACTGGTATTTCATTTGCATTAACGATTTAATAAACCTTTAAATCACAAATTGAAACTTAAAGGGTATAATGTTATCAGGGCCAGATTAGCGTTGTGTGGGGCCCCCGGCATTTTCTATGGCGGGTTCCTTTTACGTCCCCATCTCCCATTCGCTTAGACAAATTAATAACACTCAACAGAATAAAGTTTAGCTTTTAACCGCTAATAACTTATAGTTGTTTTTACACATTATACAGTGATATATGACAGTGGTACATTATATACCAGATAGTTTTTGCACGGCAAAATTGAACACACATGAAAACTTAAAGAGGCTCATTGAGTTGATATCAATAACTCTAGAAGTATTAAAGTCTCAGAGGGTCACTATCACATAACAATGCTTACAGTTAGCATAACAATCCAAGTTTCAAGTCCAAAAGTCACAGAAAACTCTAAAATTTTGAATTTCCTTGTCTCCTGACTTTTAACAGTTTTGTACATAATTTGAAAAAGTGTCTGGTCACGAATTTTCGAAAACCGACTTCAACCGGTAAGCACTCACTCATAAAACAGTTATTTGTGTGTAGGTTTATGGGGATTGTGTAAGATTGACCATTTGTCATTGGTATGTGAAGAAAACTCAATAGGTTTGGAAAAATTTGTTGAATTTCATGAACCAACCCAATGAGCCGCTTGAAGCTCGACAACCAGTAAATCAAAATAACGTGGGTCTTAATTCCCAAACTCCTTTTCATAAACATTAAAGTGTACCTCAAGTCAAAACAATTTTTTAAAAAAAGTAGACTAAACAGCAGACTAGCTTAAAAAATGCAGTCCAACTCCCATCACAGCACATTCTTGAGCCAAGATATAAAATGTTTAAGTTATTCACTCAAACCAAATTAGTTCTTTGCCCAATAATTTGTGACCTTCTTGTTGTACGACTAACAGTCCCTGCTTGTTTCCCTTTAAAATTAGAAATGTTTTTATAACTTCGAAGTTTCGAACATTTCCTGCCTGCTTGCATAGCTTGTTGCACAGAGAGGGCTGAATTCATTACATCACCACATAAGAGTAAGAATGCTATTATACCATGGTACAAGGGTGCAGTAACTTCCAGTAACTTTCAGAAAAAAAAAAAAAACAAATTTCCTACGAAAATGGGAGTTACACTGTTAGAATTTATTTTCATTCTGTCCAATATAAAGTTTTGAATTTTTGACATGAGGTACGCTTTAATTATTACATTACACATTTTTGACGGGAATTTTTGGCAAACAAAATCATTTATTAGTTGGAAAAATTCCATTTTCATCACTAGGTCATGTTCCACGCTGAGCCTCGGCGGCATGGCAAGTTTGTTTAGTGTCTTATGCTTCATGCAGGATCGAACTTCCGTTGTTTTAGTTCTAAAAACTTATTTTATGTCCCCTTGACTTAACAATCAGAAATCACGGGGCGCCGGGGCCCACGGGTAGGGTCCCAAAAGCGCGGGACCTCCGGCATATGCCGGTTCTGTCATGGGGCTAATCCGACCCTAAATGTTATGAAACAAATGAGGACTTGTGATTTTTCAGTTGCATTCAGCTCCGCCTCATACAGTTGAAAACAGTTAAAACGAAAGATGAAGCGATCACGAGCCACGCTCTGGTGATGATTGACTTTTTTCCCGGTAGTGGGCGTGGCTAATCAATTCCCGATATCATGTGATTTCACTCTATAACGGTTGATCTTTATTGTAAGGTAAGATCTAGAGTATTTTTACATGCTACATGTTAACTGTTTAGAAAGCAACCTGCATCTTTCAATAATAATGATCTGGGGACACTGTTTTCACAAACTCGATTTCGTCAGAAGGTCAAATAGTAGCGCTCTTTAGTTTACAAAACAGATCTTCATACGGTCTAAGAACCATCACTTGGCTCGACATAAACCTATAGCGCCCCCAGTTCGATTAAATTGTATCCCTTCTCGGAGGTTCCTTAGGAAATTCACATCAGTAGAAATACCACTTGCTGACTGTTTTCGTTCATGTTGGTCCGTACACTGCTGTGTGTTTGCGCTTCAACTACTACATTCAAATATGAAAAATCTTACTTTCGCTACTATTAATAATACGATGGGTCTTTCAACGGCTTCACTGTTGAACAGTTGACGTTTCCAACTACTAAGTTACATGGCATAACTACTGTTTACAATAGCCTGCCAACTTTCTAGCGAATCTCATTTACGATCACCAAATATGACGTCAAGACAAAAATTAAAATACTAAATTATATCTTGCGTAAAAGCCTGGTAATATTAATGCATCGAACGTATGGCCTGGTACACATTTTCCACGTACAAAAGCCGATTAGTTTGTTCGCCGTTAGTTGTTTGAGTTTTATGTAAGAAAATACACTATTCATACTTGTTTCGTGCACCACGTGACCATCTCATGTTTACTAATTCGTCCCTCAAAATGCGGGATTCCTATAAATGGAAACTGGACGAAGGTTTTCAGACTGTATATTATACTGTTTAGAGAGCTGTATTTTGATTTTGAGAGAGCGCCATCTTTCGGCTACTACAGAGTCTGCTCCGCAGGCTACTGGTGTACGGACGGGAGGGCCATCGCATTCTTGGAAATAAATTTTCAAGTGCACCTATCCAAATCTAAGACGAAAGTATCCAGTGGAATATACAGTGACCTGCATGGACGAAAAGATTTAAAAGATACTGTTGTGTACGCTATGACGGAAAACCGCAATCTTGAAAAAGATATCAAGGTCTTCCACTGCACGCGGGTTTCTTCAAATCTGCTCTTTGTGGTAAAGTGGAGGCGTATAAAGACAAAAAAGCACACGATCCCGAATTCAGATTGTATCATGTGCCCTGTAGTAAATTCGAACATTTAAAAAACTGGCAAACCATTCGGAGAGCTTAAAAAAAGGGGGGGGGGGATGGGCGTCCGGAAGGGGGGGGGGGCAAGGGGGGGGGCACTTGCCCCCCTGGAAAATCAAACTTGTGAAAAAATTAATTAAAAATTAAAATAATAAAAAACAAATAGAAATAAATCATCAAAATATCTTCACTCACAGCGTCAGTTTCTACTGAAATATGCGGACATTTGACCAGGAATAGCAAAAGAGAAGATGGTATGCTGAATAGTGAAATCGTAATTTGGGGACCATCATTCGTGATATCTATTGGAAATTTGTAATTGTAAAAACTATGCCAAAATTGTACTAGTTGTCAAGTATGTAGTCTGCATATGGCATCCGACTATTCATGAATGCATTGGTCTTGGTTTGTTCCCGTGCTGATCTCAAGTGGCGACGCGCGGATGTAACTGGGATATACAAGGTGAATATGAGGGGGGGGGGGGGGGATGATTCATAATTGAGAAACGGATATAGGCCTATATAGGCTGTTTGACAGTTGTAAGTTTTATCGTGCTCAGGCGTGCGAGGCCATGACCGAGAGGCAGATTTACCTTCAACAATTTTTTTAGATTGAAAATTCTAAAAATCTAAAAATTACAGACATGAAATTCCTGTTTCAGGGCTGGGTACATGCAGCTTATAACACTCGCCAAGTGTCGTTTCCGGCCATCTGGAGGGTTTGTAAGACCCAAAATTTTCTTGTACGCTCCGCGCCAACCGATGGTGGCGCTCCGCTTAGATAGTGTACACAATTCAATCATCCATGAATGACCTTGCCCCCCCTTGCAAAAAATTCTGCGGACGCCCATGGGGGGGGGGGGGGGGCTTGGACCCCAGTATCAACTGAGCTGGTCTTGCCCAACACTTGGCTCGGAATTTTAGATTATTGGGGTGAAAGGTGCAAAAGCGTTTTGGGTGCGTATTTCACGCGAAGACGGGATCATGGTGTAGGCCTACCGTGTTACTGTAGCCTGTATGCTACAGGGTAGCTCAGCAATGTGAACGGGTTACCTCGACCCAAAATTGTGGAGTTTTAAGTTAAAGTATATGTTAGTAATAGAGTAGAGTAAAGGGGATCTACATGTTAAAAAAAAAAAAAAAAAAAAACAGAAAGTAGGCCTACCGATTCAGAACAGGAAGGAAAGCCGTTTGCAGTGATCTTAGACTTAGTCGGCAAAACTTGAAAAGAAAGAAAAAAATAAAAGAAAAGGAAAAACCAATGTGCTTAGCACAATGAACTTTATGTGAAATCATGATGCATGGTTGCCTGCGTAGCAGGCAATCATGTAGGGCATATAACCCCACCGGGCTTGTGAGGCCTTAAAGGGGGGGGGGGGTGAACAAACTAAGTCCGCTCCGCGGGGTCGGATGCATGGTAGCCTACATTCGCTTAAAACAGTTCATGTCCCGAAGCGTAGGCCATATGACACAGTCGATACTCATGGATGTATACGCCCCTAATCATTTGAAAAGTCCCTGAGTATGCAGTCCTCAAAGCGACTGAGAACTGAGAACTGCTTTTAACCTAAATTTGTGGTAGGTTTAATCGGGTAATTAACTTATTCACTTTACAATGATCTCTATTCTTAAGTTTCTATGGTGAGCATTTTTTGCGACGTGAAAAGAAGTGAAGAAAACGGGGAATTAGATCAGGTTTTTTGCAAGTAGTAAACTATAAAATCAAAAGAGTGAACTTAGTCACTCTTTGATCGAGTGAAAAGTATAAATTCGCTCCATAAGAGTGATAATTCACTCCAAGAGGAGTGAAGTTCCCTCCAAAAAAGAGTGAAGTTCACTCCAAAAAGAGTGAAATTCTCTTAAAACGAGTGAAGTTTCCCTCTTGATGGAGTACCCACAGTGATCGCTCTTAAAAAAAGAGCGATCATTGCAGGCACTCGTGGAAGAGTGAATTTTCCCTCTTCCTCTAGTGAATTTCACTCTTTTTGGAGCAAACTTCACTCTTTTTGGAGGGAACTTCACTCCTCTTGGAGTGAATTACCACTCTAATGGAGTGAATTTACACTTTTCACTCGTTCAAAGAGTGACTAAGTTCACTCTTTTGATTTTAGAGGGTATGCCGCGAGCTCCGACTCGGGATGGCCTAATATCAGAATTTTCTGCAGGTTTCGCGCCTGGTCCCAATGAGGCATAAGCCGGATTCGCCTTTCGTGACGTGACCGCAATCATAGGTATCGATTATGATCATCCTCTTCGTTATCCCTGGCATTTCGATCGCTCTAGGCCTATGGAACTAATTAGATAGGCCTATCAATCCATAATGTAGGCATGGAACGACCATCACGTATGATCGTATGATGTAGGAGACTAATTGAAGTACAACGGGGTAGCCTTCATTGTACCACGTTGGGTAAACCTAAAGATAAATCTCATCCAACAGTAACCGACCAACAAGTGAGCCTCTCGTACAACATTCCGTTGCAATCAGTGTACTGACTACGGAAAATTTTCGATTTCAATGTCACCTTCAAGGTGATTTGGCATAATAAAGGTCGCCGGAAGGTCACAAGAAGGTGTGTCCTGTAAGCCACCGTCCACGTTCAGTTAAACCGACACACCCCCTCCGTAGAAATTTGACGTACGTTTTATATATATAACATACCATTATTTATTCAATTTAAAGATCTGTATACATGAATAACATCTAAAACATAATTATACCCCTAATATAAACATTCTTCCAGTATTTTATATAGAAATTTTATCCCAAAAGAAGGCAAAAAAGGAGGCAAAAGAAGTTGCAGTTTCATAAAACGACTCAGCAAGAGTCTTCGCGTAGTACGTGCTCGTAGTAAATTTCCACAGCTGATTAAAGTGTACCAGGTGAACTGCCAATGTTCAACAAGCACATAGGCCTACCTAGTAACACTAACACTAACAAGTAACATACAGCAGCTTGCTCAACGTCAACACACCCAGCGTCTCTGCCCAGTGCAAGCACGACATAGAACTTATTCACCGGAATCCCGTGTTCACCTTCTAAAACCTACAAACAAAGATGGCAAAGATACAAGGTAAAAATCATTTGTAGGGATGAATAACTGAGCTTCAAGTTCTGGATACGTCGATCGAACCGAAGTTTAGGCTATAACGTTGGCATTTTGCCGTAGGCCTAAGGAGTTATCACGTCAGGCCTAGGCCTAACGTTAGCATAGGGGCCTAAGGCGTCAGGCCCCTTCTAAAGTTGTGTTGATTCAGTCATCAATGTTTGACTAGGCCTAGGCAAAGGCTAACCTAATTTACATCTAGGTCTAGATCTAACATTAGCCTACAACTAGCGTCGGTTGCCAATGCCAAGCTTCAACAATAGCCACCATACACGATACAATGAATAACATTAGGCCTAACGTTAGGCCTAATTTCATTTCATTTCATATATTTGTTTCACCACTCAAGTATAAACAATGACATACCGTAGGCTAGTTCAACAAAATTACAAAAGGTAAAATGAGAGTGGAAGGAAGTGCGGCTCTAATTTAGAATCCGTGCCCGGAACTCCGTCATAGCTGTACGGTTAGGGGTTACGTATGCATAGTAATAGGTTAGGGTTACGTACGCATAGTAATAGGTTAGGGTTGCGTACGCATAGTAATAAGGTTAGGGTTACGTACGCATAGTAATAAGGTTAGGGTTACGTACGCATAGGTATAGGGTTAGGGTGGGCCATATGCAGGTGTACACATGCATAGGAACTGTATACGTAGGGGTATATAAACATTTACGTATACGTATCTCATACTGTACATATATATACACTCTCCAGTACATACAGTTAGCTTTAGGTATACGTAAATACGTATACCTACAGCTATATGTAATAGATAGTATTATTAGACAGTACTTATATTATTTTTAACCCATCCACCGGCAACGGCGCTCGTAGCGCAGTAGGCAAGCGCGCTGGTCTTCATGCTAGAATCGCTATATCGCTAGGGTCGAGGGTTCGGGTCCCGGTACTAACAATGCTTTTCTTTCTTCCACAGCATTAACCATTCACTTCTTTCCTCAGCACACAGTTATAGCGCTGTTCCTCGAGTGAGGAAAAAAAGAAAAGGGTTTTTTACTTAAAAAAGAAAAAACTTAAAGTTTGAGCGCCCTCTTTTGGAAATTGTGAAGTGAGTAAAATTATGTCTACTTCCGGGCACGGATTCTAAATTAGCACCGGAAGTGCAACTAAAAGCTGAAGGCTTACTTCCACATTGGCCTATCACAAGTTTATTTTAATTATTAGCTAAGTGATCAGATTTTATCTCTAAGAGGAGAGGTTGAAAACCACCCAACAGTTTCCAATGTGTAAGGCTACTGTAATTTCTACCACCAAGGCCCAATTTAAAACCTGCATTTCATTGACATTACAGAAATTTGATCAATTTTAAATTTTAGGTGGTATAATTAATGGTCATTTACCAATTGTAAAAGAGTTACCTTCATTGTTAGCTAAATTTTATCACAACATCTGTGTTCACGATTACCTTATGACCCTCATAATATTCATTTTACCATAAATTTGCATGGTTTTCAGTACTGTAGGGAGGTTGAAATTTATACCCTAGTGTAGCTTCAAAATAGCCAGTATTGGACAGTCAACCTCTAGGTTTAAAAAATAAAATCAAGCAAAGTCATTGAACCAACTTTGGTCAACACCTTTAATGCCTGTAGTTACTTACATTCCCTTTGTTTCATTAGTTTTCTTCAATTGGGATATGAAATAATCATTTCAACAATCATAAAATGTTGATAACTTGTCGTTTTCCTCTTCATCAGCTGGAGCAGTGGTAGAGGTTCAAGGAGATGAGATGACAAGGTGAGTTTAGCCTGCATACAGTACATTAGCAGACATGTAGTGTTACAGTACCCAGGGCTGGAATTCATCGAAGGCCAAGAAGGCCATGACCTTTGTATTTTCGGCAATGGCCTTGTTGCCCTATAAAATGAAATGACCATCTTGGCCATTTGGCCTCCGTGCCCTTCTCGTGAGATTACATTGTGGGCAGTACAAAATCACTTGTTTGGCCTTGGTGCCCTCACAGTTCACATGACATGCCCTCAAAACCGTTGGAAAAATGGCCTTGCACCGCTGGAACCTTAATTCCAGCCCTGCAGTACCGGTAAATTATTTATTTTGTTATTGAAGTACAGCAGTGTATAGAAACTAGAAGTGTAAACTAAAGGACACGAACAAGTCTTTTAAAGCTTATTTTGCTACAACTCAATCTCACACTTACCTTTTAAGGTATCTTCAAAGTATCTATTATCTTTCATATTATTTTGTAAATTATGACCTGAAAGGATTGTATTTCAAGGTTAACCAAGCAGTTGGTTATAAGTGGTATTTAAGTAAACATTTGAGGAGAAATATTGGGTAGATGCACACTGTTTAACAAGGTGTTTCTTGATTGGCTATTGACATTGTATTGTATCGATTGGGTTCTTTGTTCGGGTTAGGGATTAGGTCAGGGATTAGGGTTATCCTTAGCCAGTTACTGTATGAAATTTCTTGTTAAACAGTGTGCATCACCCAAAAAGTTTCTGTACAAGACCCTCATCCACTAATTATAAAACTTAAAGGCAGTCATTCGTCACCCTAAACTACAGTTTCAGTATGCATACATCAAAACTCTCAATTGGTACAGCTCTTTGATTGGCATCACATTCAAACAAAGCATCATAGCCAAATTACACAGCATGGGCACTGAAAGTGTCTTGATTACACATTATGGACTTGTATGGCTATTGGGACAAGCCATGAAGCAATAAACTAGGATTGTGTCTGGATAAAGGTGATTTTTAGATAAATGTGGGAGGGGCTACAGTAGAAGTAAGTAGGTTGGGAGAATTGGAACTGTTTGGGATGATGAAAATATGCCATTAACAGTCTACTACACAACTTCACCTTGACAACTGCTCTTGTCCTTTAATTCCTTTTTTTTCTTTGATGATTTTCGATGTGTCTGAACTACTGTAACATACTGCCTTGGGACCATGAGCAATAAACCAGTGTCAACCATACACAGCACCAAGCTTCTCCCACTTATCCATCACAGCTCTAGAGCTCATTTCAAGCTCTATGTGGATACATGTAGTTAATGGTTTCCTAGTCTGCTGACTGCTTGGGACTAGAAAAAGCTTTGTTCCCTGAAACCATTTCAGGCCTTGAATTTTGGAAAGATTTTTTTTTGTCCTTTGGGCAACCAATTCAGTATTTTTAGTTGTCCTTAACAAAATTTGGTTGTCCGAAACATTTTATGCACAATTACAGTACAAAAGAGTAAATGTGTTTACTTACAGTATAATCACTATTGAAGAATAAAAAGATATGATTTTTTTTCTGAAATTTTATGATAAAAGTTGAAAGAGCTGTTCAGTCAGCAGTTTATGCTTCTTCCATCATATATAACAGCAAGCTGCTTGAATATTTTAAATTCATTGTAAGAGAAAACTGGTTGTCCATCGGACAACAAACTTTCAACTTTTGGTTGTCCGTATGTAATTTTAGTTGTCCCGAACAATCAGACAACCACGAAAATCGAGCCCTTCATTTAAACTATCCAGACTTTGGACCTTAATAGATTTGTAAAATTTATGAAGGAAGTGAGGTACAGTAATTTGCATTTTCAAAGTACTGTATAGTGCTTACACGTGGATCCATCGATACCATGCTGTGTTGTGTGTATAATGAGTAATGTACAGGTCTGTTCTGTACATCACTGCCTACAAGGTACAGTATGAAGCTTACATACAGAACCTTACTGTAGGCCTTCCATACATTCTGAGGGTTGTATCATGTACTGTACATTTTGCCAATTATAGCAATATGTTTGTAAGTTGTACAACTTTCTTTGAAACACTAGTGAAAATTACATTTGGTTTTTTCAAGTCAGGAGATTGTCCCTTTTGTGGTCTTTTTTTTTTTTTAATAAAAACAGCTTCATCAAGAGGATTGAGTCATTTTGCATTTAAGTTGCTTCTCACTTTAGCTCTTTTGGGAGGTCTCCCTTCATTGTAGATTATAGTGATTACTACAATCTCTTGCAACCACCTTCAACTGACCAGGTTCTAGGAAGTGACTAGATACTGTACCTGTTCACACTTTGAGATCAACTACAGTGCCATCCTGTTTTATGAGATTGTTTAGGAGCCTAGTATTGTACACTGAGTGCACAGTTAGGTCAGTTGAGGGTCTAAGCCTTGGGTGAGAGGATGTGACTCATTACATACAGTACAGTAGCTTGGGAGTTACAGGTACTAGTACTATATGTTACAGTATATGCTTACAGAATTTAGACTGTGTCTTTGGGTGCACCTGTTAACTGCATGTAGCCAACTTTGCTTTTTGAAATTCATTTAAGACAGTAGACTTTTGAAAGTTTCAGTACCTGTCATAGAACCTCGTGTGATGGTGCAGAGTAAAGAACCTATTACATACTGTCTCACCTGTCCCAGCTGTTTTTTTTTTTTTTTTAAGTTTTTTTTAATGTGTGAACAGGTGACTTATAAATTATACATTCTTGGTCACATCTCGCAGTGCTGCACATAAAGCAATGAGATGGTGTTGTTTCTGCTCTTTTTCAACTGTAAAGAAATTGATCAGTTTCTGAAATTTTGTCTTAGAGTGCAGAATTCATTGTGTTGAAAGTTCATGAAGATCCTTTATCCATTTCAAAGGAAATGCCTCCCCAAAAAGGAGGGGTTTTGTGGGGTGGATTGGGAGTTAGGGGAGAGGGTGATGGTGATTCTCAACCTCACCCCAAAATATCTGAGAGCACTGGCCGTTCATGATATAAGGTGACACTGCTTATGGCCCAATCAATGTACAGTAAGCAATGGAGTAGGGAAAGCAAGCCAGCGTGCCACAACTGGAAAAAAGGTCATGGCCGGCTCGACTTGAACTAATAGGTTGGAAACTGGGCCGTAAAACTCTTAACTAATCTTCACTATTGTACAAGGGATTAGAGCATCTTGCTTGCAGTTGGGAGGTCTGTAGTTTTTGCTTGGGTAACTGAAAACTTAAAACATGGAACCTATTGTGCTGCCATTGTGCTTGATGGTGCTCAGAATATGCAGTAGAGTGGGGAAAACAAGTTATTGAGCCACAGCTGGAAAGAAACTCCATGGCAGGCCCAACATGCAGTATTAAAACCAATAGTTTAGAAACCATGCAGGAAAAACCTCATCTAACATACATATTGTAACTATGCAGGTGGACTACAGTAGCAATAAATTTGCATAAGTCTGGCCTACTACACATTGCTACAACTGCTAAATGCTGTTTCATCATGATCAGGTATTGATTGCAACACTACTGTACTGTACCTGTTCAAGTAATTCATAAACTGAAGGCACAAATTCACTTTGTCCTTATATTGGACTACAGTAGTTGACTGTATATTACAGTATGGCAGTGGTGTAATATACCCCAAGCCTATGGAGACAAATTAAAGGGGTTATGCAGTCACTCAATGCCCACATACTGTACTGTGCTGTAATGTTCAGTTTCATGACTTATTACCAAACAAATTTTGAATGGATTGTCTTCACTGCAGTGCATGTGTTTTTTTTCCCTCTATGCTGCAGTGATTTTTCTTCTGGGTAAAGTACAATGTTCTTCCTCTGAAAGATGTCATAAGGTACAAAGGAAGTAAGAAGGAGATTCTTGCTTTAATAAGCAAACTCTTATAAGAACTTCACACTGTACAGTAATTTAACCCTCTTTAAAGTGGTACCCAAGTGGTATTTAGTGAATATGTGACATTCACAAAATTGTTCCAAGGATAGAAAGCTCTCTTCACATACTGTTGTGCATGTTTGATAATGACAATAGTCAAACTTCATCAGTCCACTTTTCTTTAATAAATTAATAAATATTTTTTTGAGCAAGTAGGTAACAGTTCACATCAGTTTTTCAAAGTTCTTACATTTTGCATCTAGGGCAACTTGGTGGAGTTGGAAACTTTACCAGTTATTCCAACAATGAGCAGTGTCATGTGGCAATACTGTACCATTGAAGATCTTGTTTGGTTATTGATAGTGATACAGTAGTACTGACGCATTGTGCCCCTAAAACCCTTAAAATAGACAGAGTAACTGTAAACATGCTGCAAAGATTTGGAAAAGGTTGTAGTAAAGGGCACTATTAAGGTTCAAGTACAAGATGTTAGTCTTTATTGCCAGGTAATCTTGATAAAGTTGATAATATTATTTACAGTCAGATAATCCAACTCAAATTTGTTTGTTCTGACTGAGCTGAAAGATATAACAGTTTTAAATTTCTTGAAGATCACCTACAGAGGAGCAAGACACAGTACAGTACTTACTCCAATAAGGTGTGTGCAGTATAGTGATTACCGAGCTTTCGATTGAGTGAACGTGGACTTCGTTCTAGTCGATGAGCTTGCCTTCTTGGACGCGTCCACTGCTATGGTGCGTCGACTGTTAAAGCCTGTTTCGATTTCCCAGCGCTAGGGTCTATGTGGACGAGTCGTATTAAAATGGCGAATTTGCAGTCTAGCCTTGTGTAATTTTTCAAATTTGTTGAACGATGTAAATGCATGTCTACTACACGGACGCCCGTTAAGTACGTTGGTATGTTTTCATGGAGAATACAGCATATTTCAACTTTGAGTCTCCTGCTGTTGAAGTTGCAAGAAACGTCCAAAATAAAGCACATTCCCCAATGAAATATCAATCCCATATGCATTTTAGGTAAAAAGTGACCCCATTTGTACAAAACAAATCACAAGGAGGGAAACTAGCACGTATTCTTGTCACTTAATCCGTTTTCAGACATTCTGTGACGTCACACATGTGAACGTTCGTTGCAGTTTGGGACGAACGTCAAAATCGCGGTGGACACGTTCTCGATTTGGCTAGTGGACGAGGGAGACGACGTGACGCATGCGCAGGGGCTAAAATTGACGCAATCTCGTAGCAGTCGACTAGGTGAACGTGCAAATCGAAAGCTCCCTAATGTTTCATCAATACTGAACCTACTGTTCTTCCACTGCTACTACAGTACATTAGCCTAGTATGTGCATGACACTCCCTGTAGTTTCACTATTTGTTACAGTAGATGGAGTTTCAGTTTCTAACCAGTTGTTTAAAGTCAAGCTGGCCATATTATGGGCCTTTTGCATTCGTGGCCCACTGACTTGTTTTCCCTGTTCCATATGCTTGAGCTATGCTGAGCACCAAGCATAATGGCAGTATAGGTTCCAGGTTTAAAGGGCCAAACCTCTGGCCCTAAACTTCAATTTTGGTACCCAGGTACCAAAATTCTCAATTGGCTAAGCTCATTGACTGACAGCTACAGTAATTCATACAATGCAGAATGCCATTAAAGCCTACATATATTATGTACAGTATATTACACAGCATGAATGGTACTGAGAGTGTTTTGATTATATAAATTGAGTTTTTCTACATATACTGTACTCAAAGCAATAAACTGAGATTGTATCTGGATGAGGATGAATTTCAGACAATTGTGGGAGGGGCTTCAGTTAGAAGGTTAGGAGAATTGGTACTATTTGGGGTGAGAGAACTGGGCCTTTAATGTCTTTGGTATGACTCAGCCTGGACTCAAACTCCAGAGGAACCTCCCCCATGGAAGTTGGATGCTTTAATCACTTGAACATTCAGTCAGTCACTTTTTGTAGACCTGTAACATCATACAACTGACTGGTACCCATGCTTAACATAGTTCCACACATTTTAAACTTGTACAATACCCCAGCAGACTGTGAGTAATTTGCAAGGTCCCTCCACATCTACTGTATTCACACTGTGTATACATACAGTACAGTGAAATGTGGTTGTTATAATTAATTGTACACTGCTGTTTGTGCAGCTCCTGATAGTTCCAGAATTTCTGGAAGATGTGTAACTTTGGGATTTAGACTTGAATAAATAGAGTTGGGATTTCTGGCAGATGGTGGTCACTAATGCAGAAATATATACTGTATCTGGGGTAAGAATAAAATAAAATTGGCACAGTAGTACTGAGTGAAGAGAGAGAGAGAAAAAAAAAGGAAAAAAAAAAAACACCATTCACCAGGGGACAGGCAGGTTTCCTTTTTTCCTTGTGGATATACTACAGTTTATTCTGACAGGTTGTGCATTTCAAGCAAGTCATGCCCATTGCAATGTACAGTACTTTATAACATTATGTTAGACCAGATATCAAGTGTAATGCAGAGGTCTGCCAAACATTGTGACATCAGTTGTAAAATTATTATGGAACTTCCAACTACAAGAACAGAGAAACTGAAAATGTAGCCAAAATAATCCAGAATCTAAACTTGTAGCCAATGATGTAGCTCATATTTGTTGTCAACATGAACTCCTCAGATGGCTCCATTCTGCAATATTTGTTAATTACCTTTAAAACTTGTTTGCTTCATATTTGTACTAAGAATGTTTTCAGTTTTAAAACACTTTGCTTGTTATTACAGAATCATCTGGGAGGCTATCAAGGAGAAGCTCATTTTTCCGTTCCTAGACATTGATCTGAAAGTGTTTGACCTCAGCATTGAGAACAGAGATGCTACAAATGATCAAGGTACAGGACATAACCCCAGCATGATAGGAAGTGGAGGTGGAGGGATGCACCACTAGCATGATTGGAAGAAGGGGATGGGGTCACCTTACCTGTAGTATTAGTAGAAGAACAGGGGGCTGTTCCCCTACAGTAATTAGTATGATTGGAAGTTGGGGGGGGGAGGGTTATGGTTAGAAAAGGAGTGAGTGCTGTTCTTCCAAAGTAGTGTAATTGGAAGCTCTGGGGGGCAGGGGAGTTGGTATGGGTAGAAGGGGGTTGTTTCAATACGGTTAGTATAATTGGAAGCAGAGTAGGGGAAGGGGGGTAACCTTGTCATGTTTGGAAGGAGGAAGAGGGGAATGAACCGATACAGTGACATGGTTGGGGAGATGGTTTCCCCCTAGCATGATTGGAAGGGAAGGAGGATAAACACCCTAGCTTGATTGAAAGAAGAGGGAGGGTATACCATGGAAAAAACACAGCAATATACTCCCATCCAGGGAGAGAAAATGTGTTAAAACTTGAAAATGCCTGGCTTTTTTCTATCTTAAAGTGAAATACTGCATTTGTTTTGCAAGAAAAATTCACCCTTTGAAAACTAATATTTATTGACAGAGGGTGATAGATTATCAAAAATTAGGAACATGGATGCTGGTAAAAATTAAGACCTCTCTGTCTGCAATTCTTTATACTTTTCGGTCCTAAATGTTCCCATCTGAGTCTTTCAATTTTCTGGAAAAAGTCTTGAATTTCAAAAGTTGTAGAGTGTGGGAACCATTTTTGCACCCCCCCCCCCACATCCCCACTCAATGACACAATCCTGGCTCTGCTACTGTTCTACAGTGTTCAATCTTGTGAGCAGTATCCCATTCAACATTTTATGTATACATACTTAATAATTTGATATTTTCAAGCTAAATCAATTGATTTGCTGTTTGATTGCTGTATTTAACCTGCCTACCTGCAAGATATTGATGGATACTGTAAGCTATTTCTCAATATCTGTCAAACCATCATCTTGTTTGAACTTCACAGTATACACTGTACTGTAGCTATATAGTTTGTTCAAGAACATAATATTTAACACATTTTGTTGGTACCTCACACCTGCAACCTGTACTGTATACAGTATATAAATAAAATATGAGGGTATGGTTGCTTGTGGTTCACGGACTTCTGTACAGTACTTGTACAGTAGTAATGGACAGCAGTGCAATACTCCTCATCATAAACTTTTGCCTGGGTATGAATTATGTAAGAATCTCAGACAATGGTTCAAGTTTAAAGATATTCTTGTTAAAAGTGTTAGATGAATTACTGCTATTTTAAGAAATAGTATGAAATTTTGCATGATCAGGATTTCATTCTATAGGCCTACCTGATGATTTAAACAGCCATTTTGATTTATGGAGGGAAGAAATTATCACTTTTTCCTTTTATGTTTTACAGTGACCGTAGATTGTGCCAATGCCATCAAGCAGTATAATGTTGGTGTGAAGTGTGCCACCATCACGCCAGATGAAAAACGAGTGGAAGGTATGGGCATGAACAAGATTCCCTGCTGAATTTAGAAATCTTAAATTATACCAATTGGTGAAGAGTAAAACATTGGATTGAGAAACTTAAAAGGGAAATATTGAGTTCGTTTTCATAGAAAAATTCTAAGTTTTGAAATTGTTATCTTTGTAGACAGAATGACAGATTATTAAAAATTATTGCAGAATGGTTGTCTTAATCTTTTCTAGAAATGAGCTTCTTGCAGATAGAAATTCAGTTGTTCACACAAACTTAAAAAGTTTCAAACCATGCAACTTCTGTTACTCCTCCAATGCTACAGTAAAGTATTGCTGGTGTAAATTGGTGAGACAGAATGGCCTAATAATGATTCCTTTTCTTTGAATGCCATAATGATGGTGCATTTTGCAGACAATATTACCCTTTAACAAATTATGACCAAAAGTGTGAAAACATTTTGAGAATACCTTATTTAGAGGTAGTAACTAGATCTAGGACCAAACTGCATTTTTTGTAGTAGTCCACAGAAATTCTCAATTGGCACAGTCATTTGATTGACAGGAATTTAAAAAATGCAGAGCACCATAGCTCATATTACACAGCATGTACTGCACTGAGAGTGTTTTGATTACACGTTGGGGTCACACTGAAGCAATAAACTGAGGTTGTGTCAGGGTGAGGATACTGTAAATTTTAGACAGTTGTGGAACGGACTTAAGTACATATAGGTTAGGAGAATTGGATTGTTTGGTATGAGAGGATGGAGCCTTTAAAACACAGGTTATTGTGATCTTACCTTAAATTTTGAGTCACATTATCAATAAGCATCTCGAAGGTATTCATGGTTATTAAAGGACAGAGAGGAGTTACCTCAACTTGAAGTGGTGTAGTAGAGAGTTCCTGTTTCATGATTGGCTGTTGAAAGCCATGTAGTCTTTGTTACTGCTATTATTTGTGTTAAGTATAGTTAGCTGGCTACAGTACAGTATATCTGATTAAATGCACAAAACTTCATTAATAGAGTTCAACTGTGTATGTAGGAAGTTGACTATAAAATATACACAGTTCTGCATAAAATTCCCAAGTATTCCTGCACAAGTGTGAAAGTTGTGTTAGAGATGGTCAGTAACTTACACATTCTGTGTTTTTAGTCTAGAGGCTCCAGTCAGTTGTGCTTTAGTCACAACTGCCTTACATAAACCACAGAATGTTCAAGTTATTGACCATCACTAATACAACTTTCCCGAGCTTTGCAAGACTACTCGGTATTGTAGGCTTACGAGAATTTACATAGCATGGTCAAGTGATTGAGTTGTGTGGGTTCAATTGTGTGCTTCATGTTGTGAAACTAGATCAGTATATCAAAGGTAATGCATGTGCCATGAACAATGAAGTACGGAAGGTGATGACTGAAGGAAAACAACAAAACATATCTTACAGTACAGTATGTTGTTACCTGTATCATAGCTGAGCTGACATAAACGTATATTTCTCCTATATTGAAAAAATAGAATGGGAATTCTATCTTGTATTTCCTTTGCCTTTCTGAGAAGGTACAAAAGAGGAAGATTACAGATTATCCCCTCCTCATTATTCCAAAGAAAAAATGGTGGAGTGGGTTGATTTTGCAAGGATTTAAAGCTTGAAAGTAAGTTTTACAGGTGGAAGAATTCAACCTTCGTGCAAGTGAAGAGTAGCTAATCCAGTTTGAAATTGCTTGCATAAAAGCATTTTCCTGTGTGACATTAGTACCCGATTGTTTGGATTACAGTAGTATGTTTTCTTTGTGCATGATATATCTGCTGTTTTGATTCATCACAGAGTTCAAACTGAAGAAAATGTGGCGTTCTCCAAATGGTACTATACGTAACATTCTTGGTGGGACCGTATTCCGTGAAGCCATTATATGCAAAAACATTCCAAGACTTGTGACAGGGTGGAATAAACCAATTGTGATTGGTCGTCATGCACATGCTGATCAGGTAAGCAGGGTTTTCATCAAAGGGGTAAATGGGGTATAAGAATGTAAGTGTTACCCCTTTCCAGAAGAAGGAGGGTGGATTCCCCCTTCCCTCTTATTTTCATTTCCATAAAAATCGCAAAAATGTCATGATCTTGGTTTCTTATTTAACAATAGGACACCTTTGCCGCAATATTGATGTTAGATAAATAGCCTTTAAAACCCAAACAGATTGCACCTTGCAGGATGTTGGAGCTTTGAAGCAACATTTCTTCTCCCTGAATCCACCTACTGTAGCTTTGACCAATTGCAGCAGCAATTTGGACTTTGGATTTTGCAGTTTTAAATTCCCCCTGTTTTGAGTTCCTGACAGAATTCTTTGGTATGGGCACCATTTTACATGATACCATGAAAATCAGAGCAGTTGCTTGCTGTTTCCCTCATTCTCAGTCAAATCAAAGTTGAGACACTGAATTGTTCCAACACACAAAGGGACCAACATGATAAAAATTGTGCTGTTCACAGGCACATACAGGTACACACCCCCTCTTGGCATGGACAGCAGAGAGGGGGGCTCAACTTTTTCTGCGGTAGGGATTTTGTGCCACCTTACATTGCTTTATGTTTTTGAACATACTGGCCCCTTTGGCGATTAGCCTTCCCACTTCCAAATTGGCTGTGCTGCCCCTGTTTGGCTGTCATGCATGTTAGATATGTTTCAAAATGTGTCAAAAGGGCTTATAGCACCATTTTTCTCTTAGTTTCCAAGGAGGAAGGAGGAGAGGGAGACCTATTCTCTTTTTTACACCTCTCCCACAACAGTAATCAGGTGAGTCATGAGTCCTCTATTGAAAATTCCTGTATATAACCCTGGACATGTTAAAACTGTAGATCATCTTTTGAAGAGTTGACAACTTGAAAATCTTGTTTGTCATTCATGGAAACATTACAGTAACCTGTTTATGATTTTCCTCTGTTTAAAACTTGTCAAGGAACCATCAGAAAATTCTGTGTGAGAAATAGTCACATTAGCAATGAAATTTAAAATGGTATTAAAAGACAAACTTTTAAAGGATGGAACTTGAGATGTAATAGGTGATCGATTTAAAAAAAATAAAAAAATAGATGAGAATGAGTCAGGCTGTCAAAGAAATTTTAAGTACTAGTACCCCAACCTAATTCTAGACTTCTATTACCCCAGCCTAATTCTAGATTTATAGTACCCCATCCTAATTTTAGACTTCTAGTACCCCAACCTAATTCTAGACTTCGAGTACTCCAACCTAATTCTAGACTTTTAGTACCCCAACCTAATTCTAGTCTTCATGTACCCGAACCTAATTCTAGACTTCTAGTACCCCAACCTAATTGTAGACTCCTGGTACCCCAACCTAATTCTAGACTTCTAGTGCCCAACCTAATTCTTGACTTCTAGTGCCCCAACCTATTTCTAGACTTTAGTACCCAACCTAATTCTTGACTTCTAGTACCCCCACCTAATTCTAGACTTCTAGTACCCCAACCTTGTTCTAGACTTTTAGTACCCCAACCTAATTCTAGACTTCTATTACTTGAACCTAATTCTATACTTCTAGTACCCCAACCTAATTCTAGACTTTTAGTACCCCAACCTAATTCTAGATTTCTAGTAACCAACCTTATTCTAGACTTCTAGTACCCCAACCTAATTCTAGACTTCAATTACCTGAACCTAATTCTAGACTCCTAGTACCCCAACCTAATTCTACACTTTTAGTACCCCAACCTAATTCTTGACTTCTATTACCTGAACCTAATTCTATACTTCTAGTACCCCAACCTAATTCTAGACTGTAAGTACTCCAACCTAATTCTAGACTGTAAGTACCCCAACCTAATTCTAGACTTTTAGTACCCCAACCTAATTCTAGACTTCAATTACCTGAACCTAATTCTAGACTCCTAGTACCCCAACCTAATTCTACACTTTTAGTACCCCAACCTTATTGTACACTTCTAGTACCCAACCTATTTCTAGACTTCTAGTACCTCAACCTAATTCTAGACTGTAAGTATTCCAACCTAATTCTAGACTTTAAGTACCCCAACCTAATTCTTGACTTATAGTACCCCAACCTAATTGTAGACTTCAATTACCTGAACCTAATTCTAGACTCCTAGTACCCCAACCTAATTCTACACTTTTAGTACCCCAACCTTATTGTACACTTCTAGTACCCAACCTATTTCTAGACTTCTAGTACCTCAACCTAATTCTAGACTGTAAGTACTCCAACCTAATTCTAGACTTTAAGTACCCCAACCTAATTCTAGACTTATAGTACCCAACCTATTCTAGACTCCCAGTACCTCAACCTAATTCTTGACTTATAGTACCCCAACCTAATTGTAGACTGTAAGTACCCCAACCTAATTCTGACTCCTGTTTCTGTCTTATTTCAGACTATATCCCTGTTCCATTCCCCAAACCAATATAAAGATAACTCCCAAGGGAGGCCACCCTTGTATACATTAAATATAATTCCATGAGTGAATAACTTCTAGGGATTGATTCAACAGATTTTCAGGATTATTTTTTCAGTGAGGTGTGTGTACCTAAGTTTTATTAAAGCACCTTACTGTGAATGATTATTAATGCAAAATTACTACCAGCCTTGTTAAAAAGAATCTGTGTTTAATTTTAGCAGACACAAAAACATGTACAATCTCAGTGGCTAGATGATTTACCATGTCAGCTTTGGTACAAGGTACTGTACCAGGGAATAATTTATCTGTGTTTGCATTGAAATTTGCTTCACAAACAATTGGTTAGCAGATTTTGTTGGCATAACACAAAGGATTTTAATGATTTTGTGGAAGGGAAGTCCAGAAACCTCAACTTAGTTGCTATGCAAATTTTGAAGACTAAATTATTGCCTGCTGTATTAAACTAAAGGCAGGCCACTTCCATTAATTGGGATTTTGAAAATATTTAAATTCCCCATGCTCATCTCAGTCAACTACAGTACATTGTTATAGAATAATGAATACAGTATCTGGCCAGCAGTTTTGTTTTTATGTTCCTGTACATTCTCTATGTCAGCATTACAATTTACAGGTAATGATCACTGTGCCCAAACATACTGTACCTTATATTTCCTTATAAATTAATTTTAAGCTGCAGAAGTTATAGTCTCATTAATTAGAGCCAATCCAGAGCATTAAAACCCAATCAAAACTTTCCCTGAAGTTGTCATTCTGGTTACTTGATAAGCTAGCTACTGAAAGAATTGCAAGTAGTACGATTCAAGCTTGAATGCACATTCAGTAATTAGAGGGAAAGAGCAGTCCCCAAAATTGTAATAGTCTAGTAGCTATCTAGTTGCATGAATGGCTCCTCACAACCATGTGTCTGCAGGTATTGTATTGTGAAATTTAAGGGTTGTAGCTCTTTGTGCAACAGTACCTTGGATATTTAGTGAGGTCCTGAAATATAACTAAAGGTACTACATACAGTAGGAACAGAAATTAGAAGAATTTAGTGAAAATAAGCTATTGTTTTGAAATAAGTTTGCGGCAACTTCTCTTGCCCATTAATTGACCAAGTCAGCATGTGGTTGTACAGTAGCCACATGGATATTGTTCAGTTGTGTCAACTGTATGCCCTTTGTTTGTTATATTATGTAACTAGCTAGAGAGATATGAGCATGGTATGTGAATTGCCTCATACAGTAGACTATCTAAGCTTAGTATGTCATTCAATTGGGGCAGGAGCATACTGTACAGTACATGTATACAGTACAAATTATTCAAAAAACATGCTCTTGTCGTGGCAGGAAGTGGCATTCTCTGTGTCTTTTTTCTCAGTATATTGAAGCAGTAACTCTTTGCTATGCTTTAGTTTAGCAGGAGTATGGGTCAGCAAAAATGAGTGTGAGTTGTTTCTGTCCCTTGCCAACCCTTGTAGATAGGACCCTTATTTTGTTTCTATTTACCAATGGGAAGTAGAATCCAGTTATTTTAGAACCAGTTTGTGAAGTGGAGAATTCAATTGGGCTAATATTACAAACTTGAATAGACATTTAGGCCTAATCTTCCCTGTTTTTGGCCCAAAACAAGTGTGGTTATTTCTTATGGGCTGGAAAAATTATCATGCAGCCTTTAAACTGAGACAGTTTTTGCATTTGAAAGAGCCATTTTCAAAAAGTGCTCAAATTTAATTTGTTTCTTTTAAAGGTACACAGTATGTAAAATGTGTCATTCTTTGCTCTGTTAAAAATAATAAAAAAAAAATTAATAATAATAATAGTAATAAAAAGGCTGCTGAAAGATAAGCATGTCTAAGCACAGTGTTGTGTTATGTTATGTTATATTGTTTGGATAGGGTGTTTTGCCTCATCTTACAGTATATCCATTTGACACAGTGCAGGAAACATAATTTTTTTTTCTTTTGGGGAAATGGAGAAGGGGATGCTGTAGGTTAGTACTGGGTTAAAAGGCCATTAGAAATACAGTATTATCTTAGCAAATCTTTGTTTTCAACTCTTCTAGCCTGCCAAAATTTTTGTTTATTTCCCCCACCTTCTTTTTTTTTGGGGGGGGGGGGGGGGAGGGTGGGCAGGAGGGGGAGGGGGTGGGAGTAAAGGCAAATGGTAAACATTTAGGGACCAACACCGGGGTTGTCACCATGCCGGTCGGCGCTGGTCGGGACTAACCGGCACTGGACATTGCCGACCGGTACAACACCTAAAATGCATGGCTTCCGACTGGCACAAAAATGATCTTTAATACTGAAAAATAATGAAATTGATATTATAGCCTGTAGCTGAAAAATTCAATCGATCAAAAATGAGGTGGATTCCATGGGAGTAGGGTGAGGTACATATATTGAGTCAGATGCTTAGCTAGCACTCAAATTGGGCTGGTGACAACCCTGACCAACACCCTCTTGCACGTCACCTCCATAGAACTGCATTGACTTTAGAATAAAGACAGAACACATCGTATCCATAATCACACTTTGATTTACTATGCAGAGTATGTACTGCAGTGACACTCCATGCAATAGTGTGTACTGTAGATAGATCACTCTTGATATCTTTCAGTGCATGCAGTACACATGTTTGTCTCAATTGCTTGCTATGTAAATGTAAAAGATAAATTTCTTATCAGTCACCATGTCTGACTTTCAGTGAACTTCACAACTTACCATCTCTATAATTCTGTATCAATGTACTGTACAGCTGCTATCAGTTTGAATTTTATCTTACAGCTAGGGCTGTAAATCTTTTCCTGTTGCTTAGAATTCATTTCCAACCATCTGTGTCCTGTGGATACTTGCAAACACATTTTGCTGTACACACATTATGATGCTGAAAGTGTCTTTGAAATAGGATTTAATGACATGTTGACATGTATGTGTTATATTTCAGCTAGATCAAACAAGTAAGAGTTATACTTGTATCTCTGCTAGACAAAATAAGTAAAGTTTAGATACATTTTCTCATTCAAGTTTGGTTTCAAGGGCCACTTCTCTCTCACCCCAAACTACAATTTTTGTTGGGTTTTAATACGGAAATTCTCAATTGGCCCAGCTCTTTGATTGTCAACTATTTCAAACAATGCAATGTACCATAGCTCATATTATACAGCCCTGTGCTGTACTGAGAGAGTGCTTTAATTACACATTGGAGTCTGGTATACTCACCCTGGAGCAATAAACTGAGGATAATTGTGTCTGCATAAGAATGAATTTTAAACAGTTGTGGGAGGGGCTTTAAAATTAAGTAGTTTAAAAGAATTATAACTGTTTGGGGTTAGAGGATCAGGCCTTTAAGGTTTTGTTGAGTCTGATAATACTGTACTATCTGTGACCTATGACCCTGTAAATGTCCTGTCTGTGTGTACCTATACTCTTGTATCTTTTTTCTATTTCAGTACAAAGCCACAGATTTTGTTGTTCCTGGTAAAGGCAAGCTGGAGATAAAGTTTACTCCTGCAGATGGAGGGGAAGTGATGGATTTCACTGTCCATGAGTTTAGTGATGGAGGCGGTGTTGCCATGGGAATGTTCAACACAGATGTGTCTATTACTAACTTTGCACATAGTAGTTTCACATATGCCCTTGACAGAGGGTATCCATTGTATTTAAGGTACAGTATGATTACATTGTACTGTATGGTATATAGCTATGTAACAAAATTTAGAGATTGAAGTGTGTGAGAGAGTCAATGAGTAAATTTTTTAAATAAATGTTATATTTACTAATCGTGTTACCTTCAAGGCATATTGTGGCAGCTTCTCACTTGGGTCTCATCAGAAAGACAAAAATCTTCCAGACCAGTTCCTGCAACCTTGTTGCAATTACCCTTTTCTAACTCAAGATACAGTATCTAATTTCCTGTTGGTCCTTTGATATAGTTAAATGTTTGAATATCTTTTCCTGTAGATCTGCAGTAGCATACCTTACATCATATGATGTGTATAGCTTAGGTGGAGCTTTACAGCCCAGTTTCCAACCTGATGGTTAGTTCCTATAGCAAACCAATGTTGCTAAGTATTCCCTGCAGTTGCACCAAAGTTATAAATAAGTTGAATGTAAAGACAAATTAATTTGCCATGATGACATTTAAGAAGTCCCACAATGTACTGCATTTCCAGAAAAAATTAATACTTTGAAAGTATCTCCCCCAAATGATATACATATGTTTTTGAAATGCAGTATAAATCACCTTTTTGAAAAGGAAAATTTTCCTGCATACAGTATTTTGAAGTCAATGAATTTTAGGAGCTGGAAAATGCCTTAAATTGAATGGTCAGTTACAAAAGTATACCACTGATAAAGCATGATAAAAACTGTTTTGAAAGTTTTTGATGTTCAAAATTCAAATTGGAAAGTGCAGTAAATGGGGTTTTCCAGCCCACACATTGTAATGTTCATGAAAAAGGCAAGGTGAACTGCAATGGATTGATGGATTGCAGGTTTTTCATACGTTGACCAGCCTGTGTACAGTAGCTGCCTAACTTTTTAAGATGGCTTTTCTCTAAGATCAGGATTTTGGATTGCCGTCTGTTCTAAAATATATAAATTTTTAAAGATATCAAATGAAGCACTGCCAAAACCTAGTTGTATAATCTCTATATTGTCTTTTTAGTGTCCCCATCTCAGTAGTTCCCCAATTCAATGGTCCTACATGTCACTGGCCCACTGTGTCATTAGTCCGTTGGTCCCCCAGGTTTTCAGGTGATTGTGTCCTCTACTTCTTAATATAACCCTCTCCACTAACTCTTACCCTAACCCATACACTGAGACACAATGAAGAAGGGGACTCATGAGACATTGGACTATAACATCAGAATAGTATTAAAGAGAGATGAGTGGGACCAGGGGGTGGGGTTAGTGATAGGAATAAACTTATTTGGGAACAAATGAGATGGGACCAATGAGATGGAGCACTACAGTGTGGACCCTAAGGTAGTACCATTTTGCATTTACTGTACTGTAATTCAACAAACTTCAACAAGAATTGTGCAAACAGGTGTTCCTCCTAAAGAAGGACTGTAAGCTGTGGTATTGAATATACTGTTCATCTTTTCATTTGTTCCTTCTATTGTAAACATAGGCATATAAAGCTAGGGGAGTCGCAATTACTCTTGAAAAGCAGTATCCTATGTATGGTATTACACAAACATATTTGCTGTCCTTATATCAAAAACTGTGTGCTACGTACTAAGGTACTGTAGTACTGTACAGTAGGATATGTTGATACATTGTGGTAGTAATCCTGTCCCAAAAGGCTTTGGCTTATATTTTTGACATTAGCAGATTGCACTTTTAAAAAATGAAACTCTTTTCATAAGTGTGCATCTATAATACTATCCTAGCAAGTTATTAATTATCTCTATAAAACACAAATCATGGATATGACTAACTATGGATTTCTAGCTCTGGCCAGAAAGTTGCCTTTATTGTATGTTTGTGCAGCCTTATTTCTACTTATGTTAATTCATTTCCTCATTTCTGTGAAGTACCATGTTTGTGGTTAGTTTCAGTTCCATTCAGTTCAGTTCAGGACAGGATTTAAGGGAAAGTCTTCTTTTAAATTAATGGTGTAAATTGGTGTACTGAGTTGTTATCCAATGAGTTCAAAGGCAATCATGCTGCTAGAATTCAATAGGACATTTTAGCCAATATTACCTGAGAAAAAGGCTTTTTCCCGGGTGAAGCTTATCTCTATAATTGCATCAGTTAATACCTTTTACAACCAAACTTGCTCCATTGACCAATCAGTCTTTAAAACGGTTCAAACCCCTTTAATTTTATTGATCTCAAGACACCTGAACAGGAAGTTCTCTGATAGATTCTGGATTAAGAGTGGTCAACTAGAGATGGCTAAAACTTGCTATTCATTTCTAGCGTCATGTTAGTGCATGGCAGTGCTTCAAATTAGCCTCATTAGCATATATGAATTTCACCTTGAAGGTCCAGAGTTTGATGTCTCTACTGAGTCATACCAAAGGCTTTAAAGTTTAGGAATGGAACCTATTGTGCTATTGTTGTGCAGGATTCTCTACATCAACAATAGAGTAAGGAAAACAATTCAGTGCTGAACAACTGGCCCGAAGAAGTACAGTAGTGCATGCCTAGCAGATTAAATCAGAAGGCTTTGGAGTAAAGGCATGAAAACTCCAACAACTTGAAAAAAGGGGAGCCAGCCCAACTTAAACCAATTGTTTAGAAACTTAGCCATAAAGCTAACAAACTTAATTATGATCAAATCAAACCAAATCAAGCCAAGCCCCAAAGTGACTCTCTTCTCTGGAAAATGCAAAATATTGGATTTCTGACCTGTAGTTTGAGTACTTTATCATTAGTAAATTGTTCTTGCTGGTGTAGCATAAACTTTAGCATGAGTCCATGTCATTTTCATAAATGCTGTAAGAGTATGTAAACATTTTGCATTAGTTGCTACTAATGTGTGGCTTTCTCCTCATCCAAACAGTAGTACGAAGCAATGCCTAACTTTTAATCAAATAATGCAAACATTAATTAGTACTGTAGCAATGCCTACAGAAATTTCAATTGACTAAATCCAAACAGCCATGTCATATAGTGAAATTTAAATCGACCAGTACTGTGGGGCACCTAGATAATAATCTTCCCATTTTATTTGTCTGCTTGTACCCAATTCAAAACCTACTGCGCACTCCAATCTGTTTTGGTTTGAGTTTTGGATTGCTTGCAGCCAATTACAGTATGGGCCAGTTTAAATAACAGATTGGGGCAAGTATAAAGGCTGATGGTTAATGTTAATCTGTTGGTCTATATCTGTGAGTACATACGTGGTCGTGGTGCAAATACTGTACTGTAAGCTAGTTAAATCCGTGTGTACAAACTTGTACATGGGTTGGTGCAGAAGTTGGAATAGCAGGGACCCATGGGCCAGATGTCCCATTCAATTTGCTCCGACCAATAGCTTCTGCAGGAGAGAGGCCTGATTTGCTCCTAAATAATTTGAGTCTAATTGTGCTGTCTGTACATTGACCTCTGGATGCATGGCATGGCCTTTGTGTTTGGTTTAGTTATTGTCACGTTGTGGTTACAGTAAAATTTTGCCACAAATTTCAGTTGCATCTCTCTTTGTCATGAAAGTATAATATAGTATTTTAAGGTAGCACTGTTTTGAAGTATTGGTCTAAGAAGGTGTGAACAAACTCATTTTGATCTAGTATTTTCAGTTGGGTTTTACATTTTGGTCCCTTGATTTCTCATTTTGCCCCTAGATTTGAAGAGCTAGGGGCTGCTTGGCCCCTCAGGTTTGAAGGGTTATTTCAAACCTTGGATCTCACTGCCAATATGCAGCACATGAAGTACTACCAGTGCTATGTGTTATCAAAAAGGCATTGGGCTTTCAAAACAAAAAAAACAAAAGTTGCAACCAAGTAAGATCACAGCACACAAGCAAGGCTTTTAAAGCTTTTTGGTGTTTCTACCAGAAATTGCATTGAATGCTTAATAGCAAGGTCAAGCAGGTAGCCAGGATTGTGTTGTGGGGAGGGTTTGGGTGTCATGGGGGGGAGGTTGGGGGCACGATATTAAGGAAAGGCTAAGGAAAGAGGGAAAAATCTGCTATTTTAGGTGTTTTTTCCATTGCAAGGTTGGGTCATGGGGGGTTCTAACTCCCCAAACCCTCCCTGTGACAGTGCCACTGACACAGTTCACCACCTCTTGGTGTTTAATACATTTGTACAGTTTATATGTATCTTTTTTTTCTTACTTGCAGTACTAAAAATACTATCCTGAAGAAATATGATGGCAGGTTTAAAGATATCTTCCAAGAAATTTATGAAAAGTGAGTTCATTTATCTCTTTATAATTTTCTACGGGTGTTCCTTCCAGTTTGCTTTATTGAAGAAAACTTGCAGTATTTATCACATCTGGTTCTTTCATGTACAATTTAAGTTCTTTTTCATATTGTGAAAAAAAGTATTTTGAACTAACTTTTCAGGCATTTTGAGGTGATGTAGTTAGTGCTGTATGTTTAAGTGTAAGTACAGCTTAATACACTTGTCTAGTGGTAAGTGCAATAACAGCTCCCAATATAAAAATTGCAGGAATTGAACACTGCCCAGTAATGGCTACCTGACCATGTATCCATTTATGTATATATCCACCTGTCACCTTCACTTTACTCATGTGCCTTCATCCTGTTAATGATCAACCCCAGTAGCCAATCAAAGAGTGATGTGATTAACATATGATTTCTGGACTGAGCTGGTGTGGACAGGGAAAATGACCTATATTGCAGTTTAGACCTTATGCATTGACAACACACTGACATCATGCTTGGGGGCAAAACAGTTCACAAGCGGCCACAGGCATAAGAATCGACCCTGCTCCTGTAGCAGACTATGCGCCTATTTGACTTGTTGACAAATCAGCTGTCTGCGTTTGTCGGTGTTGGTTTGTTTTGCTGCCAAAGGAGAGCATACTCTTTGCGAAATGACAACATATGTGTAAGGTCTACTAAACTGATACAACTGCAGGGAACGTTTTACAATCAGAAACTGTACAAGGTTTCATTTATACTGCACACTTACAACATACCTGCACTTTTGAAAAGATATATTTACGATTTTAAGAAAATAAAATTAACATACTGTACTTAAAATCCAGTGATGCTGATTTTGCTCTCAAACTGCTCACTGCTGGTTTTCTAGAAGTAGATAATGTTTATTCCTTCATCTTGAGCAATCAAAAGTGCCAGACAAAGTACAGTATATTTGACTTTGAGCTTAAGGACATTATTCCAGTCACACAAAAGGTTGTGGGTATGCTTCAATAAACAGTCAATTGTGCTTTAAGCCGAGAGGATAGTCCCCCAAAATAAAAAAAATGGCACTTAATTGACCACATGACTATGTGAAGCAGCAATCCCAGGTGTGTGTCTCATGATGGCCAGTCATACCAAACCATTTGGTAGTGCTGTGAGAGCTATCCTTGTTGTATTGATAGTATAATCATAATTTAGATGGAGAAACATTACATGATTGCTTTGAAATGAGGGTTACACTGTCAAAGCCCATTGGTAATTTGTTTCTTGTATATCATTCTTGGTATTTCTGTTAGGCTCATGCACTGGGATATGAAGTTGACATGACAGGAATTCCCCATTACCTACTCCTACCCGACTTGCCAATGGCAACTCGGGTAAGAAGGATTAGGCCACCTTATTGATTTCTTGGGGGAGGGCATCCTATGGGCCGAGCACAGTTTTTCAATGTGTCAGTCATACTTAGGTGACTTTCAACTTGTAAGGTCTCAGAAGTCAAGATCAGGTTTATGTCTGCTACTGTAGGAAGTTGGGCTATTACAGAGTTAAGGGGATCAGTTGGGTTCGAATTTTTCTGAATTCTGGCTAATGGGCATTTCCTGTAATGAACTTGAAAGTATTCATTGTCTGCTACAATTAGAGTAGGACTGACATGTATTCTGCACTGTCACAGGTCTGCCAATTATCAGTCATTTAATTAGTTACATGGAGTTTTTCATCAGGGAAATAAAGGGACCATTCCGTCTGTCAAATTTCCAAGACTTGATTGACAACATTTCATTTACTTTGTGTCTAAAAATTCATACAGCATTAATATAGCTATATCTGGTAACTCAAGCTCAGGAAACTTTCGATCTTGTTGAAAAGAATTAAACTTTTGCCCCAGCAGCTTTTGTTATATTTTAGTGTCTTCCCTTGCCATGAGGGGGGGCTAAATGAATTCATTTACTTCAGTTTATAAACAGTCATTTTGAGATTTATGGCATCTGCTCTCAAAATGTTGACAGTATTGCCCAACTTGTCAAAAAACAGTGATGTTCTGCATATGGTCTGCTCTGTAGTCCCTCGCTTGTTGGTCCCCCCTCCCATTGGTTTCCCATTTAACGCAATTCGTCTCATTAGTCCTCCGTCTCATTGGTCCTCCCTCTTAGTCTTTCATCTCATTGGTCCAGAGGGTTAGTGTTAGGGTTTAAGCGTTAGGGTTAGGGGACTTATGAGACTGGGGACCAATGAAACTGGGGACTAATGAAAGGGGGGACCAATGAGATGGGGGAGTATTGACACATGGGACTAGATCCTGTTCTGCATGAGCCACTAATTGTGTAAGGGTTAGTTGAGTCAGAGATTCTGCCAGAAACACAAAAGAGTGAGGGTAGAGGATTTATTACTGCTACATCCCAAGTGCAAATTGTGGTTGTGCTATTCTTAAGTTATGAGTTGGTTCAATGGGACAAAATTATAACAGGTTGCATTATACCGTGTAAGCGCCGTTTATAAAGATTGCGACTTACAGTTATTAAGCTTGCTCCAATGCCCTGTAAGGTGCAATTTGTTAATGAAAGTTCAAACATTGCTGTAAAAGTCTCTGCTTCTTGAGTATAAAGAATTGAATTCTTCAGACAGGCAGAACTGGGTCTGAGGGGGGGGATGAAGATGAAGGATATATCAACAATATATTGTATGAATCAACAATTTTTCTAAATTTTTTCTGGAAATGAAAAGCAGGGAATTTACTGAGTTTCTTCTAGAAAGGAGAGAACAATCCCTCCCCCCTCCCCTTCACTCCTCAGATGGAAACATCCTGAATAATCTGCTCCTACAGGAATGGTATTGAACTGTTCCAATGAAATACCATTGAAGCAATTACACAGCTTTCCCTTATTTGATTCAGTGGGTCTTGCAAAATTTCGGTGAATTAAAATTTCAATTCCGTCTCCATTCAAGAGCATCTATAAAGTACAGTGTTACTCTGAATAATTGTATTCCTTGTACCAGCAGAAATGTCAGGTATATCACTCAACATTCCATTAATACCTGTATATCTGATTTAAGTGAAGGATCTTGTGATTCCAATCAAGAAGAGTGTCCATTGCTTTAGTTACCTAAATGTCAAATGACAAGTCAAGTGACAGTGAAACTAGTAAGGATATTGATAGTGTAACCTGTTTCTTGTTTCTCCAAATGCATTTTGCAGATGTGTTTAATACATACTGCAGCTGTTTTCAAAGTGAAGAAAATGTGTGGTGGTCTTTCTTCACTGTGCTGCACAGGTGCAGTACGGATGTAATACTGTGTGTCATGTGTATTGGATATGGTAACTAAGGGATAAATGCAAGGGTACCCAGTCTTGAATGTGATTATAGACCAGCAGTGATGTCATCACAGAGTCAGCAGACTGAAGTGACACGTGGAGCACTTGCCCAACACTGTACACTGTCACAGTGTTTATGACATGCAAATTAGCAGCACGTAACTTTTACACACAGTAGGCAGTGAGATGTGTGTTTTGAGCAAGGTATGGAAGGCTGTGATATATGATGATATGGTACAGTAACCCAGTATGGGCTGCAATTTAATGCATTATGGTACCAGACTAATGATATTTAATCCACCAATACTGTATATAGGTTCTCCTTACGGTCTAAAGACCAGTCTTGAATCACATTTAAGACCAATCTTGAATTGTTTCATCCAATATCCATGCAAGAACTCATGTTTGTTTGTGATTGTATCTTTACCCTAGCAAGTACTTTTAATAAAGCTTCCCATAAATACATATCAGCCAACAACAGTCACTCATCATTCCACAATTTTGTCTTGTAATGTTTATCATAAAAATAAACTTTAAAAATTGAATTACACAATTCTGCCTTCAGATGTAAACACTATGTTAGGATTAGTATACAGTAAAAGCGGTGAAATTGAACCTTCCTGTTGTATACAGTAAGCAGCTCTTTCTAAGAATGGTAGTAATAAAAATTGTAGCAAAATTTTTATGTCCATCACAACTCATGTTTTTTCAATGTCACCCAGTATTACCAATGAGTTTTTTTATTCATTCCAGAGAATACAAAACCAAGTTCGAAGCCAAAAATATATGGTATGAACACAGATTGATAGATGATATGGTAGCTTATGCTTTAAAGGTTGAAGGTGGATTTGTGTGGGCTTGTAAGAACTATGATGGTGATGTACAGTCAGATTCTGTAGCTCAAGGTGAGTTTTATAGAGCAAAATGAATAGTTGTTTTAAAATTGCATGTAAACCAAAGGAACCCCATTTTGATATATATATGTGAAAAATTTGGCAATATTTTTATATTTTCCCCACAAGTTTTATGATTGTGGTGAATAGTTAGTTTGATGAGATTCATCAGCATTAGCACAGTTGTGTTATATACTGTTGGGACAGTAGATGAAAGTTTAAGTCTTGATAAGGTTTCAAATTGTTGTAACAAGTAATCATGATGAAATCTTCATTCTTATTTTTTTCTACATCCTCCCTCTCTGCCTGATTACCTCTTTTTGGATTAGGGAGGATGTGAAGCTCATTTCACATCTGATCAATTAATTGACTCTAACAGGCCAGTCAAGCATGTGTTAAATGCTTTTCACATAGTGTGAACATAATGAATGCAATGAGGCACATATCATGTAACAATCTCAGATACCAGTTACACCCCACACTACCTTTGGTCTACTGGGGTGTCTGTATTGCTTTCTCAAGAGGCAATGTCACGGCAAGATGGAAATATTGCCATGGATGTCAGTGACGGAACTAGGTCTGGGTTCAGATTTGGGGACAGATGACCTCTCAGACTGCTGTGTATGTTAAATCTAAATGTTATGTCCATGCAAAGCATGGACGATTAAGATGGACATTGTTAAATTTTTCAAAATTAACACTGTGAAACAAAGCACTATTTTGTTTATGTCAGACAAAGAAAAGCATTCACATATGTCATCTTTTGAAACTATTGTTAAAGGGCAAGCAAAGTCCCCCCTCCCCCCAATTGTTAACATTCTAGTTGTCTATCCTATTTAAGGAATAGTTCTTGAGAATCATATGGCAATATTTTTTCACAGAGTTGTTAAGGGTCTAGAGTAGAACTCATTGCTTTACATTGGGTATGTAATATTTAGGTCATGAAATAAACAGAAAGGTATGTGAAACAGAAAAGAGAAACAATGAGACATTTATCAAAATTTGCAGTTTCAGAATAAGTTTTAGATGCCTGCTGTCCACGTCCTTAAAATGAAATGGTCATATGACAATCTTGTTTTAAGCTTGATGAGCCATTGAAAGTACAGGCACAAATCTTGGCATTTCAAGGAGTGTGAGAGGGCTGTAAATATCTCCTAGGCAGACCTTATGTTAATTTTCATGTATGCAGTGATGCAGTTTTGTTTGATTTATTGAAAACTTGGGGAGGGGGGGGGGAAGGAGGGGGCAAGTGGGGCTAGGTGTGGAAAGGTCTACATGTGATTTATACCTGAACTACATTCTGCCAACTTGTTTTGTACTCAGTATGGCTCCTAGTAATAAGGTTATGTTATAACCCTAACATTGTACTTAATAAGTTGAATGTAAGTGTGTGTAAATGTAAAAATGTGGTCAGTAATAGCTTATCGGGTGCATGTCATTTAAACTTTTGTTGTGCCAGGAATTTTACTTTCAATTTAGCATCGATGTTAAGATGTAAAGATGTGCTCAGGGAAGTCAATGTTGGGTTGAAAGACATTGACCAAGAGAGCACTTCACAAATTTGGAGGGGACTTGGTAGATACTTTTCCCAACAGATTCAAAATGCTGCCCTCACCATTTACCTTTCTGCTTTACAGAAAGTTTGGGTAGATGTTGGAAAATAACATGGTAATGGATAAAACCTGAACCTTGTGGGACATTTTTCCAGATTTTCAGTGTATTTGCAGAAATCATATTTCTGTTCATGGAAAGTCATAATTTCTCTGGCATTTGGTTCATTTCTAATGTTACCGCTGAGACTCCTGATGTTGTGTAGAGCCCTCCAAGAACAGTTATTATTAAAACGGTAAAAAGAAGCCATTTTTAGACTCTAAAATAAATTAAAGCCAACAAATTTTCAGCAACACCGTTGCTCTTCTCAAAGTTCAAGAACACACTTCTCAAGTTCAAAAACACACTCTGTGTGTTTTTGTGTGTTTTCGAACTTGAGAAACACACCTTTAAAGTTCAAAAACACACTCTGTGTGTTTTTGTGTGTTTTTGAACTTGAGAAGAGCAACGGTGTTGCTGAAAAATTCTGTTGGTTTCAATTTATTTTAGGGTCCCTGACATTTGATAAATGTATAATTGCAGATATTTCTTAATTTTCTTTTTCTGTTTAGGTTATGGGTCCTTGGGTATGATGACCAGTGTGCTAGTCTGCCCCGATGGTAAAACAGTGGAAGCAGAGGCAGCCCATGGTACTGTTACCAGGCATTATAGAATGCACCAACAAGGAAAAGAAACTTCCACAAATTCTGTAGGTAAGGGAAAAGTGAATGGTACTTGAACACTGAAATATTTAATACCTAGTTGCTGTTATATGAGGTAATTATATCAATTACATTCTATAAGTTTAAAGAACATTTAACAGTACATGAAATGGGCAAATCCCCTGTAGTATACAAACCATGATTAATGTAATATCGTCACCTTTAATTCTCTGCTTTCTCCCATTTGTGAGCACGCATAATTTTTTTTTTCTAAGCTATAGCATAACAATTGTATCTTTGCTTTGCTTGGGTGACTTGATACCAATCCATGGGTCTAATCCCAATGCCTGATTCACTGGATTAGTGGTTAATAAATTTCATAAACAACTGTACAAGAGCTATTATTGGGTACCCTCTCATATCAAAACTTTTTTTCTAAGATGTGAAAACAAAAGAAGACCTTGGTGTTTGTAGACCTTGGTATTTGTATGCCATGTGTTAAATTATTCAGTGTGACCTTTAGTGTCAAGGAATTATTCATGTCCTTCACCATGTATGTTGCCAGTCAGGGCTTGACCTAGGGCAAAAAATAATGCTGGTAATTTTGATAGATCTCAGAGGCATTAATTGCCATCTCTTGGGTTCACCTGCCAACTAGTATGATTTTGTTGTATCCAACTAGTATGATTTTGTTGTATTTAGTGCAATAAGTCATTGAAAATATGACTATGAATATGATTTTCATCCTACAAAACACAAATTTAAACCAAATAAGATAAGATTACAGGTAAAACCCTTTGCACTTTCCCACAAGCCCCACCACGAATGCAAGAGCTTTAGAATGTATTCAAAACTGTGTACTTTAGGGCAGAACAATGGGTTATATACCATGTGTGTAAGTTGAGATTGGTACCATGAGTCTGTCAATATGAACTAGATGTACTATCAAATGCTCTATGAGCACCGCATTTGTTTTAACTGAATCATCGTCACCATGCTGTAAGCTTGCGTTTGGTTGTACATACGTACTATATGGCTTAACACACATCTGTACACTGTGCATATGTGGCAGGCTGCATGATAGTAATTTCGATGTTGTCAAGTGACACAGCAGCTATAGCTCAAACTTTAGAACAACATAATGTCTTTGTAAAAGATTGTTTGTATTGCTTCATTTTATTTTAGCTTCCATCTTTGCCTGGACAAGAGGTCTCGCTCACAGAGCCAAGTTGGATAAGAATGACGCTTTAGCAAAGTTTGCTGCAGCTCTTGAGAAGTCTTGTGTAGACACAATAGAAGACGGTGCCATGACAAAGGATCTGGCCATCTGTATAAAGGGAATGGACAAGTAAGGAATGACCTATTTATGAAATGAAATGTGAATAAACTTAAAAATAGAAATTAAATGTGCTGTTAGGGTGGCCATGCTTACATCATTGGTTGGCATAGAGAGTGTGCAAGAACACCTGCGTTTATGGTAGGCTTTGCGCATGTTAATGCTTGGGCAATTGTATGCCAAATGAGGACACATTGGAATCTAACCTTTCATTGTGACAACAGTGAAAGGGCCCCTACCAACGCTCTTGATGCCCAGCCATGAACGCACTTGTTTGTAAATATTGTTGGAATCTATTGTTCTAGTCTAGTAAGAAAAGTGTCTCAGAAATGATATGTTAATACAACATGGAAAAACTATTCAGAAATTAGTGTCTTGGTTGAACGGGAAAGGTATATAAGTACCTGCATGGCCTTTCATAACCTTCTATCCACATTGTCAAACCAGTGTGAGCTACAACTAAAAAAAAGACTGTGTCTGTCTCTGCACTTGAACAATTGGTTGGAAACTTCACTGTAAAATTCCGAGTCTCAAACCAGGGAATTTTGGCAAATGGTAACCACGCCTTGAGCTCGGATTTTCTAGGTCTTAGAGAAATTAAGAAGTGTGGTTTGTGTGCAGTTTTATCAAACTTTCATATATTAATCGTAGTTACCATTTTTTACCTGAGGTATGCCGAAAAATTTCTCTTCACACGGTGATTGAAGGTGGGTATGGAATCACACCCACACACCTCTAAAATGAAGGCCTGATTTACTAAAGGACCCCACTGTACTGCATCCATATAAATGCACTGAATAATTATTATAGCCTAATAAGTAAATGAATAAGGACCCTTTCTTTTCACACATTTACTTTAATTCAAGGCCAAATTTTTCCACAGTAGATGTTTGCAATTTTCACCCTATTCACTTCTGGCCACAATCCTAGTTCACTGCTTCAAGACATGTCCTTCTGAGCACAATTTCCCCTAATCTGCAATCAGGACACTCTCTGTGCATACTGTGTATCAATTGATATGAGCTTTTCTGCATCTTCTGAAATTTTGTCAATCAAATGGCTGTGAAAAACAATGTTTACACTAGGACTTAAAATATGTGTGGGGATTCCAGATGGCTAATAGGAAACAGTGTAGTACTTTCTCGTAAGGGTAATATTTCCTTTGTGGGACTTGTGAACTGAAAGAAGTAATCCTGCAATTGCACACACCCTGTTGTAATCAATTGCACAAAGTGAGAAGTTTGCCCCCCCCCCCACCTTCTAGTTAAAATATGTAGTTGATGTAATCAGTAGCATCAATCTTTGCTGAAATGTGAAGGTGAGGGGGGGATTTTTCTCCAGCAAAACAAAATTGCTGCAACATTTCAGCATTATTGTCATTGCATAAATCCTTCTATTGGTCTTTTTTTCTGACAGAGTCCAGCGATCTGATTACCTCAGCACATTTGACTTCATTGACAAAGTAGCAGAGAATCTTCGCAGCCAGCTTCAATGACTAGCTGGGGATTCTAAACTGTAAAGGAAACCGAAAGAATGCTGCATTAGAGTATCATCCATCTTATGAGGAATGTATTGGAAAATTGTGACATATATGTCATAGAATGTTGAGAATTATGTGACCTGTCACCCCATTCATATGCAAATATTTAGTAAAATTGAATGTTTTATATTAATTTTAGTCTGGCTTTTTTTATTTTGTAGTACCTATTTTAAAACAGGTTTATAGCTTTTATAATTTAAGAAGTTTTGACAGTAATTGTGTAATTGTTTATAAAATATCCCTCCAGTAAAACAAAACTGCCTGTTGATTGCAATATTCAAACTATTAAATGCAATATGGGTCTCCCTCAAAATGAATGTAGGATGTAGTAAACAGAAAGAGTTGTAGAGAGGAAGCATGCCAGTATTATTATTACCTTGATTTCAGGGGCGGCATCAGGTAGGGCAGGGGGTGACCACTCCTATATTCAGAAGAAAATGTAAAGAGAGAAGCTAAAGAAGGGAAGGGAAAAAGCAGTCGGCTCTCCTATCAGAATACCCTGGTGCCGCCCCTGCTAGTTGATTTAACTACTAAATTACTGCTTTTCCGCCTTTTTTGGTCATGATCATGGATAATACTTGTCTCTTTTTGTAGCCAGTCGAAAATAAAGGTACGTGTGTAAGACCAGGCATTGTGTAGCTTTCTGAAGGTCTTCATTATTGGCCAGTCAAAATTGTCCTTAATTAACATAGCTCCTTAGGAGAGCATTGTTTGTTTAAAACATGTTATTGTAAGAAGAACAAATAGTAAAGGTATTCCTGTATGTTACCTGTTCATAATATAGGTGGATGGGCATGAATTAAAAAAAGTATGTTTGGTATAGGATCTGAATGAATTCATTTCTGTTTAAGGAAATGGCACCCAACAGTCAACTATATTTAAGCAACTGAATAAATGGTATCACTTATTTATTGAATTTTGCATAAAATCCACCCCCACCCCTTCACGTCTTCCGTCTCTTGTAAGTGTAGTGTATCAGAGCTAGGTTTAAAGAGTAATATTTTACATCAATTAATCATTGCTGTCTCTGTGTGCAAGCTGAGGGCTGGGGGACTGGCTCCACTACCCCCTCACCTACCCCCTAACCATGACTGGTTTGGGTAAAAACTTTCCTTAAGCAAGAGTTACAGGGAAGTCAATGTTTTACGTTTGACAATTTTTATCAGGCAAGATAGCATATTGCTTTCAACCCTTCATCTTTTCTAGGAAATTTGTCTTTTATGGCTATGCTTAGCCTTTTGGTAGATGGGAAATAAACCTTCTAAGTGAAGCATTTAAGGTCACAGTAGTTTAAACTGAAAAAGTAGTATCACTAGCTTTATCATTAGCTTTTTAAGAACGTTAGCATTTTGCCAATTTAGTTCACCAATATCTGCAATTTATAACAACTCTCACGCAACCTAAGTTGGAAAATTATTGTAGTATTTGACATTTGACTTTTGTCTTGTCTATAGTTCATGAGATCTATGGACATCGTTGAAAAATGAATCTTGAAAAAATAGCTTTTGACAGATTTACTTCATCTTAAATTGCTCTTTTAAAAATGTAAGTTTTGCTCCTGTGGCAAACAACTGGTGTAATACGTGATCCAGTTGTAAGTTGTGTCATATACCCCTGTGTAGTATTTATACACCCCACCTGGCCTATCAGGTTTCAAGTCAAAGCTTACTTATCATATATGTTAGGAACAGTAAAGGTTTAGGCAACTTCTGTTGTTTCCTGAGTTTGTAAGGAGCAGGTAAGTTTTGATCAAAATACTATTAAGAGAGATTTCAATTTGGATACAAGTTCAAATTTGCAAGAGCTGCTTTCTTTTAGTGTCACAAAAAGCAACAGTATTTTGGAAATGGTCTTTATTGCTTTCTTCCTTGCACAAAATGTACTCAAGATATGACATTTGGACAGTTAGTCCAGGTACTGATTACATTATTGCATGGGTTGTTATCTGAAATACTGTTCAATTGACTTTCCATGGTTAATTATTTGTTTGTAATGCAGTTTTGTACTTTTTTCATCGAGTTGTCTTTCACCTTTTAAAGTTATTCCTTGTGATACGATTTAGATAAATGTAGACAAATTTTTTCTCTTTTTTTGTATAAAACTTGCTACCGATTTGTTTTATTGGTTTGTATAATATTTAGTTGAAATATTATTACTAGTGAAAAGTCTGATTGGGTGGTGGTATCATATCTAAAGGGATGGGAGTCTACAAAAAGTTGTTCTTATGGACTAAATTACCAAAATTCACCTCGTCGAAGCTATTGTCAACTTTATTAGATTGCTAAGGTGTAAGAGATATCGAAATTGGAAGTATAAAGCAAAACTCTAAGGAAACCTACGTTGTTAGACCAAAAAGGTCTTAGCCAAGGGTTTGGTGTAATTCCTACTGCATTTCTCTACAAAGATCAGACTCCTGGCATTTTTGCATAACAAAGCTGCAGGTAATGAACCTATTTTTAGCTTGCAGTACCTCTGAGAGTGAGTGATGATTAAGGTTTCTTTCAAGGGGGGCCATGTAGAATGCTGTGTAGTCTAAGGAGAGGGCATCAGAATTTTTTGTGAAAACTTGAGCATCTTTTATGCAGGTGGGTGCCACAAATATTATTTTTTGAAGAAAACTTGTGTTAACATGTTTAGCCTACTTTATTTAGGAAACCTAAATGAAGTTGCATCAGTGCTGGGAGAGCATGGTCCAATGCCTTTTGCATATGCTGCTGATTAAATATTTTTCAAGTTACAGAATGTCCAGTTGATCCAATTTCTTTTTACTCAGCTAATTCCAAATTTGACATTATTGCAAATTTAACTTTATCCTTGATGTTTAACTTTTTATTTGTTTGACTTTACATGTTACCCTGTGGTTCTAATACGAGAACCGAGAACTTTATGGCGTGGGGATTTTTTTATATTAGCCTACATGAAGAATAGGTATAGTTAAGAGATACAAAGTTTTGCATGGAATGAGAGTTTTAACAGTTTTATTTACATGAATACCAGTTTCAGATATTTATCACAAATGCATATGAGAAGACGCAGTAAACGATTGCAATTCCATTTCGGTTTTGATTCTCCCAAAAGTTCTTATATATTTGAAACGATAATTTTATTGTCTGTAACTTAAGTATAATATTTTTGAGCTGACAGTAATTGAACCCATTTTGTTTAAAGCCAATCCTTAAATCCCTGGAGGTTATATTCCTGTGTGGCCGATATAAATTTGGTGAGTGGTCTGTTTCATTAAAAAAAAAACTGTTCTAAGAAAAGAATAAATAAATAAAAATACCAATAAAAAGTAATTGAACATTTTTTGTGTATATGTTTTTCTGTGATAACTGCCAGCTTTGCATTTCTAAAAGTGGAGCCGCTTTAGAAGTATTACCCTGGGTTTTTGTGATTTACAACTGCAGCAGGGTCGTCAATCTGGTTTGTGGATTGTGGAGGTGGGGCAAGAATTTTCAGTCAAACAGCTGGAACCGTAAATCGTCACGATGTCCCGGACCAGACACGTCTAAAGGGATTCTAAAATTACCCACAAGAGTGCGAGTTCACACCTATACACACAAAATATTTTAGCACACTCGTATTTTCACGCATATTCACAAAACTTAAATGGATAGCACAATATAAGCGCAGCAATATCATGTCATTATTATTAGCTCAACCGAATGAGGTGTGGGTTGAGCTTATGTGGTACTGTCGGGTAAAATGTCTCTCTTCAGAAGGTTTCAGTGTTTGAAAATCGCTTTAAAATGTGGATGTTATTCGTACAAGAGGATGGTTGTAGCCATGGCAAAAGATGTGTTAATCTTGCAGAAGACTGGGGTGAGGGATTAGTCAAGTACGATGTTTTAAAAAAGTGCTTCATTTGGTGCTCCTTTTACATTCAGTTACCCTCCATGCAGCTGTTCCCAGTGAACTGCTGTTTTGCTGGATGTAAATGTCTTGAGGGAGTGTGTTTGTTTGCTGAAGTGGACGTGTTTATTTGTGCTAGAATCTTGAAGCCTGCTATTATTTTCCAAAATAAATAAAAAACTGAACAGGTCATTATATTTTGAAGGGTCGAGAAATTGCATCAATTGCTGCTCTAGTTACGTTAGTAGACTCAAATTGAAGTTTTCTCGAAGCCCTAAATCCCTTAAGTCATCTGTTAACATTGTGGTACACAGTATTCCATTTTGCTTACTCTGTCTGTTGTGTCTTTTAATCTTCCTGAATTATTTATGGGGAGGGGCTGCAAAACGACATCGTTTTGCCCCTGAATATTTTCATGTGAGGGACAACAACCCCCCCCCCCCCCATAACTGACGCGCCCGAGCAGCAGCACTGCTATTCCCAAGCGTTGCAACACCGTCTTACTCTAAAATTATGTCAATCAAACATGACACTTGTTCTGAGAGTAGTAACAAGACCTACGTGAGCCCATGAACCACAGAGACTAGCGGGTACCCGGACCAATGACATCACTTATCCATTTTCCTAACCCCCCTCCCCGTTCGATCTCCATGGGGGATGCAGTTTTTGGTTTCACTGGTTCTTTTGGTTCTTATTGATAGGTTCGTGGTGAACCCCTCCTATGTAGTTTTAAATGTAAGCAGGGTCATCAAGGGGCCACTCTCAATGCTCCTCTCCTTCAGAGACATAATTATAGGTGGTTAATGGGCCATATGATTATGTGGCCGTTCCTAATCAAGGCTTCCTCTAGCACAGTCCTCTCACGGGCCAAACAAGTTGCCCTTAGGCGGGGGGGGAACCTTGTTAATTAACACGGTTTCCCCTTTCAAATTCGCCTGGCCCTGATAAATTCGCCTCCTTACAAACTCAGCTCAAAGTCACCCCTGCCACTCTCGATTTTATGGGTGTGGGGGGTGGATGGGTGGGTTGGGGCGACTTTGCTAGGGGTGATTTGACTGACTCTCGATCGAAACTACCTGCCTAACATCACAGTCTAAAGAATCAAACAGTAGGAATTTGATCCATTTAAATTTGCCCTCTTGTCGGGTGTTGTATTGGTGGGATGCATTCGGAATAGATGGCGCTATTCCGGTATTTTTAAGGCAAAGGTTGGCAGGTCTCCTTACTTTATTTGAAAGCTAAGAATTTACTAATGTACAATCACTTCCTTTAGAGAATCCATTAGCTTGAAACTTGGACGAACTAATCCTGCCTTTGAAGCTCTTGCTTGTTACACAACTGACAAAGAGTAACATTGTTTCAGATTACATGGTTCAGTGACGCCTATTGTCTGCGGTTTTCTATTGTTGTTAAATCAGCCAAGTCATTACGCTACCAACTGAAGTCATGACGTCCAATTTCATGTGGCAAAATTCTCAAATGCCATGGTCAAATCGATTCCTGATAAGTTAGAGGGGATTTTATCCTAAACACTATCAACAATTAATATTTTTCACATTTTCAAAACATGTTAATTTGAAGGAACCGCATATCAGGTAAATTCTTACACACATATAGGATTAGTGCTTGTTTTTCTGTTTATCTTCTCAACCAATTGCTATAAAAATTGAAAATCCCATATTATTGAAGTCCTGGGGCCGATTTCACTAACTATAATTTTAGCGATCATCGCTACGTCGCTCGCTAACTATCTATGCATTTTTCGACGAATTAAACCTATGGCAAACAACAAAACTTAGCAACCATTTTTAAAAATCGGTCGCTAAATTGTGATCGATTTAAGAGTTAGCGGTAGATTTCGACATTCGATGGTCGCTGAAACGTTAGTGAAATCGGCTCCTGATCCTCTCACCACAAACAGTTTCGATTCTCCCAGCCTACTGACTTAAGTCCCCCCCCCCCCCCCGCAACTGTCGGAAATCCATACGGCACTTATCCAGGCACGGATTATTGATTCAGTCTGATTATACAAGGCCCAAATGTGTAATCAAAACACTCTCTGTACGGTGCATGCTGTGTAATATGGGTTTTAGTACACTGCATTTTTTGCAGTAGTTGTCAGTCAAAAAACTGTGTCAGTTGAGAATTTCTGTGGTCTATTACAAAACTGGTAGTTTGGGGTGAGAGGATTTAGCCCTTCAAAACTTGACTGCATACGCGACACCAACTTCAAACCTTTTGCATATCCTTGTGGGGTATTATTTCTTTTAAAGAGGCTCATTGAGTTGATATCGATAACTTAATGAGAGTCTCAAAGGATCACTACCACATAATAATGCTTTAAGTTAGCATAACAAGTCAAGTTTCAAGTCCAAAAATCACAGAAAACGTTAAATTTTGAACTTTCTAGTATGATCATGACTTGTAACGGTTTTGAACATAATTTGAAAAAGTGTCTGGTCACGAATTTTTGAAAACGGACTTGAACCGTTAATTACTCACTCATAACACAGTTATTTGTATGTAGGGTATGGAGAGTGTCTAAGTTTGACCATTTGCCATTGATATGTGAAGAAAACTTTCCAGATTTGGAAAAATTTGTTGAATTTCATGAACCAACTCAATGAGCCGCTTTGAGTTCAATGTCAGTACGATTGACTGCTTCAATTTAGTTATTTAGTAGAGTTTTACGGCCCAACTTCTAACCCTCAATCTAAAACCAAACGTTCCTTATCAATGCGCGTTAGTTAGATGGAGTTTTACGGCCCAGTTTCCAACCTTACGTATTGGTTTAAGAAAGTAATACATAAACTAACTGCTTTTCAGAGCACCTTTTCAAAGGACCAAAATGTACTTAATTAATTTGCTGTTTTCTCGAAATATGGATGTTCTATTTGAATGAGAGTTTCACCAAATGGTGTAGATGGGGTTTCTTTTCCAAATACGACAGTTAAACATGTGCTTAAAGGCGCGATTAAAGCTAACCCTATTTTACTGCTGTTCTGCAGAAATGATCTAGATATTTAATCAGTTCCAAATGTAAAAAAAAAGCATGGCACTATTGAGCTTCTAAAAAACTTGAAATGAAAAAAGTTTTGCCGAATTACCCCGGACGGCGTCTAATGACCAGAGTAATGTTTGTATTAACCTACTAGCCAAGTCAATCACTGTTTTGTATTATATGAGTTAGTTCAGTGGTCAACTGAAAAAATACGAAATGAGTAATTGTTCAATCATTTCTTTCTTTAATATTCACCTTCTCAAATCCTATTAAAGAATGGAAATGCGGCAATGAGGTTGTTTACTGGTTGACATCAACATTCTCTCAGTACAGTCAAAACTTGTCAAACTTTTGTTATTTCTTCAATAACCACAATCACCCTAACTTATCAATGTTTTAATTTATCTCACAATCACTAGCGTAGCCAGCGGGGGGGGGGGGCAGGGGGGCAGAGTGCCCCCCACAGAAATTTTGGGGACGCGATGGGCGATGTTGAAAAAATGAAGGGGAGCCAAAAAAATTAAAAAAAAAAATAAAAACAAAATAAACGGCAAGAGGAGTGAGGGAATCGGGGGCTTTTTACAGTTTTTCGGGGGGGGGGGGGGGGGGGGGAGGGGTGAGGGCTTTTAGTCGTTACGATAAAGTATGCAGTCCCCGAAGGCGACTAGTCTCCCCGATGGTTAACCTGTTTTTTGCTCTCAAGGGACAATTTCCCTAATAAGAACCCCAAATTTTCGGCGCGCTACGCGCGCTGTAGATTCACTCCAGTTTTTTCAATACTTCCATTCCACATGTCTAGAAAGTGTAAGTCCTCTCAACCTTACCAAGTAACTGGTAGGCAGAGTACACAGGTTATGCAGAGGTCGTAAATTTTATCCCATATCACAAAGCCTAGTTGCTGTTCTCTTGTGTGTGTCATGCGATAGGTCAGATGGTGAGCCACTCACGGAGCATAGTTTGGCTATTTTATCGGGTATTCCAGGTGGTTTCGACACAATGTATGTTATTCCCGATACGGTCTACAACCCCTACAGTTTCTATTTTTTTTTTCTTGTTGTAATCATTAAGATTACATAGGCTATGTTATTTTTGTGAGCCCACCAAAAAAATTTCGCGCGCTTTGCAATTTCAAGATTCAGATTCAAAAGAACACTAACTCGGCTTTTGAAATATTAAGTGACATTGTGCAAAATGTGCCCAAGGCTGCAATGACATGGGATAGTTAGGCTCCTTCATACCACCCCCTCGACATAGGGGCTGTCGGAACTTGTGGTCGCTGGCATGGCGCGCCCCCTGTCGGGGATAACCTGTCGCCTTCTCATGGTCGGTTTAGTTACTTTGGCTTTAAACAAGAGTTATTTCTGCGATAAAAACCAAAATGTTCGGTACGCTTTGCACACTCTTCCTCAGTTCCGTTACCTAGAGCTAATAAAGTACAAACCCTTCCCATCTTTTCATGTAAATTAATAAGTAGAATAAATGGATTGATGTTCATGTCGGGAATTTCATCTCATTTCGCTAAACTTAGTTAATTATCTCTTGTGTCAGTCGTGCGGTACGGACTCGAAGAAGAAATAACAATATAATTTGTGTCCGATAGGGCCCAAATGCCGGGACAATTTATTGACCCATATAAGATTTAAATAAGTACAGATTCTCTTTAGTGTGGGCTAACCCCAAAAATCTTTGCCCCCTTTTCCACGGTTAAATCAGTGCGGAAATATCTTCCTCTAGCATATACAAATTGGATGTCGTATTTGGCTCGCAATGGCAGGTATAGTGCACAGGTTTTCTTCAAACCTCCCTCACCAACTCATCGACGGCATCCTGGCTGTCGGGGCTTGGGTCGCTACCCACCCTGCCCCTCTCCCGTTCGGAGAGGGGCCCTTCCTCGGGCAAATCCTGGCGCCAAGCCTGGAGGGGAGACACATTTTTCCAGTTATGACTTGTATATGTGTAATGAAGCAATGAACTAGAAATGGAAGCTGCATTTTTTGGAGAGCGGCAACTATTTTGGAGGGGCTGTCAATTTCACTAGGAGGACGTGTCGGCCCTCTAAAACCCCCTGTGGAGAACACTGGAATCTAGTATAAAAAGAACAAAATATAGCACCATATTGCATCTAAGCTCTTCTAGACAGCAAAACATTCCAAAATGGGAAGGTGACACCCAGGGAGACAGGCCTGTGGTCAGGGGGTTCGCACTAAGTCCCGCCCATACCTAGTTTTTCTTAATTTTATTTTTTTTTTATTTAAATGTAGTTTTGGCGTTTTTTCGCTGATTTAGCCAAATAAATGTAAGCCTTATGAGTATCTGTTTTGTTCCAGTGCGACACAATTCCCTAGGGCCCCATTGACTCGTACCGAGTAACCCTCTTGCAGTCACACACTAACCCTGCTAACTCTCGAGGGAATAAGGAAAACATTGAATCAAGATTGAAAATGTCCAAACTTAGGTGTTCACTTAGGTGTTCACCAGATCGCTCAATTTTGATGTAAAATTGCAAATCTCCTTGGGGCAGGAGGGGGAAAACCACACCCTCTCCCCGTTCGGTCGCTCGGCTCCTCACTCAAGAAACTGCCACACCCCAGTGGCGACGATGAAAAATGAAAAAGTTTGGGCTAAAGGTATGTACAGCCCCTCAATATTTGTCAAGTGCTCCAATTAAGAATTTCGAAGCTGAGCTGAACATATTCTTGCTTAAAACACTCGGGAAGTGCCGTTTACGGCCATCTGAGGGGTTTGTAAAACCAAAAAATTTCCTGGAACGCTCCGCTCCAATCGATGTTAGAGTTCCGCTTAGAAAAATGTATTAACATTTTTCACAGATTGATGTTTTTTTTTTTGCATTAATTGAGAAATAACAGAAATGAGACCCACATTTCTAGGCTGGGAACATGCAGCATAAAGCACTCGGGAAGTGCCGTTTCCTGCCATCTAAGGGGTTTCTAAAACCAAAACTTTTCTTGTACGCTCCGCGCCAACCGATGGTGGCGCTCCGCTTAGATAGTCCCGTCGGTCAAGATTGGGGACGATGAGTCGACTTTGCCCCCCCCCCCTCACAAGAGAATCCTGGCTACGCCCCTGCTCACAATCCCGGAATTGTGGAACCGTCTTGTAATAAGGGGCTGATACCGGCTCGTAGCAAGGTAAGGGCTGAAATAGTCGGAAATTTTTTTCAGGGCGCCCAAATAATTGTGTAAAATTGTATTAAGTCAACGAAGAACATTTTAATTCTCTTGGTGTACCGCAATGGGTGATTCGCAGTCCGGAAACTGCACGGGGTTCCGTCTAAGTCCGTAGGAAATGTCAAAATCGGGAAGAATATTTTCCGTCCCCAACGCCTCCCGACTAGGACAGTATAGAGTTTTACGGCCCATGCCAGTTTCTGACCTATTGGTTCAAGTCGAGCCGCTGGGCACGGTCGACTAGGACAACTACTCTATCTGGTTATGCCACTGCTGTGATCTGCGTCCTACCATTGAATTATCACCTCCATACGGACCATAGCATGCACGATTCACCAGAATTGCTACGTAGTCAGCCAATGAGGATGGCCTTAAAACCATTCCGTCAGCAAAACAACTTTGACTCAATTATGTAAAACGGATACGTGTAGGTTGTTTTCGAGGAGTTAATACATACGGGTTGCATGTTTGGAATGAACTTCACGTGATGATGCCGATCGGGCAGTCGGGGAACACTATCTGATAAAATCGGGGCGGAAAACTTAATCAAAGCCTCAAAACGTTTAGTTGTCCTTACTTCAGTAACTTCTTGAAATTTCACGCCTTACTTCCATTTACTTTTATTTTCAGAAATTCAACGTTTTTCTTAACACTTTCTTGCCTCCAATGTGTAAACACGCGTGTCTAATTTCCAAACATGTAATGTTGTTAAACACGTTTAACAGCTAAACATTTAGTGTTAAATAGCAATCAGAATCCTAACGTGTTTAGAGAGTGGGGCCAGTAAGTGTTTAATAGCTGAACACGTTTTTATTTAGAGTTTGGGTACTTTTTTGAACCGCAGCCAGCGGGAGTGGGTATGGGTTTAACTGCCCCCTGAAATCGATATCTATATTGTACATATACTACGGGTTGAAGTGTAAGGGCGCTCTACGAAGGCAGTGTTCGAATTCCGCCTGTGTATTTAAACAGGCTACTACCCTGATTTCTTTTGTTTAGTACTTTAAAAGAACGTCATAAATAACTTAACAGGCGTACACGTAGTTACAAAATTCTTTGCTAAATTTTCGTGTTTTCATAATGTTATAATTTGGGAGTCATTCCCAGTCGGGAGTGATAATAGAATATAATATCTCGTCTGCTCAACAAAAAATTTCTGAATCTTTTCAAAACGTTTCACAATAGCAGTTTGAATAGTTGCTTTATGCAAATATGTACACTGAAGTTATTTTTAAAAATAGTTTTGTTACGGTTCTGCCACCAGCTTTTTGCTACCTTGGTATATGTATTATCCATGTCTGCGGCACGTTTTAACACTACGATATACGCACAAGTTATTCTCGAGCAACGAAACACGTTATACAATCTAAAAACTTTAAACGATCGAGAGAGAATGCGTCTAATCTCTGTAGCTCTAGAAAGTCTGGATATGCCAGATATGAGTACCCACGCCGAAGATTCCTTTAAAGGCAGTCATTCGTCACCCTAAACTACAGTTTCAGTATGCATATATCAAAACTCTCAATTGGTACAGCTCTTTGATTGGCATCACATTCAAGCAATGCATCATAGCTAAATTACAAAGCATGGGCACTGAGAGTGTCTTGATTACACATTATGGACTTGTATGGCCACTAGGACAAGCCATTAAGCAATAAACAAGGATTGTGTCTGGATAAAGATGAGTTTTAGATAAATGTGGGAGGGGCTAGAAGTAAGTAGGTTGGGAGAATTGGAACTGTTTGGGATGATGAAAATATGCCTTTAAAGAAAACAGTCTATTATGGTACAAGGTTTGAGTGACCGCTCTCCTGGGATCCTGGGGGACTGGGACGACTTGCCCCACCCCCACCCCCTTCAGGAAAAGAAAATGTGTGGTTCGAAAGAAATGAGCTGGAAAAGTCTTCATATTTTCAGCAAACAGTGAACTCAATGCAAGCACATTTGACATCATATCATCATACTGATGAACAGTTTTTCATGATTCTTTAGAGAAAAAATTCAGTCATCCCATCCGTAACTAGCATAGTAGACTGTTCTGTTTCATGATTGGCCCTTAAGCCCAGGTCACACTACAGCGATATCGGATCGGATTACTGTCCGATTTTTGTGAATTTTAGTTAAAATCTCCTCCATCTAATTGTCGGAAAGAACCAAACATTGCCATCCTCTGTAAAAATATGATCGGAATGAGAGAACCATGGAAATGACATATAAACTACTTATTTCGTGACGTCACATAGACAAATAGCTTTTATCGGACTACGCGTATCCGATAAAAGCTGTCTGTGGATGTGACGTCACGGAATGATTGATATAACTTAGAATTTCGCAGTCCTGCGGTACGACTCATATATCTTCACAGGTCGGCAAAGATGGAGGAGATATTTAATTAAAACTCACAAAAATCGGAGCGAAATCCGATCCGATATCGCTGTAGTGTGACCTGGACTTTAATATTCATGTGACAATATTTTACTTTGCTCCTCAATAGTGAAATTTACTGGTCCAGGAGGTAATTGCTTGGTTTAATCATGAATGTGCAATATTGAAGTCCCAAAATATTATGTAAGATTTGGATTTGGTATGTTAGAGGGACTTATTTCAAGCATTTTGGTGAAATTTGCATTGAAACCCGGTGTGTAGTTCTCAAGATATGAGCACGTAAAGTTTTATATTTTCAACAAAATGTGAACTTGAAGCAAGCACATATGACATCATATGCCCACATTAGTGGACATTCTTCTGTTTTTCTTTAAACTTAAGAGTTGATTTTGTCCTCGACAATCCCACTTTGTTAAAATGTGATTGCATAATAGGCATGAATTTTACAAACTTTCCATCCCCAGAGTGAGGTTGTATTCCAATTAACTTCAAGGTCAACAAAATAGTCTGATAAAACAAAGGGAAACAAAGCATTCCTTGTCAATGCGAGGAAGTGATATGCTGCCCTCAAATTCACTTTGGAACACAAATATACTGACTTCATGTACTGATATCTCGAGAACTACATGTCCGATTTGAATGGAACTTTCACCACACTGTGTAGATTTGGTTCTTCTTTCACACATGAGAATTAAATTTTTGCTTAAACTTCTCCTTTTATGAACCGTGACAGAACTTGAGAGGAAATGATACAGCTACAGCAGTTCCCGAGTCTTTTGGAATGGGATTCGTGTGACACAAATCTAGTAACTTTATTTGTTGATATCTCAAGAAATACATGTACCATCGATTTGAATGGAAGTTTCACCTCATTGTGAAGATCTATTTAATTTACCACAGATGGGACTTAAATTTGAGATAGAAACCCTTCATTTAAGAAAAGCAATGCATGGGGAAAAAAGAAGAGCAATGCACCAAGTTAAAAACGCAATATGGCAATGTAATTGCAAAAAGTAGCTACAGAACAGGTCAGAAGTTGAGTCGGTCGCGGTGAAAATAAGCCAACTTGCGACACACATTACAAATACATTTTCAGGGACACAAATCTAGTAACAACATTTACTGAAATCTTAAGATATACATGTACCGTCCGATTGAATGGAAGTTTCATCAAATTGGAAAGACTAAAATCCAGGCGCGTAGCCAGGGTTGTCAATGTGTAATGGGGAGGATTTTGGTGTCATGGGGTGGGGGGGGGGGGGCACGAATGAGGGAAAAGTCTAAGGATAAAGAGAAAAAAACCTTTATGTTAGGTGTTTTTTGCAATCCAAGGTTGGGTCATGGGGAGTTCTAACCCCCAAACCCTCCCCGTGTCTACGCCACTGCCTAAATCCCTTTATCACAAATGACACTTAAATTCGGAATCCAAGCCCTTCATTTAATAAGAGCAATGAATGAAGTTGAATACGCGATGACACAATGGAATCGCAAAAATTTAGCTGCAGAATAGGTTTTAGTTTGACCTTACTCAAAATACAAAATATTTTCTCAACTTGGAAAGACGTAACAAACAAAACAGTGTAATAAGGAAAATCACTGATAATGATGGTCATGATATTACCGACAACGTTTCTATTCTAACTAAGGTAAAAGATTTTTATTGTAAACTTTACACTTCTGTTTACTGTAATCCGAGTATTTTCTTAGATGATTTGCCCATAGTCACTTTAAATCAGGAGACTTCTGATTCATGTGAAGGACTACTTAGCCTGGATGAGTGTTCGAATGCATTACTTTCGATGGCTACTAATAAATCTCCAGGCAGTGATGGACTTACGGTCAATTTTTACAAAAAGTTTTGGCCTATTATTGGGGATTTGGTAGTTGATTCCATTAATTCTGGTTACCATAAAGGTCAGCTTTCGTCAGAACAATCCAGAGGTATTATTACTTTATTGCTTAAGCCGAATAAAGATCCTCTTTTTCTATCTAATTATCGCCCAATAACTCTTCTTAATTGCGACTACAAGATTGGTGCCAAAGCAATAGCTACAAGACTTAAGTCAGTTATCAATAGCATTATAGGACCAAATCAGACTGGGTTTCTGAAGGGGAGGTTTATTGGGGAAAACATTCGCTTTGTGTTAGATCTTGTAAATTATACCTCTGAGCTGAACATCCCTGGGTATATTTTCCTACTTGACTTTGAAAAGGCCTTTGATAAAGTAGAATGGAATTTTCCCATTTCGGTTTTGTCACGTTTTGGCTTTGGTTTGAGTTTCATAAATTGGGTCAAAGTCTTTATAAAAATATCTCTGCGTGTGTGTGTAATAATGGGTTTGCCTCTGGTTTCTTTCCTGTTGAAAGAGGGGTCAGGCAGGGATGTCCTCTTAGCCCATATCTGTTTATTCTTTGCGCTGAAATGCTAGCTTTAAAAGTTAATTTAAACAATAATATTAAAGGAATATCTGTACATAATTCTATGATAAAAGTCCTCCAGTATGCTGATGATACTCAATTATTTTTTGACGGTACTAAAGATTCTCTTCTGGAAGCTTTTCGTACATTAAACCTTTTTAAGCGTGCTTCTGGACTTTCCATTAATGTTGACAAGTCTACTCTTTTCCCTTTAGGACCATCACGCAATACGACCCCATCTTTCCTCAAAGAGTTTAATCTTAAATTGAATTACGGGCCTGTTTGTATTTTGGGGGTGTTCTTCACCCACAATGGTAATGACTTGTTTCGTTTAAACTTTGTGCCTAAGCTTTCTCGTTTAAAAAATTGCCTTCGCCTGTGGTCTTCCCGTGACCTCACCCCTATTGGACGAAACATTCTTGTAAAATCCTTTGCTTTGTCCCAATTGGTGTTTCTTTTTTCTTACCCTTCCCAATCCCCCTGAAAAGTTTATTAAGGAGATACAGAATCTTATTTTTGATTTCATTTGGGCTTGCAACCCTGACAAAGTTAAACGTGTTTCTATGTTTGATGACGTATGTAAAGGGGGATTGAAAGTAGTTCATGTTGAAACTTTGGTCAAGAGCTTAAAATGTACTTGGGTACGTAGATATTGTGACGACGATTCGCAGAGGCCATGGAAACTTTTCTTTGATTTAGCCTTAAAGACGTATGGCAATAAGTTTTTGTTTTCTTGTAACTGTAAAAAATCTGATGTGTTTATTTCAAACACTTTCATTAAAAATGTTGTTCATGCTTGGTGCGATGCCTCCTTTGTGGAACCCCAAAGTAATTTTAGCGATCAAATACTGTGGAATAACTCTTACATTAAAATAAATTGTAAAGTTGTATTTAACGATCAACTACTTAATTTTGGTTTGGTGTATTTAAGGGATATTTTGATCAAAATGGGAGGCCGTTGGTTTGGGACACTTTCCGAAATACTTTCCCAGCCCCAGGTATTACCTTCGTTTTTATTGGGGATTGTTTTCTAGTATTCCAAATGCTTGGCGAGCAGATATTCTTTCAAGTAGACATGCAAATACCCAAAACTCGAACCAGTTGTTTTACCATAAAGTCATGCATTCTCTTTCAGTGTCTCAATTGGTTTATCGTCGTCTCATTGTAAAGGTAGTGAGTCCCCCTACAGCTATGAAAAAATGGGTTAAACACTTTCCAGGTATTTCTACCGATGCCTGGGAGAATATTTTTAGGAGCCCTTGGGCTGAGTACAACAGAAACCAAAATTGTGTTTTTTCAGTTCAAATTCTTACATAGAATCTTACCCACAAACAGGCTACTTTATTTAATGGGGAAAACAGACTCCCAACTCTGCACATTCTGTCAAAGAGAGATTGAATCTATTGAGCACCTTTTTTGGGCTTGTACAATCAGTTCTACTTTTATTCTTGATGTTGAATCAAGGTTTCTTGGTAATCAGTTTGTGCTTTCTAAGAATGATATTTTCTTTGGGTACCAGTATAGTATTTGTCATCCATACAATTTTTTGATTTTGCATTTAAAGTATTATTTGTTTTCATGTAAACTTCAATCGATAAAACCAAATGTAAATAGTTTTTATTACAAGTTTAAGTTTGCTATTCAAACTGAGGAATATATATTTTTTAAGAGGAAACAAAAATCAAAAGGTAAAGTTCATTATTTAAATTTAAAAGACGCCTTTTCAGTTTGTGCGGGTCTATTTGACCCAATTGATTCTTAATTCATTTGATTTTCGCAACGAAATTATCCTCCTTTTCTTATAAAAGTTTTGAAAGTATGAGAATTGCTTTGTCATGTTATTATTCTGTTGATTAAAATATTGCTGTGAAAACAGATTCAAAAAGGAAATAAAGATGGAAGAAAAAAAAAAAAAAAAAAAAAGTTTGACCTTACTCAACTAACATCACTTGAGGAGCAAGGATCAAAATCCAAAAAGAGTATTTACAAAACTTACAAAAAAAAAAAACAAACAACAACAACAACAGCAACACAAGTTTAAACAATTAACAGAATAAGAAAGAGAAGAGAGAGAGAGAAACCCAAGAGGACCTGAGAGGGCAGAGACTGGAGATATCTATACCACCAGCCTAACAGGAAGGTAAACTAATTAGTTGAAAGAATTCATAATAAAAATTACAAACTTTCTTACGAATGAGTTTGTTTTCTATTCTGGAAGAGTTCCTTCATTTTTATTTCATTATGGTTAACTGTAAAGATTGAAATGTTTCAAGTAAATTTTCCTTTCCTTCTGAAACATTTTACATTCAAATAAATAACGAAATTCACCCCCAAGTTTCTCGGTACTACAGTAATGACAAATTCTTTCGCTAAAAGTGACATTGAGGCATCTTCCAGTGACAACGGGGAGTTTGTGATTAGCACATCGGAATTTACACGAATTTAAACGGTCTTTACAATGTAAACAAGAAGATATCTTTCGAGTTCCAGTTTTGTGTTAAAAATACGATAGTTCTATACACCGGAAATTATTAGTTCAGTTCAGCACAGGGTATTTTGTCTATAAACACATTTACATAGATGCATATAAAAACAAGAATGAGTGAAATGTAGATTTATAAAAAGGACCCTAGAAAAACGGTAATGCAGTTATCGTAGCTAACGACCTTAAACTGTTAAAGTAAGAAAAAAGAAAGATAAAAATATTAAGAAAACAGACCACTTAACACGTACCGTATTAAAGCCAGAGGGAACCAGCAAAAATAGGGGGCCCAACTTGGCACAGCATAAAACTTAAGCAGAGTAATTGTGTATCAAATGAGATTTAACTTTGTCTTTAAAAGTTCCATAAGATCTAGAACGTTTAATATCATTTGGAAGTTCATTACAGATTTTGTAACAATAATTATTCAACAGTGGTTTCCCATGCTTAGAACTGTGCCTGGTAACTGAAAAAATTGCATTATTTCTTGTGCGTTTCGGAACATGTGACGACCTTCTTGAGTTAAAAATGTTACAGAATACTTCAGGCAGTTTACTATGTACATATTTGTATACAAATGTACACATTCTAAGAGTTTGAATGTCTCTAACCGTGAAATTGAATCCCAAGATTCTTTTCCCTGCTCTTTTAAAAATATTTCTTATGCTGAGCAACAAGCACAACAGCAGTAGGTCCCATTAATTTTTAAAAGTCTTCGGTTTGACCCTCTTGAGCGCAAGTTCCGCTGCTAAATTTTTATACTCAATCTTAAAGAAGTGTAAGAAGCTTGTCTTCCAAGCAGTGAGCAGAACGTCGTGATATGGTTCTCACTTAGATTCGAACCTTTTAACTTTGCTAACTAAAGAGAATTTAGCTGGAATATTTGCGTATTAAACAAAAGAGCTATCGTTGCTTCAAAAGCAGACTTAGCCTGCGCAGCAGCGATCAAGTCAGGCCCGCAGGATTAAAACCACGCCTGATAAACGTTTGCAAGTTTCCAAAGGTTGCTGGTTATACTGGATACTTCTGGTAAATCGGTTTACAGCTCGAAACTTGTGTTAGCATTATTTTTTTCATTGCAGTGAACCACTCGATCAATAATGCAAAATCTATTCACTACTGAGTCAGTGAGAAAGTAGGAATTTAATGTTCAAAATCCACTCTTCCGCATACACTACTGTTCCCCATACCAAAACCTGCCTGTTAAATGTGTGGGTTTGAAGATTCATACCAAGCCACATAAGCAGGCTAAAATACCGAGATCCTCTCTTTTGCTTGCGTAGCTGTTTGGTACAGTATGTCGGTATGTTCATGTTGGACGAGTATGCATGACGTTAACTGAGCCTGATAAGTAGTACGTAAACAACGAGCACAATTCCAACATTTGCAGCTGTGGGCTGTGCGGACGAATGAGCTCGGACTATGCGAACCAGGTAGTGTAACGCTCGGAGTAACAACAGACTGGTCCCTGGATGGACTGTGCAGCCTTTTCGTGTCAACATATTTAATAAGGCCTTAGTAGTTGTTATTTGTTTGAATAGCAAATGAGCAAATGGATTTAAAGGGAAAATGAAATTTTGAATTGCTGTAGACTCTTTTCATGAATGTTCTTGAAAACCAACCGTTCTCTCTCGGTTGGGTACTTTAAGAGGAGTAAATGGTAACCATCTTGAACATGCAACAATTATGCCCTGAAATATCATGAAAACTAGAGGGTAGGGGGATTGCGAGATTAATTTATTGTTTCAAAAGAAGTGTGGGACTACCACGGACCTCCTATACATGGACAGAGCATACTGCGCGTTAGATTGTCGCTACAGTACGTGTGAGAAGGCAAAGCAAGATGGCTGTCTGCTGGGGTTTTTTGTGCGCAGGACGTTTGGACTTTCTCAAGTAGTCCGGAACGACAGATTTTGCAAGAAAGTTGATTTATGTTCGAAATGATACAAGGTAAGGTCAAAATCACTAAAATTATTGCAGGAATATGATACTGTTTCTCATTCAAATCAAAGTTTGGTTTAAAATATTACAGAGTCGTCGTCAAATCATACAAATTATAGCTTCATGGCGGCCATCTTGGTTGGCTTTTTTGTCCCAGTCGGTCGGGAAAATCTACGGATAGGACGTACGCGTTACATGCTCTACCCATGTAATATAGGAAGTCCGTAGGGACGACAACTTTTGCCCTTTAAAATTAGCATATACACAAAGCAGACAATGCTGTACAAATTTTGAATGAATTATTTTTGTGAATTTGGCTTCAGCGGGTGTCTCAGACTCAGACGTAGTACCATTTGCTAAAGCAAGTGACCCTATTGTTAATAACAATCCCCGATTAATAGTTAACACCCTTTTAAGTTGTCAACACAATAGATCTAGGTTCAGTAAACTGGTACTTAACAAAGGGGAAGATTACATTGCAAGTAGTGGTTCTTAAGTGCTAAGACCTAGCCGCACCTTGTTATACAGAATTTATAAAAGAACAATCACGTGACACAGGTTTTTCAGTATATTTGTGTAAAAAGTCGACCTTGTCACACATTAAATCAAGCGGTGATATAAGTTCAATCTGTCTCTAAATCTCCTATCCAGGTCATTGATACAAACGCTAGCCTCACTCTTAATTCTCGCGGATAATCTGTAAGTAAATTCATATGAGATATTTTTCTGAAATAATTAAAATGTGCATTAATTTAAGTATAAAAATATATGATTAGCAGAAAAAGCGATCTACTTTTCAATTTTTAAAACCTATTTTTCTATTGTCTACGTGAGGTTATCAAAGTGCCTACCGCACTGCTGGGTAATATCAATATTAACAATTATTCCCACTGCATCACACTTCAAGCAACATTAGGGTCGCACACAATTGAACGGTAGACTGGACAGGTATGCTGCCCTTGTCTGCATGCTGCCAACAAGGGATTTCTCTGACCTGGTGACAGAGCTACCACCCCCTTCCCCCTGCAGACCAAAATTGCCTGCCGGCGTCCTTTTCAGGTTTCTTCCATGCTGCGGTAAACGTGCCTAATGCAGGCCATTCATTCTCGCCCCATTTTGACCAAAATATTCAGCTCTGCCTAGGCTCTGCCAGATTGAATGGTTATGGGGAGATTATGGCATTCTGTCTAATATCAAATTATGTGACTGGGCAAGGCTGGAACTATTTTACGTGGGACAATTATTATAATGTTTAATTTGACAGTCTCCGAATAGCCAATGTTACACATTTTTCGTCCTATTTAATGTCAACATGAGTATAAATACAGCTAAGCTCGACGAACACGAAGTGATTGATTTGGTTTATCGCCGGTAACTTGAACTTGGTATACAAACCATGTTTATCGTCGATAATCAAGGTTTATCAAAGATGTACCATAGCTACAGACGATAATTTTGGATTTTCAGTTGAAACTCCGAGCGTTTCTGTTGATAAACATGTTCGCTACAACCCAGCTAAGGTCCCATGGCATCATTCAAACTCACCCCTTATATACAACGAATTCAGATTGGATTTTGTAGGTTTTATTAAAATCAGACTCCATCTCTGATTAGAGAGGCCACAAATTTGCCAACCAGTGCAAATGTATGATTTGTATCACATATAAATGAACGCGTAGTACGATAAAAGCTGTCTGTCGAAGTAACGTCACGGCGTAATTAAAAATAAATTTGATTTTCATAATGAAGCTTGAGTCATGGGCGTCCGCAGGTAAGGGCAAGGGGTCAAAAATTTGAAAAAAAAAAACGTATAAAAATCAAAGTAAAAACCAGAACAAAACGTGTTTCCCAAGTTTCTATGCGAAAAATAGGCTTCAGAAGTGCCATTTCCGGCGATCTGGGAGGCATTTTGGGCTGAAATTTTCGCACGCTTTATGTCAATTCATGGTGACTCGGGGGTTTTGCCCCCCCCCCCTAGAAATTTTGCCCCCTGACTTTTTTTCTGCGGACGCCCATGGCTTGAGTGTAGACGATTTTTTAAAAAAATAATACACAAACCGACCTAAATTAGCTGCATATACCGGCACACCTCAATTCCAACAACAGCTTCGTTCTCAGTACAACCTAAGATATTTTTAAACAAAATTTGTTAAATTGTTTTAGCCAAAGCTTAAACGATCGTCCCATACTTTTTGCTACAGTTTGTAAAGTTTGCAATTTAATTATTATTTTTGCAGTTTTAACAGTTCCATTGCCAATTCTTAATTATGCCTTTGGTTACTTTTGTTCGGAATTTAGAACTTTTTTTACAGATTGAATACTTTGAAATCATTAACATATGAAATTAATTTATATTTTAAGTTTAAACACAATAGCATTAATTTTACAACAGTATGAGGTATTTCATTAAAATTTAAATAGTTACTTAGAAGAGATCTTTCGGCTCAGTTTCTAACCAATTAGTCGGTCATTCCTTTTTCCAGTTGTGACTTATCACTGGTTTGTTCTCCCTTCTGAATTGCTTATATATGCTAATTTAACCAAGCACAAGGATGATAGTTTCTTTTTAAAGTCTTCGGTATGGCCGGTCTAACTCCAAACAACCACATGACCATGCAGTCAGTCTCAATATTTGTATAAATTTTAAAAATGAATGTGTTTTTTATATAGAAAATACACCAATCCGTCAAATTTAGATTAAAGTTTACTAAATTGAGTTACTTCGTTCAATTTACTCTTCTTAATTTAACTTAAAGTTGTTTGTTGTTCATGCGTACCCAAAGATTTTATGTCATAACTTTCATAAAAGTTTTACTACGAACTTGGAAATACCATTTTGGTCGAATCTTAATCATTGTCATTTTCAGTATTTTGAATAATAACCACAATACTTGTTTGAATGTTTCAAATGTAGGAAATAAATTTTTAGCATTTTCATGTGAAGTCTACAAAACCCTTTTTGACTTCATGCTATAGGGCCGATCAAGTAGTAATGCTGGAAATCGCTACTTTTATTTTGCTACGTGGTGACTATTTGCCATAGCTCAACATTACTTTTTATTAATGATTACACAGTATTTTCGCTACATATTTTATTATATTTACAGAAACTGGATTGGCAACATAATGAATCTCAGACAGTTTGTCATGTTTTTCTTACTTGGCGTAAGTATGGCACAACCCTGGCGACATGGTCCGTTCCGGAAAGGAAAACTACCAAACATAATTATTATGTTGATGGATGATGTAGGTTTGCTTTCATTGTTTCTTGTTCCTTTTTATTGTTTTCACTGTTAAACAACAGAAAACAAATATTAATGATAAATTATAATTAAAATAAAAAAAAGCAGTCTGTCACATGTGACACCAAGGACAATTCCCTGATGACTGCAGATCATTAAGGGACAACGGCAACTACTGTGCTTCTTATTTTTTCTTTCATTTGATATGAAGTGCAGATCTTTTAATAATCACCAACTTTTTAATTTTTTTTACAGAGAACCGAGGAACCGATTTTTGCAATACAAGCACAATATTTTAAATGTTTGCTGAAAAAAATTACCTCTCTTGGTCACAGTCGTGTTCACGTTTACACAAAGAAAAACGGAAAATGTGTGTTCTTTTCCGCTGCACTCTAAAGAGATCTAATCAAAGGGGGGCATGGACCGGAATATTGTCTAATATTTGAAAAGACTTGGTTCAAAATTGACTAGAAATTGTTTAGAAATGAAACTATTCGTTTCATTATTTTACTAGTCTAATCTAGTCAAAGTTTTGACAAGATTCTTGTTCGTGCCCCAATTGATTAGATTCTATTCAAATTTGACTAGGACGATTTAAGAGTGTGGGAAAAGTCTAGATTCTCCACTGAAAAACAATAATAAGAACAAAACGCTGCTATTGCAAACCTTGTTCAACATTTTCAAATTGAAAAATAAAAAGAAAAAAAAAGAAAAAAAATTTTGTATTCTAAACACGTTAAGAAAGAAATTAATCAACGAGTTACTTAGAAATTAAACATTAAATGTTTAGGAAATAAATAAATATGTTTTACACTGCAACATTTTTTAAAATGGGGGGCAGAAAGTGTGACTGTTCATTTTCTCGTGTTAGTTTTGTATTCAATTTTATTAATAATTCAGTTTAATAAAATATTTTTTGAAAGGCATGTGTACGTCACTACAAAGAAAAAGAGACAAATGTTGTCGTGCAATAGACAAGTTGGGAAATTCGGCACTTCCGATTGGGTCACAAGGTCAAATGTAGCGTGACATCCGTTCGTGTCTGTGCGCATGCGCATAAATACGCTAGTTCTCATGAGGAAGTAAATTATTCTTACCCTATATATTGAATGCATTGCATAACTCTAAATTCGAAAGGATGCGGGCAATTACTGTTTCGCAATTCGAGGTCGGTTTAATTTAACCTTTGACTTATCACTTATCCAAAGATACATTGCCTATGAACATTTCTCACCTTGTCTGTATTGTTTTGAGTATTACAAGTAAATCACAATTGAAGGAATTTAAAATTCCAATGCCATTACACGGATTGTTGTGCAGTGATACCTTGCATACGTACTCTCCCACCGGTTGATTCTGAACATGTGACATGTGACTTTTTGTGACATTTGACCTGGAAATTTAAAGGGCCAGTCCTCTCACTCCAAACACCAACTTTTGATGTAGTCCACAGTAGTTCTCAAGCTCATACCTGTATTGCACAGCATGTATATTGTACTGAGGGTTCTCGATTTACATGTTGGGGTCTTGACATTGTAATACCAGGGAGTTGCTAGAGACTATAGATTGTTGTATCTCCTTCTCTAGCAACTCCCTGGTAATACAAACTCCTCCTGGAACAACACAATGAGATTATGTCTGGATGAGGATGAAATTTAGACAGTTGTAAGGGAAGCTCAAGTTATTAGGTAAGGAGAAATGGTACTGTTTGGGGTGAGGGGATCATGACTTGAATAGTCAATATAAAACCTCCTGTCCATAATTTATTTCCATTTGTTATCAGAGGCCTTGAAACAAAACAGTAAATATATTTTATTGACGTGAAATAAAATCCAAAATCACGTCCCGTTATAGACGTGAATGAGTTCTGTCAGTAGCTGTTTTATTGTTATTCCCCCTTTTTACATACGTCTATAACGTTTTGTCGTGTAAATTTTTATACGAATATTTACAGAAGCATTGAACCTAATTTAAAGAAATCATCTAGAACGACTTGTTGGTGAAAACACTAAACGAAGAATGACCAATATATTACAATTGAATTCCAGATGGGATGGGGAGATCTTGGTTGCTATGGCAACGAGGCCAGGGAGACACCAAACATTGACAAGTTGGCAGAAGAAGGTGCATTGTTCACTGATTTTTATTCGGCGTACACCACATGTTCTCCTTGTAAGTATGAACTTGATTTCCGGGGAGGGGGGGGGGGGTCGGGCTTACTGTGAGCATTATTTCTGGGACGGGGGGGGGTATGGAGGCAAGGGTAATATTCATCCAGCATAAGCACATAGCTTTTTTATATTTCATGTCTCATTTGCTAGAAAGAATGCACCATTTTTCCCGCCCGTACGATTATGATTGTGCTTGTGTCTTTGAATAATTGCCGCTCATCTCAAACATCAGACGCATGGTCAAGTGGTTAGAGAATTAGACTTGTGATGGGGAGGCATGGGGGTTCCAGTCAGGACCGGGTCATACCCACTGCTACTTGTGTTTGGTGCTCAGTAGAGGCGCCACTACGTGGGGGTGGGGGAAGACGAGGGGCATTTCTAACCTCCAGATTTCGGCTTTGTCCCCGAACTTAGGTCAGTTAGGAGTTGGATTAACCGAAAAAATTAAACAACATACCGTTCCAGGGACTTAATTTTTCATCCGGGGAGATGCTGAACCTCAGAACTCCCGGGCGCTTCGCCCCCTGGACCCCACCCCGCTTTTATATCGGTTTCGCGCTGCGTCCGAAAATTCCCCCAACATTATCCTGTGCCCCTAGTCCTCCCCTAATTTTGACAATCTGACGCCGCGACTGATGCTCAGCATAAGCAATGGAGTAGGGAAAACAAGCAAGTGAGCCACAGCTGGAAAAAAACCATGGCAGGCTCGATTTGAACCAGTTGGTACGAAACCGGGCCGTGACACTCCATCTAATTGACTGACTGACTGACTGACTGACTGACTGACTGACTGAGTGACGGAGTGACTGAGTGATAGACTGACTGACTGACTGACTTACTGACTGACTGACTGACTAACTGACTGACTGACTGACTGACTGACTGACTGACTGACTGACTGACTGACTGACTGACTGACTGACTGACTGACTGACTGACTGACTGACTGACTGACTGACTGACTAATAAGGCACAGACTCCTCAATAGATAACAGTCCATTTCATATCCTTCAATTCGATCTCTTGTCGCCGTCTTCAAAGGAAAGGAGATTATACATACGTAGTCATTTAGACGCCCATAACCTAAAAGGGCGAAAGAGCACCTTAAGAACGGTCATTGAACCTCTTGAAGTTTAAATATCGGACAGTTTATTGAAAGTTAAAAAGATACTGAAAAAATGTTTTTACTCTGAAAAACCAAAATAAAAAGTTGAAACTATTCGTACTCTGTATCGTAAGAATGCAGACAAGATAGACAATGAGTAAGTTCGGTGCTAGTCGGCTGGTTAGCGCTTAATAAACGCCCGGTGAAACACTTTAAAAAATTAGTAAATCTAAAATGCTTTCTTACTGTCGCAAACTTTTAATGGTGTTGTTACTACTTTGCTAAAGACAGAAGTGAACTTAAGCATGCATGCCAGCGTTCTCATGTAGAATTTTTCAAGGCGTTTGATGCTCGAACACTTTCTGAATTATTACCATGCGGAGAGTCTGGTGAACAGATATAAGATTAGTGAACCGCTGTAACAAACGGGATGGGAGTGTCCTTCTCCTTGTTTACATATAAAAGGTTCGATTCCAGCTAAGTGATGCAACTTGAGACGAAACCATCCAACCTCATCCCCCCTGCAAAACCTTGCCTGAATTTATCTCAGTCAAACTGCGCTTAATAACAAAGAAAATGGCTTATGAAAACTAACACCCTCCTCGTCTACACCCCAAATACGCCAAATATTATACCTTGTGCGCCAAAATGGTAACATCATTGATGGATGTTTTAAAAAAATTACCACCTTTACCGAAGACACACTCAAAAGGAAATCTCACAAGGCCGCGTTCTGTGGCTCTGGTGCGCCAAACTTGTACCCACCACTGTCCATCTCCCTTAGCCGCTTAAGATCTATTCAACATTTCTTCAACAGACAGTGTTTAATATGATTCTGTTAACTAAAAATAACTAATTCATTCAGAACTACGGGTTTTAAAATATCAAGTTTTTATTGTTAACAATGTTAATGATCAGGCTTGATCAATACGAATCAGAAAACACACAACACTATCGTGGGGTAAAGACATAACAGGTTAAACATAGGTGCAATGTTCAGCTTTCGGGTCAGCAACAGCACCTCCGGCCGATCTGTGCCAGAGACATGCAAGGTCTTATATGATGTATTAGAAGAAGATTACATGAAAGTCTACGTGAAAAAGGGGCTTTACTATATGCAGTACTCAGGCTAAAATCAGGGGCTTTGTTTACACTGATTTGGACATTTTACACTGGTTGCGACATGTCGAGACATGGTTGCAACCTAATAATGTTCACCATTTTCAGTGGTACACTCTACGACTCTGCTCGCGATTCCTCGCTTCTCACGACATGCATGCTGAATCCGCAGAAATTTTGAACATGTTCAAAACTGTGCGACATTGATGCGATTTCCGGCGAATTTAGACGACTTAATTATCACGACTTCTCACGATCTACGGTTGCAATCTACTTTTTCTTGTCGTGAGCGGCGTCTTCACATATCGTGAAGAATCGCAGCCATGTCGTAGGTCAAAAGTGGGCCTCGGCTTTACATCACGTATACTTTCTTGTGTTGTCTTTATATAACAGCTCGAGCAGCAATGCTAACCGGTCGCCTGCCTATTCGGAATGGTTTATATACCAACAATTCATTTGGCGTCAACGCAGTTGTTCGGCCAGATTCACTAGGTGGACTGCCGGCCGAGGAGGAAACTTTTGCAGAAATCATAGCAAGACTTGGATACAGAAATAATCTGGTTGGCAAATGGTAAGTAGAGCGTTTTGGTCATTGTGATGGCCCAAAATGTAATTGTCCAATAAAGTAGGCATGGTTTTAATGTGGGTATCACTTTGCGTTAAGACATTTCTAACGAAGGAATACGAGGAATTTGTAACCATGACAGTCTTCACACCGCCGTCGCGGCGACTTTATTCGACGAGACAATTTGTCAGGAGATGGATTGTCACTGGGATCCTACTTCAACCACTGACTTTTGCTACTGATTGTCCATGTATCCATTCAAATTCTGTTGTTACTCTTGTTGTTACTGTTATTGCTATTGTTGTTGTTGCTATTGTGATCGTTGTTGTTACAAGGACGCAGATCGGGGGGGGGGGGCAGCGGCAATCGCCCCACCAACCAATATTTTTTTTTTTTTGGGGGGGCAAACCTATCATTTTGTCCCCAATTATACAGGCAGATTGAAAAATAAAATAACAGACGGAATAAAGAAAATATAACAATGTGGTGTACAGATGACTTTAGGGGTCTGATTAAACGTCAATTTGAACCTACTAAAGTTACAATAATAAAAAAAATACTGCATTAATAATGCGGCACCTACCTTTGAATTTTTCTGTGTCCGTCAATGTGAGTGTGTAATCGTATTTATGTAGATAACTAGATTGATATCCTCATATTTTAATGATTAATGATTTAATGATTTTAAATGATTTTTTTCTTATTTCGTGTATTAGGCATATCGGGAACAATGACGAATCACATCCTCTTAACCAAGGCTTCCATGAGTTCTTCGGTTTTAAAGAAAGTCGCATAGCATTTTTACCAGAAGGGCATTACTTTCCCAATAATCCAGTTTATCGAAATAACAAAATGATTGGCCGGTACTTCGAAAGGGAATTCTTCTTGGACTTGGAAACTGGTGAAACTGACCTGACCCGATTGTGGACAGAGGTAAGTTATTAAAGCCAAGAAGCGTCTGCTGACTGTTAATACTGAAATTACATCTTTCTTTCTTTCTTTCTTTCTTTCTTTCTTTCTTTCTTTCTTTCTTTCTTTCTTTCTTTCTTTCTTTCTTTCTTTCTTTCTTTCTTTCTTTCTTTCTTTCTTTCTTTCTTTCTTTCTTTCTTTCTTTCTTTCTTTCTTTCTTTCTTTCTTTCTTTCTTTCTTTCTTTCTTTCTTTCTTTCTTTCTTTCTTTCTTTCTTTCTTCCACTTCCCTTCCCGTTCATCTTCTTGCCCCTTTTCTTTCACTTTCCCTCCCCTCCCCTCGGTGTTTTCTTTTATTGGTTACATGATTACATTAATTCCTTTTTTTTTCTTTTGTGTAGAATAACAATTTCTTTCACACCGCTCTGAAGTAACGCAACAGCTCTAAAAAAATATTCACTGTTTGTAAGTGAAATAATAAAGTAATTCATTAAAAATGTTTGAGTAAAGGGAGAACCGAATACTAATTTTAAAGACTTTTAAACTGATCAAAGTCTGGAATATATCAAGTGGTATCACCAATTAAAAAGTTTTTTGTCTTCTGCAGGACGCTATAGAATTTATTGAGAAGAACAAGAATGATCCATTTTTCTTGTTTTGGTCTGCTGATGGTACTCACACTCCTATTGGCGCCCACAAGAGTTTTCTTGGCACCAGTGAAAGAGGTCGTTATGGCGATGTTGTGAGGGAGATTGACTACGGGGTTGGACAGATCATCACAAAATTGAAGGAGCTTGACCTTCAAGGGAATACGTTAGTCTTTTTTGGATCAGACAACGGTCCAGCTAGTTGGAAGAGTGTCGATGGTTTGTGAAACAAAAACAAAATAATACATTTTTCCACAAGTGCATTATTTGCTACCTTTGAATTTTCAATTAAATGGCAAAAAATGGTTACAATATTTAAAATCTTTTTGGAAAAGTATTCGAATAGGACCTAAGGAAAGTAAGTGCCGAGCAGAACATTGATTCCAACTTTCTTCATAAAATAAAAATTTAATCTTCGAAATCCTAGAAAAACGTTCATGCCTACTTTAAGATATGTGATTTGATATTACACTGCTATTTTAAGGTCTTGTAGCATGTTCACCGTTGATGGCTTATTTTGATTCTTTCTACATTAGGCACCTGGTCAAGAAGGTGTCAAGGATGCAAGGGGGGGGGGGGAGGGGCTAGACAGAATATCTACGTGAAGTCCCACTAAGGTCGGCTAGAGGAATTTACCTACAGAAAATTTTTGGTAAAAAGGGTCTCTTAGACGACAGGAAATGTCACTTCCCAGATCTTTCTACCACATAAAAATAGAGGGTACTCTGGTGATGTAGCAAACTGACAAAAGAAGCAGCACATGGCGCCCAAAAATATGATGGAGTGTTGACTGACCTCTTTGCTCCCTTGTCTACGCGATTTTTTTACATGGATACTGATAAAGATGCTGGTTGAGTTGATATCCATAACTTAATGAGAGTGTAAGGGGCACTATACACATGAAAGTTCTTACAGTTAGCATCATGAGTGCAAGTGCCATATGAAATAGTTACGTAAAAAGTTAAATTTTGAAAAAAAAAGTGTCTGGTTACCAATTTTTGAAAACCGGATTGAACCGTTAAGTACTCACTTATAAAACAGTTATTTGTATGTAGAATATGGGGATTGTTTAAGTTTGACCATTTGTCACTGGTGTGTGAAGATATCTTGCAAAACTTTGTTGAATTTCTTGAACCCACTTAATGGGCCGCTTTTAGAAAAGTTTTTGTCATTATCTTGTTATGCAGGTGGGCTTGCTGGCCCATTTCTTTGTTCCAAGACAACCACGTTTGAAGGTGGAATGAGAGTTCCAGGTATCTTTTGGTGGCCAGGTGTCATCCCCGCTGGACAAGTGAGTTTCAAAAGACGTAAAGAAGATAAACCTCTGATCTGATGTGAGAGGAGACGTTTGTTCTACAAAAAATATGTGGTGAATCGCATCCACAGTCGGTTTTTCTGAATGTCTTAAACATCTCAATCTGATCTTCAAGTCAACCAATTCTGACCAAACTTTAATTTTTGCAGTAGCTTAAACTGGCATACCCTTTGATTGGTAGGAAATTAAAACATACAAAGAACTGATGAACGGTAGCTCATTTTACACAGCATGACTTTAATGCAAGTGGTCTGGTTACACATTGTAGGCACCCTGTACTTGTATCAGAATATACTAACTTTAAATTAATAAAGTGAGATTGTGTCCGAAAGAGGATGAGTTTTAGACAGTTGTGGGAGGGGCTTAAGTAAGAAGGGGAAAGTTGGAACTGTCATTAAAAACAGTGTTCTGCATCGAATAGTCCGGTGCCTAGCGAGTCAATTAAAGCACCGAAGGGTAACCGAGACTTTTCCCGGGTTGGGGGGGGGGGGGGGGAGGTGGAAATATTTAGGAAGGAGTTCAAATGTGTTCAAATGTATTAAGTCAATGAAAAACTTCAGTCCATGGGTTCGAAAATATTTTCAGAGACCACCCTGCCCCTTGGTTACGGGCCTGTTTTGATAGTTCCTGAATGGTTAATGAAAAGCCGGATCTATACTAGCCCTAGGAGTAGGTTGTGTTTATGATATACTAAAATTTCCCAGGAACAGAATTGGAGGTTTTCAGAATGTTATTTGTAGAATATGCATATGCATAACACGTGTAGGCCTATCCTTTTCTCCTTTATACTGATCAGTTCCTTAGAGACCCTGTAATGTTAGAAAAGGTAAAATATTTGTAGATATTTTTGTGCGAACCTATATTTTATTGTTAAAATCACATTAGGGATATAAACGGATACTTATTCGGGTAATTAGAGAAATAATGCACCCAAATATGCAAATAAGATGTGTATTTTTCTTTTCCCTTTCACCAATTACAGTAGAACATTTATTTTTTATTTTGTTGTGTCGACAGGATCATGTCCGCTTAGGTCTGGGTGTAAAACTTCTGCGAATTTAGGGCCGTTTATAGTTTTAATTGACTTTCAGGAAAAAAAAAAAACAAAAGAAAAGAAGAAAGAAAGAAAACAAAAACATGTATTTTGTTTGTGCAGTACAAATATACTGCGTACTAATCACAGGGATATTTTAATCCAGGCCTCTGCTATTTGGACCAATAGCTTCCGTATTAGTATGTGTCTTGTTTTGCGACCTGGCGATGTATGAGCAGGACGTGTTGAGCCGAGGGATATCAAAAGACATTTTGGAGAACGAAAATTAGAAAATGTAGATATTTGGGAACTTTCGTATTAACTCTGAATTTTCAAAACTTAAGACCATTTGAGCTAACCGTATCCCTGTTAAATATTAAACTTTTATTAGCAATGGTAAAAACATGCCTGCAGTGAACATTTTGCCAGAACAAGCGAAATCAGTCTTAGGATTGTTGAAATCTTTTCATTACCTTCCGACCTCTATCCCTCCGTTGCAGAGTATTTCTCATGGTATTTGTTCGGTCCACGGTTTTCAACTTAAAATGAGAGAGGTGTCCTCTTTTTAAATATCTTAATAAGAGATTTGTGGTGTAATTTTATGTTTTTGCTGTGACAATTGTGGCTCATTTTTCAGTATAATATGCAATGATATTGTGGAGAAAAATCAAATAAAGAGCCAAATAAAACAAAGTCAGATATAATCCCCTCACAATTAACGCAATATCATATACTTTATTTTGGTGATAAGTAAATACCGGGAATTGTAAAATGACAGAGTTATGATATTCCAAAATAAGAAGTCAATTGACTTATAACCTTCTGGTGTAATCTACTTTTTGCAGATCACTTTGGACAATTAATGTAAACTATTTAATATTTAATTTACTGATATACCTGCAAAACCTGTCGGATTTGAATGGAAGTTTTCATAAAATTGTGTAGCTGTAGTTATCCCGGCCTTCACACCTTCATTGTAAAAGTTAAAATTTTGCTTAACATCTTTTTCAAATGTCAGATTGAGAAAATGCCGGTAAACCTCATGGATATTTTCCCCACGATTCTTGAAGTCACCGGAGGACAGATGTCTGATCCTAATAAAGTGATTGACGGTCAGAGTCTATGGTCGTTACTCACTGACAAACCAGAACATTCCGCCAAGAAGGATTACATCTTTTACTATCGCGGAACTGGTCTCTTTGCTATCAGAGTAGGACAATACAAAGCTCATTACTGGTCATGGAATACATCTCCGCAGGTAAGGTTGTAAATAAGATAGAAGCATTTCAAAAAAAAAATAATAATAATAATTCTCTTACTTTGTAATCGGTTTTTAGACGAATATATCGTTAAGTAGTACTTACTCTCTCCACCTGTTTATATTGAGTGCTCTTACATATATAGGATCAAATTGGTAAAACAAGGACATGTTACTTAAATAACATTGGATGTTAAACGCGTTAGGACTAAACATGATACCTATCTATTCAGACGAAATATTTGTCTCGGAAAAAAAAGAAACAAAATAAAAAAGTTCACAAATTTTCTCGGCTTTAAAAGCTGTAAAATAAGATCGGTATGTTTCCTTTAGACATGTGGTCCACATGAATCTCTACAGGAAATGGGCTACCGTTTATTACATATTAAAAGACCAGCCGTGTAACTCACCTTCCGCATGAGGGACGTAACCCAAAGGGCACACCGCCTTACAATGCAAGACATCTAGTCATAAAATATTCAAAATTAACAAAGTTATTATAATTTAAGTTGACATTTTTCTCCCACCTAAAATATCCAGGAAACTTGAACTGACAAAATTTACATAGAAAACTGTTTAAGTATATCGAAGGACTCAGGTGCCAATTTTTTAAATTTTTTTATTTATTCATTAACTTTTAAGGTTCAAAATTCAGACTACGAAGAATTCGGATCGGATAGATGGCCCAGGCCTATGGCAGATATATATAAAAAATGATTAAAATGGCTGAATATTAAACTGCACAATGTAGTACAGTTTCATGTTTTTATGTTATGCATCGTTATCAATTATAAGACGCACCTTTTACCCTCAATAAGAAAAGTCCCCCCCCCCCTTGAGAGTGGGCGTCATGGCTTGGCCGATTTTTTATTTCTTTTTTTTTCCTTTTACGATAAAATAAAACACAAACAACCAACTGACCCTGAGAATTCTATCAGTCGTTCACAGCACTATAAATGACTAGGCGTGTACATTACTGCTGAAAATACCACGAAATAATGATCGTTTGTAATAATTTACACGTGCTTCGTTAAGTTTTGGAACATGGAGTACCTAATTGATGTTTTCTGTCCCAAATATCTACAATTTAAATGCAGATATTGGTTTGGAAATTTTTACTTTCATTTCCACATTTTCCTATTTCATTTTCTTACATAACTTTACTGAATTTCAACCGATTGCTATGGTTCGAGATCATTAAATAACTAATTTTACCCCTTCATTCGATTCTAGTCACATTATGCATGGGGGTACAAATCAATTCTTCAGAATTTTTTGAAGGTGGATGACACTCCCAGTATCTTAAGGTTAAACGCAAAAGTACGTCTTTGCACTGCTAGATTGGGAAATCAAGCTCAAGGGTCGGAGTTCACTAATGTGGAGTGTAAGGAGTCGAATGCTCGATATGTAATATCGAGTTGTACCGAAGAGTGTGTCGAAGTTCTCTTAATGTTGCACAAAATCAATCTAATACATGTGAAATACTAGGACGCCATATGCTACAAGAAACGTTCGTAAAGGTGTGCGTAAATATATCAGACGGTCACGTCTATGCAGAAAGAAATCTCACACTCCTATTGAACATTGATCGAGCTTGGAAAAACAATCACTTCACAAAAACTGTCAAAAAACTATTTATTTTATTTACAAATTAGATATTGACAAATCCAAGATTTGGTGATCCTTGCCCTGGATCTTATCAGGATGGATTCATTACAGTTGAGCAATCCGACCACCGCAAAGAACCGGTCCTCTTTCATCTTGGTCGAGATCCAGGTGAAAAGTTTCCCATAAAGTGAGTTGGTACTGTTTTTTGTGTTGGTATCTTCTTTGTTAAATGACCTGTGCCCTCAAATGCTTTATGTTGTTCACACAGTTCAAAGAGCAATAACCACATGCTTGACTGACCTGTTAGCTAATCCCAAATGTTACGCAACTTTTGCGTTTTTAAATAACCAATTAATCAACCAATTAATCATATGTCTAACCTGCCTACATAACAGGTGCGTGTTGTGATCTTCATTTCCTCTCCAAGCAATAAGAGTTAATCAGGGGGAGAGAAGGAGGATGCAACAAAAAGTAAGAAGGAAGGTTTCATCATGGACATATTGAACTGCCGGGTGTGTGGATCAAAAGCCTTCACATTGTTTAACGCACGGTGTTCATGAAATTAAAAGAAAATGTAAAACAAACTCGTTAACTTTAACTTTCAATAATTCACACCGGTCGTTTGTAGTTTTCCAACGGTTTAACTACAAACTTGCCCCCAGTTTTAATTTCTTAAAAAGGGCTTCAAAACTGACATGATCAACAGGCGCGGATCCAAACATTAAAAATGAGGTGAGGCTGACCTAAGAGAAAACAGAGGTATTAGGGAGTTGCACTGCCAATTTCCCATATGTTTTATTATTGATATGACTAAAAAAAAGGAGGGCCGAGGCCGTAGAGTCCCCCTTGGATCCGCGTCTGATCAAAAACTAAAACAAAAACCAGTCGAACGACAAACATAACACCCAAAAATATTAATTACCCACGGCAAAGGACACAATGGTTACCTCACCCACGGCCACCCGAAACCCACATGCACCACCCGAAACCCACAGCAGACCCCAAGAAAACACCCGAGTAACGGCCACGAAGACAAACCACCACTCACGACCGAAGGCAAAACCACACACCCAAAAACAACACATGCCCTTTGGCCACACCAAACCACAAGTTTAATCAATTTTCTTCTATCGGCTTATCGAACTAGTTTCTTTTTAGCTTTATGCAATGAATATCTATTTGTTCTTCTTACATTAACGAAACAATGTACCTTTGAAAACAAAAGATGCCACCAAGCAAATTTACAGCTTTGTATAACCGCCAACTAAAGAACAGTGGTGGTGCCACGGAGGGGAGGGAAGGAGGGGGAAAGCCCCTCAGATATTTTCCCTTGCCACCAGCTGCCTGACAGCTAGATCAGTTAGGTCAACCTTACAATGCATTTTATGAATTTTCTGAGACTCAGAGACATGCTAAAACCTCATAACTTCCCCTTGACCTCATGTGCAAGAGCCTGCGCATCGCGTTCCGTTCAGTCTGCGCGTCAACAAGTAATTTGTCCCGAACATTTTGCTTTGCGCCTAGTTTGATCTATCCGCAATTTTGATATTCTGGAGCCGCCACTGTTGATAAATATTTTCACTGTGAGGACAGATGACTGGAAGGTAGACGCCTTCAGCCTAGCGCACGCATGGAATACTCGTATAAACGAGGCTAGACATGACTTTGATATAATTTGAAACCATTGCATTTCGTTTTTACATGGAAGTCCTCCCATCGGAAAATGTAATTTAAAAGGTAAATAAAACATCCTGGCTGATTTACACATTTTACGTATTTCAACAATCAGCTTCCTTCAGTTGAATGCTGAACAGATACTTTCTATTCCAAGAAACACTTGACCAGATAAGGAATTATGACAGGGTAAATGTAGGGCCATTAATCCTTTCGTATACACTCAAGAAAACAGCTGGAGATCAAACTGTTAAGTTAGTCTTAAGCTTATCAATAAGGCAGGAAGTTTGGATAAACTTTTTTCCACCCGCTTGTCTCGTAAATTTTATGGGATATGGACGAAAGTTATTTTTATGTCTATAACTATTCAACATTTATGTTTTACATTTTCGGCAAAAATAAAATGTTTGACAAGATCCGTCTTGATTGTAGCCCACAAGATAACAGGTCACGATTTTGTCTATTCATTTCAGTCCATCTTCCGAGGAATATCAGATTCAACTGGCCATTATTGACCACGTACGTGATGAACATCTGAAGTCTCTTGAAGGTGATATTGGGCAACCTCAACTTAACTACGTTGACAGATCACTTTCTGTGAGAATTCATTTCATTATCATTCCTTATCCATATATATGACGTTATAATGCAACACTGAACGACAAAACAGTGCGTTTGTACATTATTTCTAAAAATAAAAAAAAAAAATAAAAAATAATAATAATAATAATAATAATAATAATAATAATAATAATGACAATAATAATAATGATAATGATAATGATAATGATAATGATAATGATAATGATAATGATAATGATAATGATAATGATAATGATAATGATAATGATAATGATAATGATAATGATAATGATAATGATAATGATAATGATAATGATAATGATAATGATAATGATAATGATAATGATAATGATAATGATAATGATAATGATAATGATAATGATAATGATAATGATAATGATAATGATAATGATAATGATAATGATAATGATAATGATAATGATAATGATAATGATAATGATAATGATAATGATAATGATAATGATAATGATAATGATAATGATAATGATAATGATAATGATAATGATAATGATAATGATAATGATAATGATAATGATAATGATAATGATAATGATAATGATAATGATAATGATAATGATAATGATAATGATAATAATAATAACATTGGCAAGATTAAGGATGCTGACCTAAGTGAGGGACACAAATACCTTGGCATACTACAGAACATGCAAAACAAAGAGCAAGAAGTCAAACACAAGGCTACATCAACCTACAGAAAGAGACTGCGACAGGTACTAAAATCAAGACTCAATGGCAGAAACAAGATACAAGCAATTAACACATACCCAATACCAGTAATCACATACACCGCAGGCATAATTGACTGGAAACAGACAGAACTCGAACAACTGGACAGAATGACACGCAAGACAATGAACATGTACGGAGGACTCCACCCCAGGGCTGACATACAACGACTATACCTCCCAAGAAAGGACGGCGGAAGGGGTCTGAAGGAAGTCTCGGCCACAGTAAGATTCCAGTGTGCGGGACTTCAGGAGTACATCACATTAGCCAAAGACACGGACCCACTCATAGAGGCAGTCTGGAAACACAGAGCGATAACCGGGTACAAGTCAAAGAAAGAGGAAATGGCAGAATGGAGGACCGAGTTAATCAACAAGTGGTCCAACAAACAGCTACATGGACAATACAAACGGCAAGTACCTAAGGTGGCATCCACTGAAAACACATACAAATGGCTGAAAGGGAGCACAGGTCTGAAGATTGAAACAGAGGCGTTAATAACAGCCGCGCAAGACCAGGCCCTGAATACAAAATGCCACAAGACAAAAGTACTTCACACAATGAATGATCCCAAGTGTAGAATGTGCAAGGACAAAGATGAGACAGTTGCCCATATAATCACAGCCTGCCCTAAAATAGCCGGAAGCCTCTATAAGACCAGGCACAACAAAGTAGCAGCCGCAATACACTACGAAGTATGTCAGCACTACGGCATCCCAACAACAACGAACACATGGCTACACAAACCCAACCCAACAGAAGAGAACGACAAGGCTAAGATCCTCTGGGACTTCGAAATCAGGACTGATAGAGTAATAACGGCTCGCCGACCAGACTTGGTAATCATAGACAAAGAAACACAGGAAGGACTAATAATAGATGTGGCAATACCCAACGACTCACATATAGTCGAGAAGGAAAATGAAAAAGTAGACAAGTACCAAGACCTGAAACTCGAAATACAGAAACTGTGGAACATAAAAGCAAAAGTCATCCCCGTAGTAATCGGCGCACTCGGAGCAAACACCAACAACCTAGAGAGACACTTACAACACATACCTGGCAAACACAAAGTGCAACAACTTACAAAGACAGCACTACTAGGCACTGCCCACATCCTCAGAAGGATACTCGATCTCCCAGAGTCCGGGTAGGACTCCGAGATCAGAGTAAAAAGAAGACACCTACCAACATAGAAGTTGAGAAAAAACAAGAAATAATAATAATAATAATAATAATAATAATAATAATAATAATAATAATAATAATAATAATAATAATAATAATAATAATAATAATAATAATAATAATAATAATAATAATAATAATAATAATAATAATAATAATAATAATAATAATAATAATAATAATAATAATAATAATAATAATAATAATAATAATAATAATAATAATAATAATAATAATAATAATAATAATAATAATAATAATAATAATAATAATAATAATAATAATAATAATAATAATAATAATAATAATAATAATAATAATAATAATAATAATAATAATAATAATAATAATAATAATAATAATAATAATAATAATAATAATAATAATAATAATAATAATAATAATAATAATAATAATAATAATAATAATAATAATAATAATAATAATAATAATAATAATAATAATAATAATAATAATATATATATAATAATAATAATAATAATATATATATATATAATAATAATATATATATATATATATATATATATATATATATATATAATAATAATAATAATAATAATAATAATAATAATAATAATAATAATATATATATAATAATAATAATAATAATAATAATAATAATAATAATAATAATAATAATAATAATAATAATAATAATAATAATAATAATAATAATAATAATAATAATAATAATAATAATAATAATAATAATAATAATAATAATAATAATAATAATAATAATAATAATAATAATAATAATAATAATAATAATAATAATAATAATAATAATAATAATAATAATAATAATAATAATAAAAAAATGCCACTCCACTCGTTTAAAAAAGAAGGGGTTACGAAGTTCACTCCAAAAAGAGCTAAAATTGATTGGCAAAAGAGTAAAATTCAGTTCGAAAGAGCAAAGTTTTACTTTTGATGGAGTGCCTGCATGGGCCACTCTTTAAAAGAGTGACCCCTGTATACACACGCTATAGAGTGAATGTTCACTCTTTAGTAAATTTCACTATTCGTGGGTGAATTTCACTTTTGTTTGAGTGAATTAACACTCTAATTGAGTAAATTTGCACCTAAGCACCGTTAGAGAGTGACTAAATTAGTCCCTTCTTTGTTATAAGAGTGTAGAAGGTCATGAAGATAAATTAAATAATATCGAAAGTTCGAAACGTACTAGTTTTGTCAGCTTTTAAATGTTTGCTACTATTCTCAACATAGCAAGAAAATAGTAATTTATGGCTTCGTCCAATGGAGTAAAATGTTAGATTAAATAATCGAATCGATGAATTTGTAAGCGTCAATATAAAAACGATTTTTCAAGTGGTCATAGGTGTTTGTAACCAGTAATATTTTCTTTTATTTCAAAATATATGCAGTCATAATTATAGACCTTTGTAAGTTAGTTACTGCAATTCAGATTCCTTAGAAATACCGTATGTTTGGTCTAACGGTAAGAGCATCTGCTTCTGACGCGGAAGGCCCGGGTTCTATTCCCAGGTCTCGTCATGCCAAAGACTCCAAAAATGGAACTTACCCTTGCCGTTGATCGTGATGCTCCTCATTAGAAATGGAGTATGGAAAACAAGCCAGTGAGCCATAACTGGAAATAAGGCCGTGACCGACTCGACTTCAACCTGCTTTTTTACCATGCCTTTCTCCTGGCATCTCTATAAAAAATACCAACAATTTATACCTGGGCTATGAAAGCCCAGTTGGTTCGTTTTAAAATGAAGTTTATATGATGAGAGTGATGTTTGATAAATTATTCAGCTGTAAATACTTCTATATATTATTATTTTTATCCTTTAATTTGCTGTTTTGTATGTATATATGTTGAGAATGGAAATAAAGTTCTTCCAGCGGAAAAAAAGGAGTTTATATGCAGCTTTTGAAGAAAAGTTGCACATATGCACATAAACTGAAAATCATACACTTTTTAATTTTTGATAATACATCAATATACTGCTTTTAAGTTCACACATCATTTCGTTGTTTCCTCTCCACAGGGATGGGCACCTGATGGCTGTGAAGACACTGACTCTTGTCTTCCTGTTCCGGAAAGCAGAGTAGTTTTATGGGATTGGAATCTGTAAAAAATATATTTTTTAGAAAGAAATTTACGTCACCTTTGGAAAAAGTAATTGAACGGTAGCTTTCAGATTTTCAAATTTAATCTTCGTCTACTACCAAATGATTACTGGGGGGGGGGGGGGCATACGCGCATTTTTAAACTTGTCAATCATGTGATCGCTTGCTTTAGTAGATAATGCATCATGTGCCCCAGATTTGTCCCAGTTGTGACACAAAGAGTGTCACTATGCTGTAATTGTTGCATCAAAGTAAGCTGATATGTGTGAAATAGGTGCCTCGGTCATATTCTTCAAGAAACGCCTGTCAAAGGTTATGAAGTATTTTGTCAATGACTTGATGGGATTATGTTCAATGTTTCAAATGCTCGCCGCTATGACGACTGTTGAACGATCTTACGAGGGGTCAGACACTGCGTCTTTCAAACTGATAAGTTCATAACCACAACACGAATTAAGATGCATTGAATAGTAGTTAGTTACTTGGTACAAATCCGGAGTTAAGAAAATCGTTTTCATCCGATCAGGGGACGATCTTGCCATGGATGGATTCATTTTCACATCTTGTTTGGACACAGTTGAAAATACATTTGCAAAGCTTACAAGCTGCAATTTCCACTATCAACTTCTTTAATTCACAGTACTTGTCATAATGTTATGCTTGGTGAGGATGAGTTTTTGATAGTTGTGGGATTGACTTTAGTACAGGTTCGGAGAATTGAAAATGTCTGGGGTCAAAAGATTTTTCCTTTAAAAAAAGAAATAAAATCGAACATAAAAATTACCTGAGCCCTTCGACTTATGCATAGTCAGGTTTGGAGGGACCGATGTCCTGAAAATGTTTGCACTGTGTTGCAGACTGTCTCAATAATTTTGGCCGGGATTGTTACTCTACAGGAAAAGATATCCAAACATTCAAATAGTATCATTTTTTCAAGAGCAAGCAGATCATTTAATTATAAAGAAATGCAAAAGTAAACAAAATCTAATACAATGTGCTTTCTTAACTTAACTTTCCGGTGCTTCGTTTAAAAGTGGAGTGCTTGTTAAAAAATAAACAATCTTTAAAGTGAAATATCTGATTTATAGGAAAAGGGTATTGCGATGAAATTTAAAGGACCTGATGTCGAATACCGCTTGCTTTTTTAAACAAGACTTGAATGGAAAGTTACGCTTTACATTGTGATATATTAGAAAAGTTTTACATCAAAACTGAAAAAAAAAAAAAACAACAAACAAAAAACAAAACAAAACAAGAACCAAATCGTATTTCAAAGTGTCAGTTGGAGAGGAAAGGTCTGGTTTGTATAAAATGGCACTGGACATTTTGCGAAGAGTGGAAATATTGGAATGTTTTTTCCGTGGGATTTGTAACAAAAAGAACATTGTTCTAACAATATAACGGATAAAATTGTTCGACGTCATAATGTATCATCACAAGGCATCGAATATGCACGTGCAAAATAGTTTATTGAATTGCAACAAATTTTCTTATAAAATGACCTCTGACAAGCAGGTAAAGGGCCGAAGCGCACTGTTTATCTAGAAAGTTCCCTAACTGGCAAACTATAGCCCAGCTTATTCCTAACCTAATCCCTAACCCTAACAAAGAATACAATCGATACAATACGACAGCAACAGCCGAACAAGAAATCCCTTGTTAAGCAGTGCGCATCAGCTGCAAATAAATCGTTATTCGGATTCTCCTTTGAGCGGAAAGTTAGTTTTTCATGTTAATCTTTTTTCAAGTAATGTAATTTGTATAAATAATGAATAATTTGCATATTTAAAACAATTTGTCACCCGGACATGCATGATTGTTACATTATATTAAAGGTATCGATTCTAACTTTATCAATTTGGTATTTAAAAAGTAATATTTTTTTTTGGCAATTAAGCTGCAGCACCCTTGTTCTTTGCTGTAAGACTGACGATTTGGTAAAATGGCTTCCGAATGCTTTGAAATTAATTGTTTTCTTTCCTTTGAGTACACGACTGTTTTGCATAAGTACTATCCCTTTAAAACTTTTGGTAATAAATGTAACGAGAAAGCTTCTGGGCCAGGAAGAAAAGGCAGTTTTGGGTACCCTATTAATTAAAGTTGACTGTATTACTTAGTGTCTTCCGGAGTACTCTCCAACTGTATTAATAAAAAACTAAATTGACGTTCGTATTTGTTGAGTCAGAATTTATAGGTTTTTCTAAATATAAATAACAAAAGAAAATAAAAAACAACGACTCATTGAGCTTTTTTATTTGGTTCCTTCACATGACTCGCAAGTTCCTGTAAGTTTTTTCCATTAACGATAAGATATAGCGACGACCAGACTTTGTTGTAACATTTTTTTAAATCCAATACTAATCCTAAAAATATGATCCAACGGTCTAACGTCGTGATTGGTTAGAATGTAGTGAAACCTGTCTAAGCTTGCATCTGTGTAGATTTTTGTTACCCATAAAATATTTCAGGTATTTTTCATTCCACACACATTTACACAAATGTAACGATTCTTGTAACCCGGAAGAACTTTGAAATCTTTGTTATCTGGTGAACAATCAGTTGAAAAGGGGAAAAAGTGATGAAACAAAAGGATAATATGCTCTGATAAATTCTGATTGTCCCTGTAATTATTCTTGGAAATTACTGAGAGTAGCTTGAATGTTGCATTCGTCAGTGCATCCTAGTTGACAATGGGGGGGGGGGGGGGGAGTATAATGATACTACCTTCAAATTGTAAGAAAAGTAGCTTATTTAAATGAAACTAAATGGGAATATAAAACACATTTGGACTTATATTTTAAATCAACTAGTTTGTATTAGGTATTTATTTTGAAAGCACGCCACCTCCTTGTTCCTTTAAAAGAAGGGTTTAAAGTCAAATTAAGTTTGGATGTAATAGAGAGGTACTTATTCCGAGCATTCTGATAAAATTTGTATCAAAATTCAATCTGTAGTTTTCACCAAAAACCAACTTTAAGGAAACATATATGACATTACTGTACCTCCTCACAGAATTAAACGGCTTTTTTTTTTGGAAAATTTACCGCCAATTTTCTCATCAACAGTTTCCTGTTTTCAGAATGTGACTGCACGAGATGCATGGAACCATTATAAACTTCACATCCCTTATGAGGAGATCCATGATGATCCCTTTTAACTTTACGGTCAACACAACAATCTGAGTAACATACAGAAACAAAGCATTCTATGTCAATATGGGGACCGAAGTCAAATAACCTTTGCTGCCCTCAACTTGACTTTGGAACACTTTGGTAGGTTGCACTACGGGGGTCAAGAGACCAAATAAGACAAGTTTGTTTTGTGATTTTGGTAAAATGCAAGAGAAAATTCCCCGAATCATCAACGACAAGAGGACAAGAGACCACTATAAGCCAAACTTGTTGTGTGATCCTCCTAAAATACAAAGCAAATTTTCCCCAAATTAACATGAAATAAAAGCAATCGCATTGGAAATTTATCAGCCTTATAATATGCAATGCAGTAATAGCACATCAAGCTTTTACAGTTCAAAAGTAGTATTAATTGAAAAGAAATTGTCCACGGCGCTACATGCCATAATTTTTACTTTGTAATTTATGTAGGTCCCTAGTCATCACATTCAGTATATATACCATGCCGTGGCGCTGCTTCTTGAGAAAACAACATAGACACCAGGCGACCAAAGGCGGCACGGGTTGTAACTGATATCTGAGTTAGTTACATGATTTGTGCCTTCAAATGAGCTATCCTTTCATTGTGTTCACGCCACATATAAACAATCAACACATGCTTGAATGGCTTGTTAGCTAACTCCAAATGTTTCGTAACTTTTTGTGTATTGTACTGTCCATGACGTCATGGACAATACCTTAGGCACGCTTCTTATCTGCTTATTTTCGAGGGACAGTTCTTTCGTTCAATGTTTCTTGATTCTCAGTGAGTTCTTTGCTCTTCAATTGAGTTCATTATGTAGAGTGAGTCATATAGACGGGAACGAGACTTCATGGTCACTTTTGGTTATGATATGGCCAAAAAAGAGCGAGTTTTATTTAGGCATTTATGTATTTTATTGTTTTGTAAAAGAATGCTTGAGTAAGTCAAATTTGTATAAAAGTATGCTTGCTCATCACACAACGGCCGCTTTCCAGCATTGTACCTGTAGTATATCGCGCACAGTGTCGCTAAACGCGAACAAGCTAAAGAGCATTGTAGTATTGTGACACAGTGCACACTGCACACACACTGTACTATCGTATCTCGCGAGTGCGTGGAGTTCGGAGAACAACCTTGACGTTTATGTTCGCATCTACGCCTAGGTTTAATCGTTAATGTTAGCATTTGACGTTAGCTTTCTTCGGTGTTATATTCCTCTTTTGGAAGCAGTTACGTAAGGCTTGACTTAGGCTTGCGGTTGCCAAAATGCTAGGTGTAATCTTGAGAAGTAGTAAGAACTCATCCTTCTCTATGCACAAAACCACAGCAGGCAGTCATCTCGCTATAATAACACGTAAAGTAGCGACAATCTACGAATAGGACGTTAGTGCAGTGTGCTCTGTCAATGTATGTAGGAAGTCTGAGTTATCTCTTTTGTTGGGTCTAGCACTGGCAGTCGGTGACAATACATTATCACCCATGGTTTTGTATAAGAATTTGGACTTTGTCAGTGGCTAAAATCGACAGATTTTGCAAGAAAAATTTAAGTTGTTACATTTTGGAAATAATGCAGTACGTTTAGATCAAAATTACCAAACGAACTGAAAGATACGATATTGATCCCCATTCACGTCCAAAGTTTGTTTGAAATATTGCAGGACTCGGAAGTTCGTCGTCAAATCACGCAAAAAGTTAGTTTCTCGGCGGCCGTGCTATCTTTTGGTTCGAACGGTGGCGACCAATTTTCCCATGATCCTCTTTACATGTACATATAGGAAGTCCGTGGGCATAACATACGCCCAAAGGCCAACGGCTGTTTGTGTATTTTATCATTCCCAGCTAGAATGATGGTCATTCTCAAAATTAGCATAGGGGTCTATACTTTTCTTTTTGTCTGCAGTTAGGGTTACCTTAGGCCTATTTATTTTCTCGCAAGGAGGACATGCATGGCCACGCTGGTGAAGAGGTATAACTTAGGATTATATCAAGTGTGCATATAGTGAGCTTTATTTCCTCCCTGAAGCGATATGGGTCAATCAGGCAGAGAAAGAGAATGCAACAAAATGTAAGAGGGAAAGTTTCATGATGCAATAAATAGGGATTATTCCGTTTCTTTTAAACAATGATACAACAAGGCGTTGACTAGTCTTTCAGGTAAAATTTCCATCCCCATAAATCCTATAGAGTTGCGCCCATGACTCTACCTAAGTCGTTTCAGTAACCTCGGCCACTCACTTAACTGGTGGTGTTCGATCCATAGAAGTTTAAATTATAAATGTAAAAAAAGGAAACATGTCAAAGTAGCATTCCACCGATAAGAGATAAGGAAAAAATTGAAAAGGTATGCCTTTGGCCAAAGAACAAGGACCTAGTCGGGTTAGGAGGAAGTGAGAGCGTTTGCTGTCCCTTACATTGTACTAAACAATAAATTCGTGTTCGAGTTCTTCAGAGTTCATGTTCTTAATTCAAACACACAAAAAATCTGCTGATAATATTAAAAGTGATAATGTTGAAACTAGCAAAAATTGCACCTAGGCATCTGGAGGTTCTGAATTGTTAAACAATTTCTCAAAGAGCCTTCTCCCCGAATAAATTACAAGCGTGCTACCATCCGTGCAAATTCTTTGTTATGTCGACGCCAACGAATAACTGCACTGGAGGTTACTTTGGGGGGCGATTTAAAATTTTGCAAATTACTTGGCTAAAAATATTAGGTTGTGGTAAATCGACTCTTACCTTAGTCCAGAATATGAATGTATCTCAAACCTGAGGTATTCCTCTTTTATCAAGCAAGAATCCCATGAAAGCATGATCATTCATATGTTATGTTACGCGCAGGACTAACGTCCGTCTAAAAGCATCATACGGTACGCCTGTAATTAAAAGGAGGGTTTTATCGTCAAAGCAGGTGTCTATATATTAAAGGGATACTTATCATAAGCATTTCGGTGAAATTTGTCCTGCAATCCAATGTGTGGTTCTCAACATATGAAAAACTTAAGTTGTCACATTTTCAACAAAAAGGTTTTTTTTTCTCAAAGTAATGGACAGTCTTTTGTTTCTCTTGGAACTTTGCTACCAATTTTCTCCTCAACTTCCTCAACAACTCTATATTGTCAGAGTGTGCTTGCATAAGGAGAATCATGAGAACTTCACAAACGTTGCATTCCCCCAGAGAGGTCTTCTTTTTATTATATCAAGTTTACTGCAACAGCCTAGAAAAAAAAAGAAACGAAAAAAAAAAAAAAACAAAAAAACAAATTTAAATGAAAGCAAAACATTCCTCGCAATGTGAGGAAGTGATATTACCTCTAGGGCCTTCAAGCTCACTTTCGGACTCAGATGTAAGGACTTCATTCACTGATTTGTTGAGTAATACGTGTCCGATTTAAATGGAAGTTTCACCACACTGTGTTAATTTGGTTCCCCTTTCATATATGAAAATTAAATTTTGGTAAAGCTTCCTATCTCGTAGTCTCCCCACGGATTGCATAGGAAACAAGAAGAAGAGGGATATCGAGAAAAATAAAACAAATACATAAATAAACAAAAAAATAAAAAAATATTGACAAAATTCTAACAAATTTTTCCTTTGGGAAATTTATCTTTTGACTGTCAATTGTCAGACATAGATGACCTTGCATACAAATTGATAATTCTCGAGTGAGTAATTAACGATTTGGTTTTTAAAACTTTGTTAGAAAAAGAAACGAAAAATAATTGTTTTCAAATTATGCACAAAACCGTTACAAAGCAAGATCAAATTTTCTTTTCTTTTCTTTTCTTTTAACCTTTTGTGTAACTATTGAATGTGAACTGTGACTAAATACTTTAGTAATATATCGTCGTGTATAAGTCACTGTAATCCTTCGACACACCTATTAAGTTATTCACATCAACTCATTGTGCCTCTTCACATCAGTCTGATAATTTTGTAGGAAGAATAAGACATTCTTTAAACCTAGTCTTGCGTATAGCTTATGTTGTTGTTGTGACGGACTGCGCGCACGAAAATAAAATAAACAATACTCATTTTACTGGGACACAATGGGCATTATATTTAGTAAATACCATTGTAAGTTAGAAATATGATTATTGAGACGTGAGTAAGCAGAAACTGATGACTTTGTTAAAATCACCGGCACCGGTCATGTTGACAATACAGGGAAGGAAGGGAGGAATGTGAATGTAACGAAGACATGATTTTTAAGTTTAGATTCCAGGCCTGGTCAAAGTAGGAGGGTGTTTTATCCAATACTGATCTCCGTTTTTCATTCTGAAGTGAACTGCCGTAGTTTTCTTCATGAAACTAAAGGCGATCAAGATTTTCGACTTGGTAAGGTGTCCCTAAAACTTAGGGTCGCTAAGGTCTGGCTACACGAAAATGATAAAGTTGAGTATTTTATGTGAAAAATAAAAACTTACAAAAACACCGAAAAACCTTCAAAATTTTACACGGTTATTTCTGATTTGAACTAACTTCCTGAATAAAAGTTGAGCTCAATGAGCAAATTTTGTGATGTCTAAAGACGGGCATACTATATAAGGGTAATGCAATATTTTGTTTGTGCAACCTCCTTTTTGAAGGACAGATAAAATTATATTAGTATGTCCTGAGGATTTACATTGGATGTTTAAATTGTGTCCTTGAAAATCATTTATACAATCATCACCAAACTTTTAACTAAAGCGATGAATAGTTAAGAGCTAATTAATAATTGATGAAACATAAAATGTGAAGACTAAGAACCAACCACTCTTCATCGTTATTTTTTGTTATAACTAAAAGGTCGTTTCCAAAACATTCACACTTTGAAAACTTGGGTATATCTTGAGAACCGTAAAAGATTTCCATTGGAAGTTTTCTCCCAATCTGCTAGGTAAAATCCATTTTTTGCCGAAATGTTACATTACCTTTAAAACAGGTTAAGATGAAGGGCTGAATCTGCATACAGAGTACTGTATCCAGACACCGTATCATTTTACCATGGCTCGAATGATGGTATCTTAGTTCAAGGAACGCGACTAGGATTAAATGCTATACAGTTAATCTCAAGACCAATTCAATGAAGGTGATATTTCACTGCCATTTTGGGATAGGCGCTTATGAACTCAATCCGTAATTTCAACGTTACATCATTTGTAGCACAAAATTGCCTTCACCTTCATTTTACTACCCAGCGATGTTAATGTGGTTTCGCATTATATGATGTTAAAAGAATACTAACATGTAGTCTTCTGTGGTTAACCACTATAAATAACACTGGCAATCTATCAGTCAATTTCAACTCTCGCGTTCATAAAATCGAAGGAACTTGTTGCATGACAGTGAGACAATTGACGCCACTGATTTTGTAATGGATAGGCCTTTTCAACAAAGGTGTGATTTGAAAAGGCCCCTCTTTGGGGTAAATGTGGCCAGAATATCCCATTGAATTCTGACATCGTGGATTTTAGTGCAGTCATCATGCAGGCTGGTAGCCATGGGGTGAAAGTCCCTTTGAAAAAAGTTTTCGCGACTTATAAGGAGTTTGATGTTCATCGATGACTTAATAGAATTTAACACATATCCATTTTTTCCTCTTGTCTTGCCTGGTAGTCTCTTATAGAAATACCCTTTTTTGAAAAAAAAAAGAAAGAAAAGAAAATTAACGGAAATTTTAGATTTGGGAAATATATGATCTCAATGTATACAACAACATAATTTTTGTCTTTCACCTTGCACTAATTGAATATCAAGATGGTTTCCATATTGCACATATGGTGGAATAGGTGAAATGCTGTCACATGCATGTTCTACCGACAATAACACTGCCCATTGATTGACTATACTGAGATAACAGCATGCAGTCAGCGAATACCTTCCATATATAGTCACGTTGTACTAGAGCAGCTTTTACTAAATTAAGAGTCTCCTGGTACCCAGTCTACAATGTCAGGGTCCACTGCACAAGAACAACAGTAGAAATACCCCAAAGGGTCCCCCAAAACAGGTAAAATTCAGCAATGCTTTTATCTATTGTATTTTTAAAAACTTTTTAGACGAGACGCCTCGGTCCGTGTAAAATTCTGTCTCCTTTGAACCGTACCTTAAATGATCTGGGTTCTTCCAATAATCGTATAACAAGAGTCTTTTTTTAAACAAAGTCTATTGTATTTCAGGTTATTTTGTAAAGTATGCATTTCTGTGTTTAAAAAAGGCCCCGATAGTACTATAACCACAAGTATAAGTTGGTTAATCACACAAGATCAGCGGTAGTTGAAGTAAGTTACCGTACTGCTTCCACTCTTTTAATTAGCCTAGTACTTCTTTCCAATATCCATAACAAGAACGGTAGCCACAACCTGCTTTTTTAATTAGATACTTCTTTCCAATGTCCATAACAAGAACGATAGCCACAACCTGCAAATTTTCCCCAAAGTGGTAAGTTATTCGAGATTATTCAGGTTTTCTGTAAAAAATAATACAATTTTGGTTATCATATTACTCTAAATTATGGTTTGAACCAATATATACAAGATCAACACCAGCTACTCTAGGCTGAGCGGTGAAGCAATATTGCAATATACCGATAGGAAACCGTATTGTTTCTACACACTCTAATGGCAGTTGGTTAGACATTAACCATGATAAGACACATTACCCACCCGCTCATTCGTTTGGCAAAATATTATCTAACGGTTGGTAGCAAAAGTAACCATTATTTGAACAGGTTTACCCTAAAAAAGAAAGTTTTTACTCGATAGCTGTTAATATTTCGTTGTTAACAAACGTGCTAAACCGTTTCCCAGCAATGAATGCTTGGGTGCCATTTTTCTTTCAAAATATGTAGGTATTTTCATGGGATTCACATTGATAAGGAGAGCAACACTGTAACTTGTCAAGTAAAGGATGGTTCAAAACTCGTAACACGTTTCTGGTGTAAGTAATCTCGCATTAAATTGAAAGAATTTATATTGAAACATAAATTAAGATTTTCGCAGATTTTGTATTTGGTGAAGATATATTTTAGTTGTACAGAACCGCTGTACAGACGTTAATGAATGGTATCCTGCTAGAAGAGCTGAATCTCACTATGAATAGAAACAAAAGAACAAAAAACAAAAACAAAACACAAAAACAAGAACCTCTTTGCTTTTTACAGCCGAATAACACTTGACAACATTCTTATAAGGGGAAATGCAAAACTTCGGCCCTGAAAGGACGCGGAAAATTTACTGGGAACTAACAAGCAACATAAAAATAAGGAACTCATTAATCTTTGGTCTTGAATTTTTTGGTATTCGTAACTACTTAACTTCTTTTTTGAATTTAAACAGATAGTTACAGCATACCACCATGAATGTTAAACTTATAGTGATGGTATTACTTCATGCCATAAACACGGCACAGTCTCAGTGGCGAAATGGACCCCAGAAGAGTCGCGAATTACCAAACATCGTGATTTTACTTATGGACGATGTAAGTTTCAAAATAACGTTAATGTACACGTATTGTATTGTGTAAATGTTGACTGATTAGGGCAGGGTGGGCAACCTTTTTGATTGAACGGGCCAAATTTGAAGAATGAAAAATTGATTGGGCCGCACTTAAAAAACAACATCCTGTTGGTTTTAAACCTTTAATTCTGAGGACTTTGAAGCAATATAAATCTTTAGCCACAAAAAATAAAATTTCAATACAATAATGTTGTTATTTTGATCTTGGATTAAGATGTTGTCTTTTTAAGATCAACAAGGAGTGCTTACTTAAATAGTAGTGTTCAATGTTAGCCCCTGAGTAACAAAGCCACATTTAATAGTAGCTGCTGTAGGCCTACTAATTAGGAATGTCAATCTTAGATTTAAAGAACTCTTCCAGTTTGGAGACAGAACGTTTTGCCTAAACTTCGTTGCAGTTCAGGTGCGTAAAATAGACCACCAACCCATTGATGCGCGCAAAGCGCGAAAAGTTTTGCACATTTTTCGAGAATTTTTAATAAAAACAATCCGGAACTCGGCAGAAAATGTTGTCACTATATTTAATCTCTGCCGGGAAAACACCTATTCTGTTGCCGATATTTTTTGTCGTTTCCTACCCGAATTTTCAACCTTAGAAATTTTTTGGGAGTTTTCCCCTGCCCCGCCTCGTACGGATATGATTCCAGTTTGCGAATAGGCTCTACTGCTAAGTTAAAGTACATTCACTGGAAAATTCGGAATTTCACGGCCAAATTTGTGTTGAGATAAAAGTAGAGACCCCATCAAAAACACAAATCATGTCGATTCATTGCACGGCCACCCTGGTACAATGGTAATAATTTCTATCACCACCACGAGTTTTACAACATAAGGGGGTATCATCACCCAGTGATAATATTGTAAGACGTAAAGCTTGTCACTATGTTTATTGCAAAAGGTGGGAATTAGCTCGTTACATGGTTACACTGACAGACGAACTGTACTCAAAGAAGGTCACACCAGGGAGCTGCCTCTAGTGGCACCCTGGTCACATCAACCATGGTGGTAACTCCAAGCACCAATGTGCGATATCGGTTTGTGAGTAGCTGATCATAATCATGGGGTTTACCACTCCGAGACGGTAACTCCATGTCACAAGTGGATAGTGATGATACGCATAATGGGAAACGTCGTTAGTGACATTGGAAGCAAATCTATAGCTCGTTTGTTAAGATGTCAAATAGACAGATATTTTTCTTTTCCTTGAGAAATCTCGCGGGCCCTGAAAAAATCACTGGCGGACCGTATGCGGCCCGCGGGCCGTACACTCTTAAAAAGTTGGTTAAAAACATTCACCAACACTGGTCACGTATGTCAAATACCTGAAATTGGTTAAAGTTTACCCAGTAATTGTTGATTAATAGGTTATCCAAGAGGTTTTTTACCACTTTATTGGGTAATCAGCCTGTGTGGTAACCAAATAAACAGCACATATTGGTTGGCGAAAACGTAACCAATTTCAGGTATTTGACATACGTGACCAGTGTTGGTGAATGTTTTTCACCAACTTTTGAAGAGGGTAGGTTGCCCACCCCTGGACACATTGTTTTAATGGAAAACGTTACTTTATGGTAAAATGCATATGGCGGTACGTAATATGGTCAATTAATTTATTGTTGACCAACTTACGAACACGTATCTGTTAACGCGTACTGTTATGTATTTATATATTAGAAACACTTTTCCATTCACTGCATTTTTTGATAAATATGCGCTAATTTGGAAAAGAAACGTTTCTCCCTTTAAGGCTAAATTTAAATTCTTGACGTGTTTGAATAACACTATTGACTGGGTATTTTCACAGGATAGTTCACTTTCCCTTGTTAAAGCTATGCTAGGCTATCGATGGATACACTCGGACTACTAACTCTTGCATCATTTGTATAAACTTCTAGGGATTATCTATGGTCCATGCTTCTTTAACCTTTAATCGACTTGTGTGTTTTAAAACATGATGGAAGATAACATATTTTTATGATTTTTATTCTTATTTTTTCTATTGATTTTTTTTTTTAGAATTTTGTGAATTCTTAAGTTGATAAAAGTATTATAGAGGGATTCAATTCAGAAATAAAATGTGCTATCCTTTATAGTCGGTTCCTTCATCATATACGGTCAAGAATAAAGTAATAAATGATACTGTATTAAATGAGCAACAAATCTTAACTTACCTGGCTCGACTCAAGCCAGCAGGCTGGTACAGGTTGGTTGTTGAATGCATGTGCTCAGTAAACAATGTGAATGCTTAAAAACAGTGAAACATTTTTCAAAAGATATTTCAAAGTCCCGATGCTATTTAACTGAATATCCATAAATGATATTGACAAAGCAAATGTATTTAGCAAGACAACTGGAATTAAAGGCACATAGATGCCGCCAATTTAAAAACAATATAATAATAAATTCAGTGACAAAGTACCAGTGGGCATGGGTTCCATTAGGGACGAGTGTCCCACCCTCCATATAAGCAGGTTTTCTGCAACAAGATTATCACAGAGGAACCTCGGCATGGTTTAATGGCCGCCGATTTGTTTTGGGAAAATTAGGACAGTTTGTTTTAAACGATAAGCTTCCGCGATAACGAGGAATGATTCCATGTCTATTATTTTAACTTCAGATGGGTTATGGAGATCTCGGATGTTATGGAAACGAAGCCCGGGAAACACCAAACATTGACAAACTGGCAGAGGAAGGTGCCTTGTTTACCGACTTTTATTCGGCGCATTCTACGTGTTCTCCCTGTAAGTAACGTATATTGCTCTTTATTTGTCAGTTAAACGTTGATTAAAATATTTTGCCTTCATCTTACGACCCAAGTAGCGCAGTTCAAGGGACCTTGCTGAGCCGAAACCCACGCCAAATATAGCTCGGCTGCATTGGTGATATTGGTTTGTTTTGTGAGAGCTTTATTTCAAATATTCTGCTTCAGTTTAGTTGGACACATAACATCCGTCCAGTTGTTGGTAACTGCATTGTCCCTAAGCATCAATTGCTTATATGGAACACCACGCGCAGTGGCGAGAGGGCCCTTAATTAAGTTTTCGTTTGGGAAGCCCTGTTTAAACTTCTAGAGAAACCTGATGATGACTGTGCAAAGCAATGTTTGACCATCTTAATGTCGTTAAAAAAATCCCCAACCGACTACAATGGTAGTAGAGTATTGAAAAAACAAAATTGTTACTATTAAATTAATAAAAAATAATTATGCTAAAAACAATCTGTAAAAAGCAGTTCAAAGTTCTTAACGAAGACTTCGCACATTCATCCGGATCATATCTTGGGGATTGGACCTTCCGATAAGTGGCCTTTGAGCCTAGGAGCCGGTGCTTAGGCTTATCTTTATGCTTACGTTAACTAACTGAACCGTGTAACCCTCATTGTGAATTTTCAGGTTGTCCTGGTACAAATAATCATAAACTCATCTTTCAGATCACTTAAATAATCTATGCATTATACCGACCAAACAAACTTTAAAGTTTAAGCAAGGCGTCAATGCTTGTAGTACTTTGTGACGTGCTGCCTTTTTCGTTCCGTGTTAAACAAGTGTGTTCCCAAAGAATGTGCATTTATTAGGCCACAGTTCCTTATACATAATCACAAGCGTAGCCTGAAATTTCGATTGGGGGCAGCCAGTTGCAGAGCCTGATCATTCGCCGGGGAGGGGATGTAAGAAATATTTGAATGTCCAAGTACCCTCAATTTAAATCTGGTACAATGTTTAGCGCCCTCTTTGGTCTATTACAAAGGGAAAAAAGTCAAATATAGTTCGGGGAGGGACCTTGCCCCCACATAACCTAGGCTATGGCCAATGTCCATTGCGAGCATTGGGTATAGGTTAACTAGAACCCAAATTTGTTATTGTATATCTATTCATAGTTCTATGGTCTTGGCCGGTCACACCGAAGACTTGAAAAATGGAAAATTCGTCCACTGTGCTTCATGCTCATTATAAGTGACGGAGTAGGGAAAACAAACCAGCAAATCACAATTGAAAGAAAAAAACGTGGCTGGCTCAAATTATACAGATCGATTGGAATTCCGGCCGCAAACTCTGCCTAACTGGCTTACCAATTCACGGCAATGGGATTAACGTATTCATGTTAGACTGCTTCATGCTAAACGTTGTTGCGTCGTTTTCATATCCTGAATAAAAAACGTGATTTTCGTTATGTTAAACTATTTGGGACAAAATCATGTGTTTAAGTGAATATCGGTCGATAAACCGTGGTTAAGATCAGTTGTTTAACCTGCTTGCTTTGTTAACAGCTTTAAAGAGCAGTCTCCCCAAAATTATTTTGAAAAGAACTACTAAATTTTGCTATTTTTCTGTCATTTTTCTTCAAAGAAGCTTTGGGTATATTTTAAGGCTTAGACATTCAACGTTCAAGGTTAACTAAGATATTACAACTTGTAAATTTTTGTAAGGGTTAGTTCTTTTTCTTTTTGCTTATTTGTGTTTGCTACACAACTACTTTAGGTAACTTTATTTTGTTGTTTTGGGGAGTAGAACTCTCGACAAGCCCCTCAGGGTTTTTTAGTTTTACTTCCATCTACTTCAGTGTTATGTATGTACTGTATTCATTACTTTTGTGTATCCATACATTTTGATGATGTAGAAAAACACATAAACGAAACGAAAAGAAATTTAACAATTCAGTGAAAAACACATTGTTACATGATTGTCAAGAGCCATTCACAAACCAGTATAGAGTACTATCCTTGATCAAATTGGGATAACTCCTTTTGCCCTTTAAGGGTGAGAGCAGTCATGCCAACTTGAACTTGAAGTAGTGTCGCAGACTGTCCTGTTTTATTATTGTTTGTTGAGAATCATGTGAAAACAGTTTTTCTCTTCAAATATGAAATTTACTAGAAATGACTGCTTGGTTTACCTTGAATATGCGATATTGAAGTTGTAATATATGTTTAAAAATACTGTGAATATAAATTAGATGAAAATTGTGATGTTTAGCTGACACCTCAAAATAAGTTTCGGGAGACTTCTCTTGACCAATAACCAGTTTATCAAATTAATGGACATCTGGATTGCCGGAAGTTTGGTGACAAATTACTCTCCTGGTTTAATGCCAGTGAATGTACCACTTGCATTAATTTCGATCGTGCAATATCCTGCGCTAATGCATGTCCACGTATTCTTTAATTGAATTTTATTTCTCAAAACTGTTCCATGTTTTTATTCTACATTTGTTCTTTATTCAAAGCTCGAGCAGCAATGCTAACAGGTCGTCTGTCTATTCGATCCGGTTTATATACCAACAATACGTTTGGTGTCAATGCAGTAGTATTGCCGGACTCACCCGGTGGGCTCCCCTCGGAAGAGGAGACTATCGCAGAAATCTTGGCAAGATACGGATACAGAAACAAGGTGATAGGGAAATGGTAAGAAAAGAGATCACTTCTCTGTAATCATTTTGTAGTTTTGAGCTTCCTCATGCAGAAAGTAAAGTGTTAAGTACCTGGTGAAATGAAAGAGTTTGGTATTTCATGTAGGGAGTAAGGGAAACCGAGGCCAATAGCGGTACTTCCCATCAAAATTCTTCAAAGGAAAACTTCTGATTTGCATTAAATCATGCATAAATATAAGCTATTTATGCCAGTCTAATAACGTCTAGAGAGGGACCTGTCATGTAGAGCTAATGTTATCCTTTGTTTTTACAACCTTCATTTGAAGGGAGTGTAAAAACAAAGGAAAACATTTGAAGGACAGTTTAAAAATTGGCCATGTTCCCAGTTGATCTCGAGCAGGCGATCAGATCCGGTTCTGATCCCGCGCAGGAGATCAATTTGCTAGTGGGAACGCTGTTGCCAATCAATCGACTCCCCTAAAAGTGGATTTAAAAGTAAACGTACCGTCCAATTGTTAAACAGAGGAGCAAATATTTAAGCTTAATTGTGTAATTTATGGCCTGTCGAATGCGTAATTATGGAATTTAGCATTCATTTACTTACTATACTATATATACTACTATATATAAACCGTCGGCGGTAGGAACTAACCTAGATGTGAGCATGTATATCTCAAAATATTCGCAAATACCGTAATAGACTCAAAGACTACTGTTGGAGGAAATATACGCACATGGCACCGAGGGCAGTATTCGATGCTTGTAACCGAAAGAAAGACTAGAACTGCATTTGCTTGCAAATACGCAGAATTGTAGTGCGTGTTAGAGATGTCTTTTCAGTTAGTACAGTAGCCCAGTTTTTATTTGAACTTTAGGATTTGTTCATGGCGGGAAGAGGGGCTGTTGTTTCTTTTTGGCCACTCCTCTCAACCCTATTTCTTGATAGTACAAAGATGGACCAATTGTCTCCCAGCTCCTTGGCTGGACGCATAAAGAAATCATAGAAGAGTAACCAATGATGGAGTAAATCCGGACCTTCTATGCTAATAGTCAGACACTAGCTTTATTTTGAAGCATATTTGCCAACAATGAAGCAAGTGCTGAGTAGTCCTTGAACAAGACCGTGTACTGCGCTTAACGGTAGGACCTACTCCGTATATAGCCTAGTGTGGAGTAAAATGAAGTGGACGAATCATAGTCCCGTTCAAGGACTCGTGCTGAGTAGCCTACTTAGCCATACGTTATGCTCTGTTGTGTTGTTTACTCCTGCCTGAAATGGTTTTATCGGTTCTCGACTCCTCTTTCACCGTTCTTTATGTTGAATAATGACGCCCTCTCAAGCTCTCTGACTCAACCGCTGCATGCATATGACAACTGTCTCGTGGAAGGCCGAATAACTGTTGACGCTGTGTGTTTTAACATCCGTGTTTCGTTAATTCGCAATGCATGCTACATGCATGCTGTCAAAACGTTTCGGTCAGACTGCTGTCAAAATAGCTTCTGCTTTTACCACTGAAATAAAGCATGATAATAGAACTACAGCACAAGTCGCTTAATCCAATGCAGTAAAGCCAATTCGTTCCGTACAGGGAATTGGCAATACCCTGCTCCGTAGTAGCTAGATGAAGATACTGTACAATAACGTCTTGATACTGTTCAACGATAGTGGACGCAATGGCGCCGTGTTACGTATACCAATTTGGAAGCAGCGATTGATTCTCCAGGCTTATCACTTCAGTGTGAAAAGGCCGAACCACATTACATCTCGTTTTCTGGAAATTTATCCGCAATGCTCTTTCATGAAGCTAACTCCTTAAATCAGCCTTGTAAGTGTAGTATTTGCTTTTCTGAAGTTGATTTTTGTTTAAAGACCGCCACAGATTGCACTTTCTGCTATTGTTAAAGGGTAGAGCATGGATATTTGTACGAACTAAGTTACGGTACGCGCAGGGAAATGAGTTGTGGGCCATAACAGGCTTCACAAAAGAAATTGTCAGTCGGCCAGTAAATGCCAATATTGTAGTGCGGCGCACTACAATAAATACGGTTCGCGCGACCGGAAATGTGGAAGGGATTGCGAAGCCAAAAAAGTGAAGGTGTTAAGAGACCGAAAATGAGAATAGGTCCGAGAGCCTGAAAATGAATACAGGTCAGCGGGTTTTAAATGTCGGTCTCGCAAACCTTGATCTCATTTTCGGTCTCGAGGATCCTATTTTCTTCTCGGTTTGGTGAACTTTCGGTCTCGTGGGCCCCTTTTGATTTTCGGTCTAGTGAACCTTCGGTCTTGTGAACCCTATAACATTTTCGGTTTTGAGGACTTTCGGTCTCGTAGACCTTCCGCCTCGCGGGCTGCAACCGAACATTGCTGAATGACTACTAATATCAACCAATTGTTAGACTTGTCTCATAGTAACTTTATCACATTCCGACCAATTATGAGACTTGTCTGATAATAACTTTTCCATCTTCCGACCAATTTTGCCTACAGCCATATGACATTGCAGCTTGTAAGTGTTTAAATGTTCTAAATGCCACGTACCCCTATCCCAAAAAGTAGTTTGAGTGACATAATTGCTATGTGCTTTTTTACCTGTGAGTGGAAATCTGCTTCGTGCAAGGAGAAATATGAAATTGGTTTTTTCGGTGCACATATTCTTTGCCTTTCAGTACGTGGCTTCCTTGAATATTATTGAGACGGCCTTAAAGCTGACGACGCACAATGCATTTACAGGGAAGTGTTTTTAGATCTGGTGTACACTTCTCCAGGATGCGTAATTCTTGACATAGTAGATTGCAGAATTCCAATCATTTGTCTAAATCAAGTTTACCATAGGTACAACTCCTTTAGACGCTTCAATAATTTGAAGGTTCTCAAGGCGAACTTTCCCTAATATGAAGCCAACTCTCCCCTCTTAAAACATTGAATCTCAAGTCTTATCCTAAGGGACCAACTGTTCCGCAAATTATGGGAATCTAAGAAGGCGTTCATTCAAATGAGGAACTGGGTTTGAGCGCAAACTTGAACGTTACAGCCTTAAGAATGCTTTTAATTTTTGACTGAAATTTTGTCTTGTTTTTTGGAAGGCACATAGGAAACAACGATGAATCATTTCCACTTAACCAAGGCTTCCATGAATTTTTCGGTTCAAAAGACAATCGCTTGGGCCCATATGGAGAGGGAGCGTACTGGCCTAATCCTCCTGTCTACAGGGAAGATAAAATGGTGGGAAGGTTCTTCGAGAGAGAATTCTTCATGGACTTACAAACTGGTGAATCTGACCTAACGCGATTTTGGACGGAGGTAACTATAGCAAGAAGCATCAGCTGACAGTTAATTTACAGCTGGTCTTTCTTTTTTCTTTCTTTTCCCTCCTTTCCCGTTCCTTTCCTTTTCCCCTTCTCTTCACCCCACTCTAAGAACGTTACATTCCTGTTAAAGTGTATTTAGTTAGAAAGCACGATATTACAATATAAATACAATATAATTTCATTAATAAATGCATGAAGAGAGGACTGACCGAATGCTGCAATAACTGAATTATACAACAGCGAAATGAATTTTTCTGGTCTTTTCCAGGACGCGTTAGAATTTATTGAGAAAAACAGGAATAATCGATTTTTCCTGTATTGGGCGCCTGATGGTACCCACACGCCTCTTGTGGCTCACAGGAATTTTCTTGACACAAGTGAAAGAGGTCGTTACGGCGATGTTGTGAGAGAGCTGGACTACGGGGTTGGACAAATTATAGCAAAATTAAAGGAGCTTGATCTTCAGAGAAATACGTTAGTGTTCTTTGGATCGGACAACGGCCCAGCTGGTTGGAAGCCTCTTAATGGTTAGTTCTCAACTATTTAAGCAGAATACTTTTTCCTATTGCGGACCATCATTAAATAGAAAATTTTACTTCAACCTTTATCCCAATGCATTTGATGATCACTGCGGGGAATAAATTTTCAAAATCGGATTCCGTAGATGTTAACATGAAAGCGCCTGAAACACAAAGATTCAAATCGTAGGACGGTGATAGATTGCTAATAAAATCAAGGAAAATATCAAAAACACAATTATAATTGTACTAAATCATTCAAGTCGTGGTCACTTCGTAGTAAATTTAAGATTGTGACATGCTCATTGGAGACGGAATATATATGTTAATTGAATGCCTCTTCATCTGTTGTTTTCCATGTTTGTTGCTATTTTCTGTAGGCGGAAGTGCAGGACCGTTTCTTTGCTCTAAGACAACTACATTTGAAGGCGGTATGAGGGTCCCTGCTATCTTTTGGTGGCCGGGAGTTATTTCTCGTCAGGTAAGCGCAGATGAAAACACATGAAATTTAATTATGAAAGGTTCTATGTTTTTAAGGATACAATTAGATGACTGTTCGTCCTAGACAGACAACCTCAATGGCTGATTGTCAATAAAAAGCTCTCTCATAACGTCATTTCGGCTTTTTACAAGGGGAACTTTAGCCTTGCTTAAGGACACCACCTTATGTATGTACAGGCTTGCCCTCAGACATGGAGGATGTTAATGCCTCTTAGTAACGTCCCTGCAATCTTTAAACTGTTTTATTCTTCTTGATGGGCCTACCATGAAAATTGATTCCATAGAAGACAGTCGTGACACAACAAATTTCTCCAATCTCAAAGGGGAGGCAACTCTAGTTTATGCTGCCGCAAGACTAATACTGAAATGTATCTTTATCAAACAAAGCGCATGAAATTTTTGAAAAAGTCGTCTAAGTCCCATACCGCCAAAATGATTTTCAAGTTGCAACTGGTTCGCGTTATTGTTTTTTGTAAATCCTACCAGTTCCCATATACGTAGAGTGGTAAAAGAAAGCAGGCCACATTTCCCATTTCAGAGAAAAATCTACCATGCAGTTCACCTAAAACATTAAGGATTGCACGAAAAATATATAACATGCCTTGTACTTTCCGCTTGAAAAATAGGTGATATTCAAAATGATTGTTGAAAAAGTTTTACATTACACATCACACGATTTATAACTAAAATGAAAAGGTTTTTAACAACAGCATGATTTCACTTATTCTGCGTGGTTAAGGAACAGCAACACCTTCGGCCGCGTGAAAATATTTCTATCAAGAGAAGTGTTAATTTTCCATTGAATCTTAATCTTCAATGTAACTTCTGTTAAATGGTTTTTTTTTTCGTCGAAGAACCGCATGTGTGGCATACCACCTGCCCCTGTGAATTCTGACTCTGACTGGGTCGCACCGGAGACTTTAAAAACTGGTCATATTGCCATTGTGCTTGGTAATCCGAACAAGGATTACGGAAAACACGCCAGTAAGAGAAAGCTGGAACCAAATAGCTACAAACTGAGCTGCAGCGGCCCAGCATGATACCAAACTGATCTAACTTGGTCAGCTTGTAGCTTGCAATGGGAAGTTACTAAAGGGTAAACGCTGAAAATCTGGATTTCTGTTCTATGACTTTGACTTAACAAAACGCTACTATAAAGTATTGAAATTACACGAGGCAGTGGCGTACGCAGGAGGGGCATTGGGCCATGCTTCTGCCTCACGGATGCGGATTTTCTGATTTAGACCCTTAAACTACGTACTTTACTCACAAAAATTTCACTTAAAAAAAAATAAATAAATAAAAAAAAAAAAATAGCGTAAGTTGCACCAGACTGCTTGTAAGGACACCCGATTTCTCAAATGTTCTCAAAGGTAAGGAACTAAAGGGATTGTCTCCCATGTACTTTTCAGTAATGTCATTTTTAATTCCCCAAAACACGCAAATTCTGTCAGATTCCAAATTTTACTTCAAAGGATAGCATATGTGGCACCAGATTGCATGTGAGGAAACCTACTGTTTCAAAATTTTTTAAAAGGGAGGTGTCATACCTTAGACTCCTTCAGCGGGAGGCATGGGCGTTCCAGACGGGAACCGGGGAGCGAAGGGTGTCCAGGTACGCGAGCAATAGTTTGCCATTTATCATGCAAAAGATTTTAGGAGTCAAAACCTTTATAGCCAGGATTTTGGGCAGTCACATTAACAATTTCACCAATTCAGCGGATCTAGAATTTAACGAAGAGTCACAATTGAAAGGCATTACCATTTTTCTTTTTAAACTCGTATAGTTTCCCCCGAAAAGATTCAAGACTATTACATCTGACGGTAGGAGAAAATTTATTGTGAGAATTTTCTGATCCATTAGCGATTGCTGAATTTTTATTTTTGCAAACGTGAGCTAAAAGAGAAGACTGTTTAAATTCTCTTTTCCAACCTGACAACGCGATTTTCTGAGGGACTGTGATTTTACAAAATTCTGTGTACGGTTGTTGCCAGCTTATGGTGGCACTCTGCGTAAAGACCCCAACATTGTAACTGTCCAACTTGATGACACTATAAAACACATTCGTTTTGGTGTTTCGTAAAACCCCTTCTAACTAACTAACAAATTAAAGAGTCTTTAGGGCAAAATTACAATTTTCGTGTCACAGTATTTTTTATTACCCCCTGATCGCTATGTAGTTTGGAACGACTTATTGTGAAATGAGAATTCTATTTCAAAAGATAGTAATTGCTTAGATTCCACGTATAAATACGGGGAATACTGTTTCTGGTCATTTGAGTGGCTGACTTTTCCTTGAAAACGCCATAAAATTTAGAAGGGGGAATATCCCCTTTCCATTAAACCATCCCCAGGCCAATGATCACTCAACATACTGCATGACCCCCCCCCCCCGAGAGAAAACCTGATTAAGCCACTCACGCTCAGGTGTAATGCTTGAATGGGCAATAAACTTCATTATAATACGCTAACTTGGTTGCGAAATATTTGCAAAATGATTAGAACTAAAAAAGGATGAAAATAGGGATGTTTATAACTTGTTTGTCTTGGTGTGCAAACTAATAATGGGCAAAACCTTTATCCCAGTCAAAATGCCAATTGCCAATTGTACAAAATGGTCTTCAACAGGCGTACTTGCCGGGCCCCAACTAAGACCCATTCGTGTTTATCAGGTGTTCCCACGCGGGACCCAACTGAGCTAGATTTTAACAACTTAAGCTCACTTGGAGCAATTATCCCAGCTTGGGTCCATTCGGGCCCAACTGGGTACGTTGGTTGGCATGAGTGTGCCTAACGTGAAACGTGCCGAGTGAAAATGGGAAGGAATAACCCTTTAACCACCCAACCAGCAGTATATATATTGTATTACAGATGCTACATTTATTGTGTTATTGTGAATAACATAGAAGCTAATGGGAAGGGTTAATGACTGTTTAAAACTATTCTCATGAAATTCATTTTATTCTGAATATTAAATGAATGGACAACGTGAACCAAAGACTACTGCCCGTGATATTGACGTCATGAGAGGGAGTTTTCCCCACCATGGTTGTATTCGTCATTGTGATGGCTGAATTTTTTTTATTGCCCAGCAGATTCAAAAAATGCCTGTTAATCTTTTGGATATTTTTCCCACAATACTCGAAATTACCGGAGCAGAGGTGTCCGATCCAAGTAGAGTTTTTGATGGCCAAAGCCTTTGGCCAATACTTTCTGGCCAACCTGAGTTCTCTCTCAAGAATGATCACATATTTTACTATCGCGGAACCGGTCTATATGCTGTCAGAGTAGGACAGTATAAAGCTCATTACTGGTCGTGGAATACATCCCCAAGGGTAAGATTTACAATATGTGGTGTTTTTAAGCAAGTACCAAATGCGAGATTGAACAATTTGTTTATGTTATCATCCTCTATACATATGATATGCAAATGAAGCGAACTGCTCTGTTATTTTGGGTACTAAGGAATTGAACCCTTTAAAGGGCCAAACATCTCACCCCAAACTACAATTTTGGTACGGGGATACCGAAATTTTCAATTGGCTGAGCTCTTTGATTGACAGCTAATTCAAACAATGCAGTGAAACAAAACTTATGTTACACAGCATGAACGGTACTGAGAGTGTTTTGATTATAGAAATTGAGTTGTTCTATACTCACCTTGAAGGAATAAACTGAGATTGTATCTGGATGAGGATGAATATCAGACAATTGTGGGAGGGGCTTAAGTAAGAAGGTTAGGAGAGTTGGTACTATTTGAGGCGAGAGAACTGGGCCTTTGATTAAAATTTTCTGGCACACTCTGTAAACATGTCTTAATGATAAATACGAGGGTAATATATCTAAACATTTTGTTGGTAAACATGTTCAAAGCTAAACATGTAGTGCTTAATTGTAATCATTATTAAACTTTCTACATGTTTTCAAGTGAGGGATATTCAGTTCTTATTGCAAACACGTTTTCAGAGTGTTAGTTTTCCGCATTAAAGGTTGAAAAGGCTCGAAAAATGAATTGAATGGACCTTGCAGCTATTTTGCAAAGCTAGGCATGATCTGTTGCAGAGCAATAATCAAGAAGACATCCATAACGTACACCGGCAAAAAGAATCCAAGACGAAAACAATGATATCTTTTGAAGCGAATGCAAAACGAAGGTATCAGTTCCTGAGTCCATTAGGCCCATGGGGAACAGCAAAGTAACACTTTTTTTTTCATTGCAAGTGCTAAAACGTCATGGGATGTCATTGTGCGCGTTACATGGCGTTAGTTATGGCAATTTCTTTGAAACGTAGTATCTTTTTAATTCATTTTACGAGGATAGGCATTGGTAACACCAATATACGGCGACCCTTGCCCGGGAGTCTTCCAGGATGGATTCATTACACTTGAACAATCCGACCATCGCGAAGAACCGGTCCTCTTCCATCTTGGACGAGATCCTGGTGAAAAATTCCCCATGGAGTGAGTCAAGACATTTCAGATTTTCTCAACTGACAGTTTATAGTTCTGTTGAGATTTGCATATTGGTGCCCACCCCAATACACAAGGGTTTAATACGTAAAATCTGTTGTGTCGTCGAAGAGCGTTTTTAAAAATAGCCTTGAATGGATTTTCTGATATTGACACCGGTATAGACATTGCTAGACTACTGTATAGCTCACTACACTAGTCCTGATGCACCCTATGTATGGTGTATTTGCAGGCTAGATCTACTGAGAAGTGTATTCAAACATTTCAGCAGTATTAAATTTCAACGACAATCAGGACATCCAATTATGATAAAAATCAAATAGGTATCTGGCAATGTGCTCAAATTACATAACATTCTGCCACTTTGATGAAAACTGAAGACACGTTTTCACAATAATTGTATTCCTCTTCGTATTTAGGTATTTTGACTATGTTGAAAATTGCTGAAGGGGTTTAAGGACTAGGTGGGATATCATTCTTTTTCAAATGAAGCCCACGGTGTCACTGAAGTATGCATCTAGTTCAGCTAATGCCATTAAAAAAATTAAAAAAATTGTGTAAAAGCTAGGATACACGAGGATACCCGAAAATGAGTATTCCTACTCAAAACAATTAAATACCCCAACTGAATGTGTGCAATATGTGTACACAAATTGAGTTGAAGTACTCACTCATATCGAGTACAGAAAACTAATTTTCGTTATATCCACTCTTTTCAACAAAATTGTTTAAATATTAAGTTACCGCATTTCCCACAGTTAAAACAAAAGAAAATTGAAACTTTTGGAAAGTATCCCGAGTCTGATCAAATTTGAACTCACGAGGGTGCGGTACTTCTTCCAAGCTGTTAAAAGTTGTGTTAAAATAAAATATGTGGTTCTCAAGGTGGACACATGGGAAGCCTCAATGTCTCTGTAGGCCTATTGTGTATTATATTCAAAATGTCCAGTAAATTTATTTTCTGTTACACCATGATAAGACAGTACTAAGTATTTATCATGTTATGTAACGTTGATCTTTGCCGTTATTTTTCAACTTCTTTTCCTAAACATGTAGTCCATCCACCGAAGTATATAAGACCCAGTTAGCTATTATCGACAAAGTTCGCGAAAATCATTTAGCTTCTCTTGAGGGTGATATTGGAACTCCTCAATTGAACTACGCCGACAGATCCCTTGGTGTAAGTATTAATTCTCTACATGCCAAAGTTTACCTTGGAATTTGGAGGGTGGATGAGAAATTACACGTTGTAAGCAACCTAAGAAGGCCCAGAATGAGTTGTCAAATTCAATTAGTGAGGTACTTGACACTCAACAAAAGTCACTCCTGAAAGTTTATTTGATTGGATGAAAACTGTTACAATTTAAAGCTGTAGACCTAAAGACCGCACCCCAAAACGGTTTCAATTCCAAACCTCTGTGCGTGAGCCCCGTTTTTCAACGAAGTCATACTTCCGTTGATAAAGAGGTTAAATTTTAAAATCTATTATAACGGTTTCATAAAGTACACGGCATGAAGCTCCTACACAGTTATTCATAATTCGCCCTAGTCTAACAGCAAATGACTGAAATGTATGCCAATAAAGTCCTGTGTATACCCAGCAATTTCCAGAGCACATGGGGATACACGCACGGACAAAGTACCCTAAGTACACTGTACACTAAGCACCTGTCGTGGACAGATATAGGAGAGACGTGGCATCACTTTGCGAGAAATAATCGGAAAAGCAATATTTTGGAAGGGACAGGGAGGATTGAAAAAGGAGATGAGTTTTGGGGAGCAGTTGCAACAAAGTGTGCACTCTTTTGTTGACAAATTAAGGAGTAAGAAACGTCTGTTACAACAAAAGTGGACATGGATGCCGAATTTGCATTACTAAAAGTTTGTTCCAAATTTACTGGTGTTGGTGATACACGTTTACAAGGGATAGTCCCCGAAATGCACCGACGGGTGACGACGTTCCCCAATCGAAATCTAACAGTCTCACGCCAAGGCTTGTGTCGAAACTACCTATATCAACACCTTTTAATTTTTCTCTTCCTTTTTTTTCTTTGAGTACATTTTCGCCACGATAAAATCATGTTTTAAACGTTTTTGATTTTGTTAGAATTATTGTGGCTCGAGGCCACAGACTTCCTATGCATGAGAATGACTCAAATAAATGTTGTCGAACTTGAACTTGGCAGAGCATACTGCACGGTAGATTGTCGCTACCGTACGTGTAAGAAAAAGCGCACCAAGATGGCCGTCTGCTATTGTTTTGTGTAAAAGTTTGGACTTGCTCAAGTCAGTTCCCAGATTTTGCAAGAAAGCTGAAATATTTTCAAAATATGGCAAGTTTAGGTCAAAATAACTTCACGTATTGCAGGAATATGATATTCTTTCCCATTCAAGTTTAACATTTGCTCAAAATATAACAGAGTGGTCGTCAAATCAGACGATTTATAGGTTCACGGCGGCCATCTTGGTGCACCTTTCTTGTCTCATTCGGTGGCGAACAACTACGGACAGGACGTACGTGTGACATGCTCTGTCCATGTATATGAGTCCGTGCTCGAGGACCTTTCCAAAGAAATGGACAAACTTTCCTGACGGGGATGCCTTGGTCTTGTGCTATGGACATAACTTTGACTAAGTCATGATGACGGAATTTGTTTTACAAATTGAAAGCAAAGGACGACAAATTCATGGAAAATGTTGAGGGAAATTATTTTCTCTCGTACTTTGGAAACCAAGCGGGAAGCTTGAGTTCTTGAGAACGGAGTCAAACGGGCCACCTGATGCCGTGCCTTGGAATATCATTTGACATAGTGTGATCAGTGGCGTAGCCACGGGGGGGGGGGGGCACGAGCCCCCCACAGCAAATTTGTGCCCCCAGGTGCCCCCCCCCCATCTAATTGCAATCTGCCCGCTCAACATGTTGTGAGCATACGCGCTTACATTTTATCTGCTGAAATGATGAAAGGTGAGTGGCCAACTACGGGCAGCCTTTCACTTGCCCTCTCTGGTCTCCCTTCGTGGCACTGTATGCACACACCGGTAACTAAGAACGAGTTAATCAGCCACGTGTGTATTCTTTGAAGGAAACTATGCTGCGGTCTCACAAAATCACGGTGAGTCAGGTCAAAATGCTTATTGCAGCTTGGGTATACATGTGCACTCAATCGTGCTTGGTTGCTCTTCGTGTGTTAAGTCTCATGTAGCTCCCAAAACCCTCTCAATGTGAGACATGAATGCAACATGAATACTTTCAAAAGTTTACAAACTTGTCCATTTTCAAAGAGGAGTCTTGAAGAAAAATTGGAAATCAAACGATTAGGCCCAAATGGGCCGCACATACTTTCTGTATCGTCTTCACGTAGGTTTTCACCCAGCTGGAGTACGAATGATGATGGGTTGAACGCTTTAGCTATGCTATCAATTGAAAAGAAGTTCATAAGAGAAAATTCAAATATATATCAACGTGTAATTGAAATGTTTGCTCATCTCAAAGAAAGACGAATGCATTGTCATAGCCACGGGAACCTCGAGCCAGTTGTAAGACTAAATTCAATGAAATAATGGTGAAGTTTGCATGCAGTTTAAAGCTCATCAAATGCCATGTGAAGGCAGAGAAATGCTTCGTTCTATAACCCCAGTTTTGTAAATATCGTGGAGCTTCCGGGAGCTTCGCCCCCTGGACCCCCACCGGGGCGTTGCTGGACCCCACGCCGAAGGTGGGAGCGCCTTGGGCGCCTTTGATTTATTCCCACCAATACCAATTTGCCCGTTCATGTATTCAGACCACGAGCCGCCACTGGCTGTCAGTCAGACTTACCAAAATGTAGTTCTGATAGTCTCACCATAGTTATCCCTGAGTTATATGTTGTGCCCCCTATAAAAAGTCTGTGCCCCCAGTGCCCCCTGGTGAACTTCAGGGGGAAACTACCTGGACTGGTGAAATGATCCTTATGACCCTCTTGGTGCTGTCATTGGGCCAATCACCCTTTGAAATCAAGGAGACCCTTGCATTAAGATAGGTGACCAAAAGCTTATAGCAAAGTCACTATCTAAAATGACATTTTGGTTGGGTGGCTATTTTTAGACTGGCGGTAAAGACTCTTCATTTTGAAATAATCTGAGACCGGATACACGACGCTATTTCACCAATAGGAGTATAGACTGATATAACTCCAAACAAAATGGGTTTTTTTTTCTAAAAGTCCCCTCGACTCTCTGGCGAAGAGCCAAGGGGCGAAAACCAAACATTTACTCCCGGAGGAGTTCTGCTCCCTTAAGGAGCTAAGCGTCCCAAATGGACAAGTATGCCTTCTGAAGGGCAAATATGTGTGGCCCTGCTCCAAACAAAATACCTCCGATCCGTTTTTGGTACAGTTTACCGCCGGCAATTAGACCCTGTCTACTACTCCTAGTAAATTACGTGACTTAAATTTCCGCACATGTAAAATTGCGCCCACAACAATCGCTTACTTGAAAAATACTCGGTACTCGGGGTTGATTTTCATAGTCCTTAATTATTTCTCTCATCTTTGAACAACTGTTGGCATTGAAACATTAATTGGCTGTCTGTTAACATTAACCTGCACCTTTATTTACAACGGGAAGTATGAAAGTATCTTCTTTTTTACTGCCGCTGTGCTTTGATCCAACATAATGAACAATGCTGTAAGAAAGCAGAGTCAGGTGGCAGATCAGCTGATCCAAATACGAGTTTCAATTGGTTAAAGCTTACGAATAACTTAACGTAACTGTTTCAGTAAAATGTAAATTATTGGAAATATTGCGCCACATGTCTGGTTCAATTTGCCGCTTGTTTTGCCCTGTTCACACTGTCAACTTTTTCGGATGCAATATATTTTGGCAATTTGTGTGGACACATGTGTCCGGAAAATGTTGGCTGTGCACACTGGGCTTCAATATGCTCTGAAATAACAGATATGCTATGCGATTTTGATTTTTACTTTTAACAATTAAGTTCCACTTTCAAAATGGATTATTTTTACTTTCAACTGGACAGTTCTTTTTGCAAATCTTGCTGTATTTTTGACAAAAGTATTTGCGAATACGAAATCCTCGCTAGCTACTCCGTACTAAAAGAACCAACTCCTTGTCACAGGTACGACAAGGAGTCGAAATTACTTTCAAGAAATAGCATTTTCTCAGAAAAGTGTTAAGTAACTCGTTGTCGCAGGTGCGACAAGGAGTCATGCGTTGTATCCAAGGGTGGCAATTTCTCTTGATTTTTTTTAACACGAATCCGCCCCCCCCAAAAAAAAGAACAAATGTATTTGATTATTATTTTTATTATTATTCCGCATTTCTCATGCGCTTACAATGACCAATAGGTCCTAATCGCTGCAAAAAAAAAAAATAAATAAATAAATAAATCTATTAAAAGTAAAAGTGGCAACATCCAAAATTGTATAAAAAGAAAATAAATGTTAAAATTAGAAAAAGAAGAAAAAAGACTTAATAATCAAAGATACGAAAATATTGGAGTACAAAAGTTAAAAACTTTATGAAAGTACCTCAGGCAATTACTATAAAATATGATTAAGAAGGCCAGAAGGCATGGATTTTGGAAATCCATTTTGAAATTAGAACTTGTTTGGTATAGTAAAAATGAAGTACATTTCCACCGATTTCAGGCAATCTAAATCCAGGCTCATTGCAGAAAACTTAACGCTGAATAAATTTTGTTTCTTGAAACAGGGATGGTCTCCTCCTGGTTGTGAGAAAACTGATCAATGTCTTCCTATTCCAGAAGACAACTTGCGCTTGAGAGAATGGTTCGTGTAAACTTCAAAGCTTCAATTTGAAAGGGAATTCGTCGAGATCCAAGGAAAATTATCTGGAGGATGTTTCTTTAGTAGCTACTAATAGATAGAAAACTTTTCGATGTTTTTTACAACAAGTGTGTTCTTAGATTAGGTGGTAGGAGGGTAATGAGGTCATCTCAACTATTGATACGCGTTATTATTTACTGCAGTAGCTAGGAGTTTTTTTCACAGACGTCACTGCGTTGGATTTCTTTCTATTCTGGTGTCGGGCATCCTTTGTCACGGAGGAAGCACCGCACACGCGCATCGACAACACACTTACTGCGTGTGATCAGTTTCGATTAGCATCAGTGGCGTAGCTACTGGAGCTACTGGGGGGGGGGGGCAAGTTTCCCCCTGGAAAATAATTTGGGGAAATTTGATGAAATTGGGGAAATTTGATGAATTTTCTTACTCTGAAAAAAATTTCTCAAAATTTTTGTTAGAATAGAAAATGCTGAGACATTTCTCATACTTAATTCGTATTTTCATGCAACAAATTAACCCATATTTGAGATTTCGTCAGTGTCGCATGAACCGGCCCTACTCGCGTTCCACAGAAATGCCCTCGCCGCGTAGCAGATTGAATGCTCTCTTGTATACATGCGGTTTTTATGATCAAATGCATTTCAGTGCACATGAAGCTGTTATTCAGGAATTTAACAACAGCTGATACAGTTCGACTTACACTGAAAGGCTGTAAACCCGAACTTATCCCCTTGCACACAGTCTCTGCGTTGTACACTTTGGGAATTCAGTAAAAGGATGTAAAAACAACCAAGTCACTAACGTAGACCCCCCGAGGTTATTATATTGTCCTGCAAGCTAGTAGTAGCTATGCCGATTTTACTCTGTGTACATAACGATGGATGGGGCTGAAACAACCCATGACCAACGATTAACTCAAAGTAAGTCTAGAAATTAGAATGAACGGGATCCATTGGCATACTTAGATTTTGTTACTTAGCCTAATCCTTGGAGGCTTACAGTCTAGTTTGGGAAAAAAGCTTTCTGCTAACTTGGGGTGTAACAATAAACGGGTCCATGAGTATTAAACCTTGGGCCATGCCCCCCTCACAGATGCCATTTTTTCTTTGTTCTTAAAAATAAGTAGTTAAACTTTAGTAACACAGATTTTACTTCAAAAGATAGCATATGTGGCACCAGGTTGCATATAAGGACACCCAATTTTTCAAAAATTTTCAAAGGAGAAGTATTGTCTCTGCAAATACGTCCTTCGGTGGTGCCAATTTTTTAATTCCTAAAAATAAGCAAATTCTTTCAAATTACAATTTTTACTTTAAAAGGTAGACTCTGTTTCCCACTGGTGGCATCGATAAAAATAAAGACTACATTTTTAGATTCTCTTTACAAGCATGGATACTCTATTTTTGACCATCTGAAGGGTCTGGTTTTTCGAAAAACTTTTTTTAGCTCCGCGCCAACCAATGGTAGGGTTTCGCTCAGTCTTTTAGGCAAAATTACAATTTTGGGTCAGACTACCCCTTAACTCTCTGATCTCTTTGCATTTTGCGAACATTTTTTGATGGAAGGATTTTATTTGCAAACGACAAAAGAAGATAGTGCCTGGGTAGATTCTTCGTATAAGTCTGGAAGATGCTATTTCCGGCCATCTGAGGGGTCTGATTTTTCGAAATTTTCTCTACGCTCCGCGCCAACCAATGGTGGTGCTCCGCTTAGATAATCTTTATGATAAAATAACATTTTGTGGCCAAGAAATACCACAAATCCTATACCGATCAATGCAAATTTAATGACAAATTTTACTTCGTAAAGAACCATAAATGGCATAAGAATGCATGTAAAGAAACAAAAGTTTCAGTTTTATCTTCATGAACCACCGCGATTCAACTTTTTGCACTGTTCCTGTCAAAGTCGAAAATCTTTCACCATTTTGCATCTAGGCTCCTTGAAAATGTCAAAAAATTTCCGGACACCCCTCCGCTTAGACCAAACTGCATGCTCCCCTCCTCTTCAGAGAAATCCTGGGTACGACACTGCGTTAATACATACAAATAAACCAGATATTGTTGACCAAAATAATATACTAAGAGCTGTTATTTCCAATTTCTCTATGTTATACTTTAAAATAAAAAGTGCAGGTAATATTACATAATGACATGGTAATGTTGTTATACTTGTAAATTTGCATATTTTATATGAAATACATACACATTGACCGGGGAAAATTTTGGGGAAATTTCATACCTTTAGCCCCCTGGAAAAAATCCTAGCTACGCCACTGATTAGCATATCATTAAAAGACGTGTTGACATCACGTTTACAATCTCAACAGTGAAAAGATCATCTACTTGCTTCAATTCCAAGCTAAATTGACTTTTTTCACCAAAATATCCTGACAAAGACAACAGGTATAATAACCCTTGCTCAGTATAATTTTGTTCTATGACAAAATACTTGCTTTTTGAAACTGGTCAACTTATGGTAAAAAGATAGTCTTTCGTTGTTGGCATATTTAAACTTCGGTATATTGTTCCTAATGACACAGGCACATAAGTGCAGGAAACGGCTGATTTTGCAAGGTGTGGCCTCCATTCTATCAATATTAGGTATCACAGTCTATTGCGAGATATCATTCTGGCGTCGTGATTTGGTGGACCAAGTTTTACTCTAATTATCAGGAGAACTCTTTACAGCCTAATACGTAAAGACAGTGTGGGTATTAGGTTGAGCTAAGGATCATTCTAAGCCACTGCGTTGGAATTATTAAATGAAAGCTACGGGACATCAACGCAAAACGATTTATCTGTTCTAACCGTTGGAACTCAGGTAATATCAAGTATACTGAAGTAATAGTCGTGTGTTACACTGTGTGTTATTCTGTGTGTGATACTGTGTACAGCATGAGAACATTGTTCCATGATGGGCTCTTTTAATAGAAGCTAAATATTTCAAAGTTGTGTTCACACACGAGACAACGAGAATTAGTATGGACTTACGTGTGATGGGGGGGGGGGGCGGGGATGATTAGTCAGTGCTCGTGACTTCATGAAGTTAAAAGGAGGAAAAAATGCTGTATTCTGTCCCTGCATATTGTTAAATTTTACATTGTCAGAAGCAATGGTGTCATGGAACCAGTCAGGATTTCTTTGATAGGGGATTAAACGAGGAATGTATATTTTGTGCGAGTGGGTCAATTTCTGATTCAGCCCGCTTAGTATCTAAGTGGAGCACCAGCCTACGATTAACGCTGAGCTTACAAGAAATTCTGGAAAAGTGGCGACCTTAAGTAAGCAGTTTCCAGATCTTGTAGCAAATGTAAGAAGTCCTTATTTGAAGCTTTTGTTAGCTGCAGTAAAAGTTTTGCCTAAATATAAATTAATTAGCAGAAAATTCCTACACAAATATGATTCCGGGCAAACGTTTGGGCTGTGTTTGCTACCGTTCACCTGTGTAATCCTCCCCTCTGCTACCATTCCGGGCAAAGCGTTGAACAATACTAAGAAGGGGGACTGAGAAAAAATATTATTAACATCGCTAGTTGTAGGTGTTTTTATTGTAACTTGGTAATATTTTTTTTACTTTCATTGTAGTTGCAGAGTCCATTTTTTGCTAGTGGGGCAGGGTTGAGGCACCCCAACCCCCGGGTTACACGCTTCGTGTAGTGTTGGATCACGTAGTACGTTTTGTTTTAAACGTAGTGACGAAGGCACAAAATATCGAGGGATCATTTGACAGTGGAGCTGATCGTAATGTGTTCGACATGTTTAAGAATTCGATATGAACATTAAAGCAAGCTAAAGAGATTAGAATAGGGGTCTTTGGTATCACAGTGCAATGGTATTATCTAATTGTGCTACTCAATGTGCATGTAGACGCAGTAATGAGTCTTTCAACGGTTAACGCCATATATAAAGTTTCATGAAAGATAGTTCAAAGTGGATAAAACTCATGATCATATGATCATTACAGTTAGCTGGTTGCTACTGATTCGTTATAAGTATATTGGAAAGTTAACAATTTCATGGGTCGGTCGAATGCACCATAAACAATAACACAGAAAAACTGTTCAGTTATTGGTTTTCTATTTTATTATTATCTTCCGAGCAGAGAACGTCCAGGAAACGATTTTTAAAATGTGATATCTGTACTAAAATGTTTAAAGAACGTTTACAAAACGTTTTGGACGTTATCAAAACTTGTTTGGAAGTACCGATTCTAGAGGGATCTTGGGTAGTAAGTTTGTCTAGCACTTTTCGAAAAGAAATGTCCAATAATTTCTCGTTGGTCCTTGACCAATAGTTGGTCAAATCTTTGTCCATTAATTGTGGTTACACGTACCCAATTCATTTTATCTGTTTTAACCTTTTTGTTGTTGTTTCGTAGTGCACTTCAATATTGGAGCAAAAGTTGGTGGAATTTTGCTCATTTTTTCCACGTCTGGTACTCCGTGAATTCACTATTATTGCTCTCATATGATACGGTATACGTAATTCCAAGCGTTGTTCGTTTTCATTGGTGAATAGTTTAAGAAACTCCACTGCAATCTCTGTGGGCACCGTCATGGAATTGAATGTATATTCAATATTTATCTTAATGACTTTATAAACGTGCATGTTATCAGTTTAGTTCAGTGTGATTTTATTTCAATCTCATATCAAATTTAGTTTCAATAGTATAATGTGACTAAAATATGATATGCAACATAAAGATTGGTACATTTGGTAAAAAAAAGAAAAAGAAAATACTACATGAGATGATGACATGAGATTAGGGAGTGGCAACTGAAGGTTCTTAGAACTTGTGGAGGTTAACACCCCTTAACAAAAAAAAAAAAAAGAAAAAACGAAGTACAAGGTATAAGCATAATTAGAAGGAAAAGTAAAGAAAATTCCCAGAATAACAGTCACTACAAGAAAAAAAAAAAAAAAAAAATACTCTGAAGAAAGAAAGGAAAAAATCAAGAGTAGTTCGCGTTGAAACAAGCTTTCACCTTACTTTTAAAACTAGATACAGTTTTTGATATAGTTATCTCTTGGGATAAAGTATTTCAGAGTTTTGCGTCTAAAACCTAAGACTAGTGAGTTGCGAAGATCTAAGCCTACATAGGGGAGTGAAAATTGATTCACCGGAGGACGACTGGGATAGGGATAACGATTACAGCGAAAACTAAATAGATCTCTAAAAGTTGATGGTGTTTTATTATGTAGCCAATTAAACAATTAAAAATAAACGTCCCCAATTGATACCGATTTAAGTTGGGGCTAGCGAAAAGGGGTGCGGCAGGATGCAGATAGCTAAAATTGTTTATGAATCTAACAGCCTTTTTCTGCAGTATGAATAAGGGTTTATGCCTAGTGAGGTACGTGCTTCCCCGAACAATATTTCAGTAGTTAATACAAGGAAGTATAAGTATATCATACAGGGAAACCAATAATTTTCTAAAGATAAGTTGTCTAAATCTGTTGCGTATCCCACCCCCTTAGAAACTCTCTGTCTCTAGTGATATTGATGTTACAGTGCAGTCCTACTGGACGCAGCAATTTTTCAGCTTGATAAACTCATTGAATAGAATGATATATTGCAAAGCACACTTGCTAAAGGGTGAAAATGTACCTGCAATTCATTGAGATAATGTTATTTTTCCAATGAAACCTAATCCAATGCTACAATGATGCGGGTTACATTACGTTAGAGCACATGAAAGAGTATCTGAAAATAAAAACTTGAAAGTTGATCTAACCAGTTTGGAAAAGAGAAAATGTAACTATTCACTGTAGAGAACCTGAAATGAGACACATTCAGCCTCCCCAAGTGGCAAGGGAAATCCATTGCGTACTAAAGAATGTGTACAGTGGGATGTAGTTAACGATGTTACAATGGTAATACGACCGTACAATGTAGACAACTTAGAAAACATCTTCAACAGAAAACATTAAATGGGATCTATAAAAGAACTACTTAAGAGTCTTAACATATGTTAAGAACCATTAAGCACTGTCTAGCTTAACTTTAACTTGAATGTGAACTGCGTATAGAGTAAAACATGATATTACATTACAGAACAATAAAAGTTGCCAAAAAATGATTCCTTATAGAGCACCTTTGCGTAAAAATTTGTTTCCATGTTATGAGAATCCTTCACATTTCCAAAGGTTTTTCTTATTAATTTATTATGATGTTAAGTTAAACGTCAGTTAATAAAGTTTGTTGTTTTTCTGAGATAATAGAATTGAGAGGATGAGTAAAATGCAAACTATACTACAAAAGACTACAAACTAGAAAGCCATAAGGCTTAGTGATTCCTAGCCATAAGATATATATTGTTACAAACATGAATCACTCACATGACAAGCATGAGATCCCACACAGATATCCTACTTGATAATATCATGTTAGCAAGGTCAAAACCTTTTGAAATCTTGTAACCAAAATAAACTTTCATCTCCACCTAAAACAAAAGGAATCACCTACGCTACTGCATTGGCCATCAATATGCTATGTATGAACAATTCACGAGCTAAGTATGATATCCCTCAATTTATCCTTCTACAAATATCAGAATCTAACAAGACTTGTAACTTTGCTTTTAATCTACTTATAGACACAACACACAAGTTTCCCTGGTTTGATACACAGTGGGCATTAGTAAAACGCTTGCTTTGATGGCATGAACTACTTTAATAGGCCTTGCTCAGAGGACTAAACAGAGGCATTCATTCAGTAACAGGTTAAAAGAAGGGTTTAAGGTCATAACAGGATTTGGTATGTAAGAGGGATACTTATCCTGAGCATTTTGGTGAAATTTGCATTGAAATCCGATGTGTGGTTCTCAAGATATGAACACGTAAAGTTTTCACATTTTCAACAAAATGTGAACTTGAAGCAAGCACATATGACATCACATCCCCACATTAATGGGCATTCTTTTGTTTTTCTTTAAACTTTATACTGGATTTTCTCCTCAACAATCCCATATTATTAAAATGTGATTACATAATTGGCAAGAAAATTTTACAAACTTCGCATCCTCCACGGGGAGGTCATACTCCTCATAACTTCAAGGTCAACATGTAGTGGCGCTACTTCAACAGTCTGATAAAACAAAGGGAAACAAAGCATTCCTTGTCAATGTGAGGAAGTGATATAACCTCTGCTGCCCTCAAACTCACTTTTGAACACAAATCTACTGGCTTAATTTACTGATATCTCAAGAAATACATGTCCGATTTGAATGGAACTTTTACCACACTGTGTAGATTTTGTTCCTCTTTCACAAATGAAAATTAAAATTTTGCTTTAACTTCCCCTTTTAGTCCATTGAGCACCTGGTTCAACAGGCTGTATGATTTATTCTGTCCAGACACTGTGGTTTGTACTGGCAGTCAACTGTGATAAATTATGTCAGATAACAGTGATCATTTTGAATAGAGGTGCAGGGTCAATTACAATTTGATTCATCCAATTAAACAATCACTGTTGATGTACACTCAAGGGGTTTTGATCCAATGACCAGTAGTTTAGTTCTTTTTTTTTTTTTTTATAAAACTAATAACCAGTGGTATATTTAATTAATCAATTTCAATTTGCAATTCATGCATACTCACATGTCCTTATGAGGACAGCTAGCAGCATAAGGCTTTCCAAATAATAATCTTTGATACTAAATTTAATGTTGTCTTCAAGATTTCTTTTAGGTTATCAAACAGACAATATTGGTACTGCTTAAAAGAAATTCTTGGGCATCACACAAAGCAGTTGATTTGTTCAAAGTTTACACTTATGAAGTCAGAACAGTCCTCTGCATGGTGTGCACAGGAACCTTCTCCGGTATTTTCAAACTATGGCCCCAAATGACCCTCATACAGCGCCTGTTTGATCTCACATGTTACAGACACAGATTTTGCAGGAACGTGCATTTAACAGTAGGAAATAAGGTTCATGAAAATCTTTTTATGCTTGTGGCAAAATCAGCATATCCATGCCAAATATCCCTCACAGTTACTCCTCTTGAGTTGGAACTTGTTTAAAAGGTTTTGGTGTTTTAACCTCTGGTGACCCTAAATGACCTTAGACCTTTACCAAAAACAAAGGGGATCATTTACTCAATACGAGCAATCCACATGGTAAGTATAAGGTCCCTCACAGTTACCCTTCTTGAGATACAGTGTTTCAAAGGTTTTGATGTTTTGCCTCTGGTGACCCCAAATGACCTTTGACGTCCACCACAATCAATAGGGATTATCTAATCAATATGGGCAATCTGCATGGTAAGTATGAGATCACACACATTTTTCCATCTGGAGATATCGTGTTTAAAAGCAATTTCCAAGGTATTAACCATTTGACCTCTCGTAACCCCACATGACCTTTGTTCTCCGCCAAAAACAATAGGAATCATTTACCTAATGTAGGCAATCTACGTGCCAAGTATGAGATCTCTCGGAATTACCCTTCTTGAGATATCGTGTTCACAAGGGGGCGTCACACACACATACACACACACACACGACATCACCATGGTATTTGTTCCTTGCCTGCCTTCGGCACGGAATCAAAAGCTACAGAAATGGAACCGTCTGGGTTGTGATTTATATGCTTTTACCAGAACTTGTCGACGACACAAATGATGTTGTGCTCAGACTCAAAGAATGTATATTACAAATAGGAAACAACAGCTCCCTGTTATAAAAACTTTGTGAATTCCTCTGCTGTTCAGACAGTTGCAATGAGAAAAAATTCTACTCAAGACTTAGAGACTTAAAGAAGCAGAAAAAAAAAACTGTACATTTTGCTCCTTTTGCTGGCTTGAATTACACCTTCTGCTGACTAAGAAACGAATCGTTAATGAAATTTTTGCGAGTTTCTTCTATTACATCCCCAACAACCAACTATTTTTACACAACTCAGGCTGTATGAAATAATTGGTTTGAAAACAGATTGATGAATTACTTTCAATGTTGAAAGAAAGTGGCAAAATAAGGGAATTAAACAGCTGGTTTTATAGGGAATGATCACGCCTCTTTAGATTTGTCTTTTTACAGTAGCCATAATAGAACGTGGGCCGAAGCATGAAAAGTGCTTTAAAAATTGACTTCCGTTGCAAAGTTATGGAGTCTACATGAAACCCACATTATTTTGATGGCGGTATGCATTGTTATCCAAAAGTTATTGTTCCCAGTGGTCAAACTTGCACATTGGTGATAAATAAGACAAAATGGCGGCCCATTTCCCATATATACCCTGTACAAAATAAAATTATATCACAAATGCCCTGAAATTGATCTGAAGGCACTACTTGCTAGCTCCTGAATGGCAAAACAGCTAATTAGTAATGTAAGTACCACCTATCTAAAATTCCAGTCTTCCCAAGGTCACAAATTGCCCAAAAACAGAAAAAGAGGGCGCTGTTTATTACAGCACAACACTGTTATACAGAGCAGCTATGCAGTAAATTTGATGCGCTGTCTGTGCCGTTTATCAAAATTGCAAAGCGGACCAGTCATATCTTCTGTTCTTGTGGCAAACGTCAACATCCCCTACCCCTGCCCCACACCCCCACTTATAATTTGCATTTTTTAATATTGTCTATTCAGATTATCTTTTCCTTGATGGGGTGCAGAGCATTTGCTTAGAGGGGAAAAGTCATTTTTAGCGACATTTATAGCAGTCCACCACATGGGTGAGCCAGGGGCGTAGCTAGGATGAAATTTTGGGGGGCCTAGGTATCAAATGGAGGGTCACAGCATCGCCTGCCGCCCTTAATTCTTACACATTTTATTAGGACACGCACAATTTGGGGGAGGCTGGCAAACATATGGGGGGCCCGGGCCCCCCGTAGCTATGCGCCTGGGGTTGTGCAGAGACTACAAACGTTGGGAGAGGGGTCACAGTATAAAACATGGGGATTTTTTACCATTCCCCCACCACACTCATTCTACATGCCCACCACTAATATGGTTTGCACAAAATCATGTTCAAACCTCTTTATATGAAACAAATTTCACCCCAAAGTGGCAAACACCCACCAACCGGACACTTTGAATGGAATAGTGTGTGGAGCGAAAGAGTGGGGCGGTAAATGGGAATGGATACAGATCTTCATGAAATGCATACATGCAAAGGGCCAATCCGATGTAAAACATAACACCATCTTCAATAAAGGTGAGAATGATAATTTCATTCTTCTGCAGTTCACTATTATATTGCCAAAGATTTTATTAAAATGCCTTTTTACAATGGGTTTTCAATAAAAGAATGCAGCCATAAAACATGTGTAGCCCATAGCCTATGGCAAGTTAGGGTAGGCCTAGTCTAGACTATAGGCTAATGTTAGTGTAATGCCACGATGACATTGTTTACCACGCCAGTACAGCAGATTTTATACAATTTGATGATCGCACCATGAGCCAAACATATGGCACAGTTTCATACACCACAGGTCTGCATGAAAACTGTTGAACTTTCCAGTATGGGCTTACACCTAACCGCTCCATAAAGATACAAATCAGGGAATGCACAACAATACAGCTGTCCTTCATTCACCTAAGGTGCCATACAATAATCAACATAGCTTGGGTTAGTCAAATAGCCTACCCTTCACAGTGTGCAGCACGGTTAACACACAAAGGTGCTAAAAATCACAGGCGTTTGAATGTATGTACATGTACTATACACTATAGCCTAATATATTAGTCACACATGATATAGGACTAGGCTAGGCCTACTTACGATAGTAGGCCTACACTGTGTGTATATATACGTATATACTGTACGTTCAAACGCCTGTGCTAAAAATTGGTTATGTACCGACTCAAATGTCATATTTTCTCTTACAAAACTTCATAACTTTTATAACAAATATTTTGATAAGTCATCGCTAAGATCAACAACTCACCAGCTGCTTTTCCAAGCTTCAATTTTGCCCTTGCGATTTTGGATATATCTGTGAACTTCATGTAACACTGCCGGTGATACCCGTATACTGTTGTGTCGAAGTTGAGTTCTTCGTTTTCAGTCAAAATTTTTCTTAGCGAATTCGCTAAGTTCCACACCCAAATTTTTCCATTCTTTTGCACAGCTATGGACTTTACCCTTTGAAATTTCAGTAAATTCGGTCACTTTTCCTGAAGCTGTTTCAGAGACATGGATACCACATTCAATTTTTTTTCTTTTCTGGCGAACTGCCTCGCCACTCGTTGACGCCATATTCAGATGTTGCCAGATATGACAACAATAATATTGCGCAACCTGTGTACGCGAATATGATTGGTCGCTAATTACGTCATTGGCTGTATTTTCTCTACAAACACTCCTTCAAATTTGGTGAAAATATGGACGGTTTTAAATGATAACTGCAAAAATGTGCACATTAGACAACTGGGAACAATCGACTTTGTCAATATAATATTATTTCCGTAATTTTAGCATGAGACATTCGTAGTTCTCTCTCTGTTGCAACGAAACTGAAAGATTTTCGACTTCGGCCCATGGTCTATAAGCACCAAATTCATATACAAAATCGTTACATTTTGTTCATTCTCCTTGTCATTTGCATTAAATTTGCTTGAATTATTCTTGTAGCAGAACGATGTGTTTGGCCCCCAATGTTTTCATTGGCGGGGCAACCCCCCCCCCCCGACTTCGCTGTCCCAGGATCGTCACCCTGGGTTGCACACAGTGAAACTGGTACCGTAAAAAGGTTTTACTTGTCATCCTGTTGGTCAACCTGAGTTTCATTTTCGCTATTTCGACTTCCTCAAAATAGGGTGATGCAAAGTCAATCCCAAACTATTTCCTTGGAATCCTCGGTAACATGCCAAATTCTACTTAGTTTGGCACTTTGAAGAAAATTGAAAAACTCATAGAAGATATAGGCCGGTGTTTCAACATGCTGAGAACTCTAAGACCACGGATTTGCCTACCCTTATGGCAGCTACATGTTTCATTTGATGCTGAAAGTGAATCAGAGTTGAACACAATTGCACATTCTCAAGCCGAAAAGCACGGCTCAGTGAAAGTGTATTGAGTTTTTCTATTTGACCTGTACAATGTAGAAACTCAAGCTGTTGAAAAAGCTCATCATCTTGAAACTCGCAAATTCATCAAGAAGACAGCTTATCCTTAGAAATCGGGCCTTCAGACAACAGCAGGGTGAGCAGCAAAACATTAAATGGATGAGCAGCCATTCAGCCTCCAGATTAACTCCAAAGAGGGAGAAAGTCAAATCTTGCTCTCCACGAAAGCGACCTGGTCCTTTTCGAGTGGAAAACGAAATGAAGGGAGAAATCACTCCTGAGCATTCTGGGCAAGGCTTTGGTGGTGGGAGTGTGTATCGCCGCATGTGGATAAAAGCCGACGCTATTTTGCTCCCCAACTTCTTGTCTTCCTTCGGGTGATCTATATAGTGCCAAGTGTGACGTCAGTTGTCATAACAACCATTCCACTGGTTCTAAACAATTTGTCATGCAAGTAGCACTAAGTACATGATGTAGGCAAGTAACCTTACAAAATAGTTAACTGTTTCGGGCCAGATTGTGACCATCATTCCGAAAGCCATACGTGTCGCTTTTACAGATTTCCGATGAAAGATGAGGAGAGAAAAAGATGGGTTAAGCTTATACGGTAACCTAACTTTTTAATAGCTTTCATACTTTAACATGAAAATGCTGCCTTGAAATGGATTAATGTGGCGCTCATTGTTCCACTTTCATTGCGGACAGGTTAGTGTTAGGTTAGTTAAACGTTCGTAAGGAGCAAACACTGTAGGCCGAGGTTAGGCCAAGTGTGCTGTAGTACTGTTGACATCACCAATACTGTACGTGCTCTTTAGAAGATTTGTCATTGAACTGAGTTGTTAATAGGCCAAGTCTATGCCTATTATTGGACCTAGCCTTACTGCTTATGCAATACTCTTCAGTCCACAAAATTCAATTTAGAGCAACCATAGACGATATGATCTTCAGCTACACTCACTCCCAATTGCCAGTTCACCCCCAAAAGTTCATACCCTACCAGTATTGCTACAAGTATTATGGGGTTGCTGTCGACTGCAGGGGAGGGGATATTGTGTGCAAATGTGGCACAACATTCTATGTCACAATCTTGGAATGAAAGATTTCTTAAGTTTGGATTTGATGGTCACCCCATTCCAAGTTGCCTTTTCTAGATTGCCTCACCTTTTGCTGCATGAAACTAATTTTGGAAGTTTGTTTTCCCCAAGCCCCCATCAGTTTGCCACTTTGTGATAAATTCCAAGTGCAGTAATAGCTACATTTCAACAAAAAGGAAAAATTAGAAGAAGTGTGAACAATGCTGCTAAAATCACAATATAATTGGTAGATTTTTTTAGCCTTTCAACATTAATTATTGTGAAGAGAAACATTAAAGACCTAATTCTCCCCCTCCAAATAGTACCAATTCTCCTTACCTTCTTTCTTAAGCTCCTCCCACAATGGTTTAAATTCATCCCTATCCAAACATAATCTCAGTTTATTGCTTCAGGAGGAGTATAGAAAAGCCAAATGTGTGTAATCAAATCACTCTCAGTACAATTCATGCTGTGTAATATAAAGTGATTGATGGAAGTTTGCTGAAATTATTTTTAAATTCCTTTCCCTGCTGAAGCTAAGAACTCTCCTAGCTTTATAACAAGGTACCAAGCTACGTGTATATGATTCATTTATTACTTTTGAACTTTCATTTTACAGAAGACAGGATAGGGAACCCAGCAATCCTTCACGATTCTGCAGCTGTCATTTTGTTAAAGAAAAGAAAGATGGTCCAGAACTGTTTAACAGAAATGCTGACAGGTTATTCAGTAACTTTCCAGAAATTAAAGTTCGTAAACAAAAAAGGAAAGAAAGATGATAAAAATGCAGCCGAAGACATGAGTGATCACAACAAGGAAAACAATAATTTGAAAGGATTAAAATTGATTTTTCTTTCTAATGAACAAATAGCAGCTAATAATATGGACTATATTCTGTAAAGGGCAAAACTAAACAATACTCTTCAAGAACTTGAAATGCTAAAAAGTCAACAAAAGTATCAAATGCAACATTATTCATACAAATCACTCAGTGATGATGTCATTCGTATGAAAAGTGGTCTTCCAAACAAAGACATGTTCCTTATAGTTGTTGCCTATGTCAAAAGATTTCAAGACTCCATTGTTTACTTTGCCGGCTGGAAAGTAGATGCTATTATTTTACAGGACCAGCTGCTTATGATTCTGATGAAACACCGTCAGAAAATTCAATTTACATCTTTCACAGCTATATCATTGCTGTGCAGATACAGTAATCAATGTTGTGATTACTTCTATTCATGTTTTGCATGAATTGCTGTATCAAGACACTATGGTAGATAGTGTACCTTCAAGAGAGAAAAACAAGATATCTCTTCCAGATTCTTTTCAACTTTTCAGTAACTGTCGTATGGTAATAGACTGTACAGATGTTAAAATAGCTGCTCCTACCTTGCTTAAAGGCATGAAACAAACACATTTTTCGTGCCGTGGTATGCAATCCTTCTAATTGTTATTAGGTGTTACTCCAAATTCTATTATTACATACATTAGTCCACTTTTTCCAGGGTCTGTCTCTGATAAAGCTAAACTTGAAAAATTAAAGATGCTTATGCTCTTCCAACCTAGTGACCAAATTCTTGCTGACAAAGGATTTGTAGTGCAAAACTGGTTCCTGAAGGAGTCTACGTCAACGTTCCACCTTTCCGTACTCATGGCAAATTCAGTGAAAGTGAAGTGAATTTAACAAAAAAGCGTAAAAAAGTGTAGGATACCTGTTGAAAAAAATGGTTCTAGGCTTAAAGATTTAAAGTTTTTGAGCTTCATACCACACTTAAAGTGCTTTGCTGAGAAGATTGTGAAAGTTTGTGCAGCCCCAGTAAATTTACAAAACTCACTCATTGATATAAGAGTTAAGGGAGAGTAGTAACATGGAATAAGACATGTGCTTTACAATTGCTTCCTGTGTAGCCCAGCAACAAAGTAACAGAGCTGACGGTTTGTTATGTGCAAGTTGTCCTTGTTCTTGATGACAGTAGTTGTGATTTTGTTTTAAGGTTGGATGAAAATCCGCTGTTTGTTCAATATAAAAGTCTTTGCCTCTGAGTGCATTTTCCATTGTCATATCTCTTTGGGTATAAGGACATTTGACTTCAGTGACTGCATATTCACCAACAATGTCATCAGGTCGCTGGCACCCAGAATACCAAATGATATCAGCAATAAACCAGAATTTGTCACAGTTAAACCTGTTGCTTTCACAACAGCCTCATTGACCACACCCCAGTTAGTTGAACACAAGATAGATCATACTCTTCAAATAATTTCTGCATGAGGGATGGGGTTGATCTCTGTTATTTAAAAAAAAAAAACCAAAATTGCTGGCAGTTAATCGACCCTTCTTCAAAAGTTGCCATGAGGGGTTGTTTCTTTGGCCTATTGTTGCTTTCTGCACAGTACACTGCTGTTCTGCAGTTAACTTCATTTGATCCAGTAAATTTTCAACTTTCAAATCTCTGTTTTCAAACAATCTTTAGAAAATATATTCTTCCTTCTACAGTTTTTATAGGAAGTTTTGTACTCTCTGGTTCACTGTTGAGTATCCACGCTTACCCTGTAAACTGCCCATATTCTTTAAGTTTATTCTTAAACCATTGCTTGTCTCCTACAGAGACATTCCTAGTGAGAGGTTTGTAATCCCTGGGGGAAAGGGTTTATTTCCTCTACAATGGTTACTTGCTCTGATGATTGCATTTGCTTCTTTCACTGACATTCTATATCAGTTCTGCTTAATGTGTGGATGGCATATATAAATAAAGCTGCAGCATGACTGCACTTGTAAATCCCTCTTGGGCATTCATAGTTTGATGAGGAGATGCTCTTTTCACTTAAGTGTACCTGTTTTAAAAATAAGGAAAGTATACTACATCAATATAAGTGAAGATATATTTATAAAGAGTTAATATGTAAAATTACAAATTTGGTTTTGGTATCCATAGTAGTTAAAGCTGGGATTCTTGAGAGGTTAAAAGATTTATGTTGTTGAGCAAAGTATTGCCTTATAATTTCACTACGAGTCTGCTCTGTCAAAAGATCATGCAAGTGAAAGTTTATTTACGCATATAGTTTAATGGTTTCATCTCATCACTAACACTATAATGTCGTTTGCTAGAGGTCATTGCATGATTTTCTCAGTTTCAGTTTTCTTAGTACCCATTAGTCTTCCCTTTTGTGTTTTCGTGCTTTTAATACTTGTATATATGCCTTGTTCAAGTTGAATGAAGATGGACACTTTTTTCATAATTAAGCCACGTAGGCATGTTCCAACTACTTCTGTAGGCTACATCTAACCCTAGCACTAAACAGTGTCCAGAAACAGAGGAAAGTTGTATTAAAAATTACAAAATACAATAAACAATCAAAGAAGAAGTTATGGATAAATGTGAGTACTACACTCTTAAAAAAATTGGGCAAATTTTGCCCAACTTTTTGACCAACACTGGGCATCTATTCAACAACCTAAACAGTTGGGCAAAACTTTAACCAACCAAATTTGGTAAAATTTGAACCCAACTGTTGGGCAGGAGATTACCCAACTGTTTGGTAAATTAGCATTTTAAAACATACCCACTTGTTGGGCACTTCTTTTATTAAGCTGTTGGGCAAATGCATTGACCAAATGTTGGTTATATGTTAATCATCTTTTCCTTAAACATTGGTGCTTTCTTTACATGTTAGGTTGTAGGTTATGGCAGCGAGCTGCCACTGCAGCTCCCTGGTTAAGGCAACCCTTCGGTCCCGGTTAAAAAACCCTGGCTTAATTACCTATTTGGTTTGTCACTAAGTTTCGTATAGGTACGTCCAAAACTATCATTTTTAAAAGGCACTGTATTTTTAAAAGGCAATGTAAAATGATGTGTGTAAATGATGTGATGAAGTCTTGTACAGTAGTTTCATCAATGCATAAATGTGAACACAAGGGCTGCATGAGAATTAGCTGGTCCGTAGCTCTCATACACTGTTATCATGGTTGTGAGACAGGTTTCTTGTTATGCCAAAATGTTGCGAATAATAGTATATAAATGCTCATTCGGACGTGAAAGAGAATATCCCAGATCCTGACCTCTCATTGGATAGCAGTTTTGCGCCAAATACGAATCATGGAATCTCATACAAATGGTGTTCTAGTTCGTAGTACTGTTTAAAGAATTTTATGGAAATAGAGATTGATTTCATGGTCTAAAGTAATGAACGAGTTTAGCTGTTTGGCCAATATAAAAGATGCCAAAGAGAATTTTCAGATTATGGTACCATGGTCTGATTATGAGAAGAATTGTGAAACAAATCGGGTCAAGTGCACTGTTGTTTGGTGACAACACTGCAACCAACAGTATACCCAACAAATTGGCAAAAAGTTACCCAACAAGTGGGTAAAGGGAAAATATGCTCAACTGTAGAATAAAATCTTATCGTCATTTTGACCAGTCAGTTGGGTATAACAGTGTACGCGTGCATGGAAGGGGAAATTTAACCATTATGTGAGCAAAGATTGACCAACACTTAAGCAATTACTTTTACTCAACAAAAACTTTGCCCAGCGTTTAAACATTGCACCAATTAGCCCCAAAGTTGGGCAAAGTTTAACCAACACATTTCATAAACTTCTTTAACCAACGGATATTTTACCCAACGTTTTAAGAGTGTAGGCCTGTGGCCAACAAGATCATTGCTTCATCACACTCTGTGTGTCTTTAAGTTAAATAGCCAGAAACTATAAAGGGAACAGAATGCTTGAAGGCAGTCACCGTTCACTTCTCAACCCAAACTACAATATTTGTAGTAGTCAACAGAAATTCTCAATTGGAGCAGCTTCTTGATTGAAACTAGACAATTGTACTTGCATGGCAAGTACTGGACGAAGCCTTGAAAATGTGCACACTTGGGACTTTCTTATAAAAGAAATGAAGCATATTGTTGGGACTGGATCCCCGACGAAAGTGGAATATTTCCCACATATGCGGGGGGGGGGGGGGCATGGTTCCTTGTAATTTGTTTAAGGAGGTCTATGCGAGAAAAAGCAGTAACGTTATGTGTTTTACTCAGCACTGGTGTTTCAATGAAAGTAATCACCTGGGTGTAACAATATTGGTAGGCTATTACTTTTATTAGTTGCCCTAAAATCTTTGTACCTCGCTGAACCTGGCCTCAGACTGTGTGATATACTATTGGTGATGACGTAGGCTTAACGCTTTGCAAAAGTATCGACTCTGGTACGCCGAAAGGCTCACTCAGCATGGCATGCGGAAGGGACAATAATAACATAATGATCTTACGTTTTTACATGTACAACATGTGTCTTTAGATGTACAACGTGTGTTTTTACATTACATCGTAACATTTAACATGATAAACTTATGGTTTTAGTATATGATGGTGTAAATTTACATCATGATCGTATGAAGTTAGTAAATCATCGTATATTTTTGGTACATGAACGTATAATTTTAGTACATCATCATATTAGGTGAGCCTTTTGGCGTGACATATACATTGAGTACGCGTACGGCCGACGAAGTTGCTTGATGAAACAGTTCCGAAAAAACAAAGTGGCCTCTGTTGAAAAATGCAACCTTTCAAATTTTTTTTGAAATCCCTGAAAGGTATAACTTGTTTTTAAACTATATTAACACCTTTGTTCAACCAGAGAGGAAGCCTTCAATGCAGAACAATACCTTTGAACGTGGAATTACTTCTTTTTTATTTGCACATTACCACCTTAGTGCACAGGAACTGTTCGTACAAATCCCCATATAAAGAAATAGTTAAACTAGGGAGTTGCTAGAGTCTCTAGCAACTCCCTGGTTAAACTTTGTTGAAAATCCCCCTGCAGAACAACTTGACATAACTGCGCAGCTGTTCCACTCTATAAACGAACAGCGTGCGATTGCAATATGAATCCAAACGGAACATGGATGTAATATTCATCCGAACCGACCGCTTACGGTGACATGAAACAACGTAACTGAACGAGCAATTCCTACAATCGAAGCTGTGGCTTCGACAGAAAAATAGGCCTATTGAGTGCTGCAATTATCGCATATTTCACAGAACAGGCTGTACTGAGAGTGTTCTTATTTCGCATTGGATCTTGCATACTTACATACCCTGAAGCACTAAACTGAGAATGTTTCTGGATGAGGACGAAATTTAGACAAGATTTGTGGGAGTTACTAAAGTAAGTAGGTTAGGAGAATTTGAACTAAACGTTGGTGGGTTGAGTTGAGAGGACTTCATCTTTTAAACCGCATATGGGATAGTTTCGTAACTTTTACTTCAGTAAAAAAGTCGGTATCCTCTAAACTTGTATCAGTTATGTACAATGTACACATGCGCTACAGCATGACATGACTTGTATTTTAGGCCTACACTGGCTCTGACTGGTGGCCTGGGATATCTTTTTACATTCTGTCATTTATTTTCATGATGCCTTTACGTCCATTTTAGTTTTTGATAGAAATTCCTTAGAACAGCATCAGTGCAATTAATAAAGTATGTTTAACTTTCGAGCCTAACCCTCTCATTCAAAAGCAAGAAAGGCACTTTAAATTTGCGGGTAAATCTGGGAGTGAGACGACTCCGCAGAGTGCTTTGTTGTGCTAGGCCATCGAACATAATAAGAGGGCGACCGAGGGTATAATATTCGGTATATGCCAGTGACAGTGACTTACCGTAACTTCTTAGGTTTTTTCCTCATTGCATAGACTTACCCCTTCAAAGTCCTAGGATAGTAAGACAAACTTACTACATGATCAGATTTGATTTGGGCTCATCAGCAAAATAGTAAGAGAGAGAGAGAGAGCGAGGTTATAGAAATACCAGCCATGTTAACGTTGACAACACAACGGGTATATGGCACTACCGCACGGCATTACATGCCATGTTTTGCGAAAGTTGCTTAGAACCAACAAAGCGGGTTGCGTAGTGACGTGACGTAATGGCTTCGGTAATCTATACAGCTGCACAAGAAACTGAAAAGGCCACTGGAAAAGAGAACGACTGATGAATTAAAGATACGAATGTTTTAAAATGTATGAAATATATGGATGAGAATAAATGAAATTTACATAAGAATAACTAGAAAATACAAAATTAACAAAACGAAATGCGGTTTTTTACCAAAGAAGTAAGGGACAGTGCCCACTAAATTTCTAAATTCTAAGTATTGTACTTGTTAGACATTTGATCGTCTTTCCGAATATTTTACTCCTTTAAATGGAAGTGCGTGTCAGTCGTGCCCATGAAAAGCCTTTCAAACCTGTCACGGTGAAAGACAGTGGCGGCACCAGCGAAAGTGGGGCAAGGGGAAACCTTTACCCACCTGTTGCCCCATTCACCTCCCAAACTTCAGCGGCCTGATAAGAGGTTTTTAGACAAAATGATTAAAAAAAAAACCTCCAAACAGGTTCAACCATTCCCAAAGTTTTCAGAGTAAAAATGTCCATGACATACTAAATCTCGGTGTTTTGTGCTTTATACATAGTTTTTGGGGTAATCTCTTAGCCAATAATTTTTCAAATTTTCTTGAGCAAAATAGGTTGAAACATGGTTACGACACCCGTCATGCTCATTTCTTAAGAAACCCTCTCACCCTTTTTGGTTTTTCACAAAGATCTCTACGTTACCGAGCAGTAAGGGCCTGGAACTCCTTACCAGACACTCCGATTTCTCGTCCAAGTTTACAATCATTTAGGATAAACGTCGTTACTTATTATATCAGCAAGTATTAATTAATTAGTTACATTGCCCTATGCAATGTCTCTAAAGTGCTAATTTAAATGCGGTTCCGAAATTTAACTTATCAAGTGGCATGTATGCAACTATAGGTTGGGGTGGGTGGTGGAGGTGGGTGGTGGTGTGTGGGGGCGGTGAGCTCATTTTGGGCATGGGTTTTTGCAGGCTTTTGGGATGGTATAAAATTATCTTTGTTCTCGTTGCCTTTTGTGCAGTTATTGTACCTTCGTCTTTCTCGTTTGTTTACTCAGGGAGTAAGCTCCCGACAAGCCCCTAGGGGGTGTTTAGCTTACTTCCTTCACATCATGTATTTGGATTTTTGAATTTGAAATTATTCTGTACAATACTGAATTAACATGTTGTGGAAACAAATAAATGAAACGAATGAAACGAAATCACTAGCTTCAGACCATACTTCCCCGAGGTCACGCGTTCCACAAGTTATTTAAAAAGAACAACACCAAAGTGGATTACACCTGTATGCCTAACATGAAAATCCTCATAAGCAATCACAACAAAAAAGTCCTCAACCAGCAACTGATCGATCATTCGCCAAACGCCTGAAACTGCCGCGATAAATCCAAATGCCTTTTAGAGGGAGCCGGGATGACATTATCCATTGTCTACTCAGCCAAGTTCACTGTAAACAGACCCAACAACCCCACCACCATGACGTATATAGGAATGACAGGAGGAGACTTTAAAGCCCGGTTCAACAATCGTATAGAAATCTTTTCACAACGAATCTTACAGGAAAGAAACAGAACCGTCCAAATACATCTAGAGCTTGAAAGAGTCTACTACAAGCGTTAACGTTCAGTGGAATATCCTCAAGCGTATTCTAGCACGCATGACCGCCCACGGCCAGTGTAGTCTGTGTACGGAAGTGATATTGCCAATACTCCCAGCAGACAAAACATCCCTACCGAACAAAAGGTCAGATATCGTGTCCAAGTGTAGCCATTACAATCGCCGGTATACAAGATCAGCCAACGGTAGGGATTCTCCTTGCAGGGGTGTGTCATTTTTTTTTTGGGGGGGTTATCTTTTTTGAGTGGAGGGTATACTAAGGTAACCCCCCCCCCCCACCTTTTGTTACGTGGAACTTTAAAATTAGGTACTACCAAAAAGCCTATACATGTAGGTTATGAAAGTTGTCATCTACCGATTACGATCGACTAGCTTTCTGTATCAATAATTCCACATGCTTACTTTTCAAATCCTCAAAATCTTCCGGCGCTCCCTGCCCTTGCACCATCATTAATGTTCTTTTTTTCACTATCATATCAAACATACACTATTCATCGGTCTCTATGAATATGTCGATTGTTGGTGTGCATAGGGCAGCAGGTGTATTTATGAAGGGGCACAATATTTAGGAATATAGAGAAGATGGATTGTCCCCTATTTCTTAATGAAATCTGTGGTCTTAAATGAATGACCTACCTGGCAGGCATAAACTGGCAAACACATTTTAAGGGAAATGAATGTGTCCCGGTACACATTCTGAATTCAACTTTTTTTTAAAAAAAATGTATGATTTCTAGTGCAAAATTTCGACACGCTCACATCATTCATTTTACTGTCCATGACGTCATTTTCGAAGGACAGTTCTTTCGTTCAATGTTTCTTGATTCTCAGTGAGTTGCTTGCTCTTCAGTTGAGTTCATTGTGTAGAGTGAGTCATGTAGACGGGAACGAGACTTCGTGGTCACTTATGGTTATGATATGGCCAAAAATGAGCTACATTTATCCAGGCATTTATGTATTTTATTGTTTTGTAAAAGAATGCTTGAGTAAGTCAAATATGTATACAGTCCGCCTGCTCATCACACAACGGTCGCATTCCCGCATTGTACCTTTAGTATATGGCACACAGTGTCACTAAACGCGAACAAGCTATAGAGCATCGTAGTATTGTGACATGGTGCGCATACACTGTACTGTCATATCTCGCAAGTGCTTGTAGTTCGGAGAACAACCTTGGCATTTATGTTCGCATCTAGGCCTGGGTTTAGTCATTAATCTTAGCATTTGACGTTAACTTTCTTCAGTGTTATATTTCTCTCGTTTCGCTCTTGAAAGCACAAAACCATAGCAGGCAGCCTTCTCGCTATAATTACACGTTCTGTGCTCTGTCAATTTTGTGTGAGGAAATCAGAGTTATACCAGGGAGTGTCTGTTACAACTCCCTGGTTATACTTAGCTTTTGTTGGGTCTTGCACTGGCAGCCGGTGACAATACGTTATCACCCACGAACGTATGGGTTTGTATAAGAATTTGGACTTTGTCAGTGGCTAAAATGGACAGATTTTGCCAGAAAGTTGTTTCATTTTGAATATAATGTAGTGCGTTTAGATCAAAATTACCAAACGAATTGAAGGATATGATATTGATTCCCATTCACGTCCAAATTAAAGTTTGTTTGAAATATTGCAGTTCGTCGTCAAATCACGCAAAGAGTTAAAGTTTCTCGGCGGCCGTGCTATCTTTTGGTTCGAACGATGGCGACCAATTTTCCCATGATCCTCTTTACATGTATATATGTAGGAAGTCCGTGGGAATAATACTACTGTGAGCACTGTAAGCATACTTTGCGACTTACGGTTGATCACTGCCGTTACATCGGTATTGCATGAATAGCCTAAAGGTCTAGGTGGTGATTCTTCACATTAGTCTGATAAGCATTTTGAGAAATAGTGCAATCCTGCATCTTTCATGTGCATCACAAGATTCCGAGTCGAAAAGTAACAAACGGCTGATATCTACAACAAGCAAGCAACACAGTTCTGCATTGATTATGTTCAGGTATATCACATCGGCCCAAAAACGTAAAAGGACGATATTCCAAGCTTAAGTACGTACCCGGTCACATGAGCACAGAAAAAATCATGGACAGTAAGTGGTTACGATTTTCGTAACCACATTTCTAGTTTGTATAGCGATTCGACCATTTCGTATTTAGACCATTATCAGAGAGGTAAAATCACACTGACGATTGCTAGATAAGAGACTTCAATCAGGAATTAGAGGTACATCTCCATCCTCTCTCCATCCTAACTCAAAATATTGAACCGTAATTAGCCCCATTTTATATGTGGCCCTCTTTTCTCAGACACCCAGTGGCGTAGCTACAGGGGGCAGGCGACTTTGACAAATGAAGAATTCAGAAAGTTGCTATTTGTGAAACCAGTCTACTGGGACTATAAAGGCGAAAATAAAACAATTAAAAACATAAGGATATATTTCCCCCTTTGCGTTTTGAGATAGGCATACACGTTATTTCGAGAGCACCCCATACATTCGTGTTGACGGATACGTGTAGGTAAGTTTCTATATATTGACGTAATTACATGAACTACATATGGTATGTGGGGATTTACTATACTGTTGCGTATTCCCGTTGAAAATGTGTGTAAAAGCGTTAAGGGGAAACGGTTTTTTCGCCCTATGGGTCGTTCTTCAGACGATTTTTCGCCCTAGTCCGGAATTAGAAGTATATATATATATATATATATATATATATATATATATATATATATATATATATATATATATATATATATATATATATATATATATATATATATATATATATATATATATATATATATATATATATATATATATATATATATATAGTAGGTCGAAGTTGGTAGATCGAAGTTAGAATGTGTAGGTCGAAAGGATATGAACTACCATATGTAGTTCATGTAATTACGTCAATATATAGAAACTTACCTACACGTATCCGTCAACACGAATGTATGGGGTGCTCTCGAAATAACGTGTATGCCTATCTCAAAACCTTTCGACCTATATATATATATATATATATATAATCTCCCTGGCCATGGCGTTGACAATGTCAAAGTGTGCCTCATTAAAGGGGGATTTCGATCCATTGCAGAACGTGAAGCCACAGAATTAAGGCAAATAAAGAAGCTTAACACCATCAGAAATGGCCTCAATATAGAATTATCTCACCTAGGAGGTTTCTCCTGCCTCCGTTAACATCTCCTTCTAGCAAACTCTCTGGCACAGTTTCTTTGTATACCGAGGAAGAAGCAGGGCTTCTAAAATTTTGTACGGCTGTCAAATGTGGTACAAGTATGTTGGTAGTTAAGGCATTAGCTGTTTTCTTTGTTACTGTTTATATATATATATATATATATATATATATATATATATATATATATATATATATATATATATATATATATATATATATATATATATATATATGTATATATATATATATGTATATATATATATATATATATATATATATATATATATATATATATATATATATATATATATATATATATATATATATATCCGCACTTAGGGGGAAAGTTGTTGTTGAAAAGTCGACCTTAAGGGGAACTTTTTTTTTTGGGGGGGGGGCGAAATATAAGTTTCGCCGTAACGTTTCTACACACTTTTTCTATAGGAATACGTAAACGAACACGAGCGCCCTCCTAGATTTACAAAGTAGATACAATTACTTCAAAGTTGTCAAATTTACGGACACCTAGCTGTTAACACGAACGGATGGCTGGCCATTGAAATAACGTTGTTTATATTTTTAGACGTTAGGGCGAATACATTTCCTTATGTATTTTATTGTTATTTTTTCGCCCTATTCCGCCAATTTCCCCCTAAGGCGGAATATATAACGGTAATACTAAAAATTAATTAATAATTAATATCAACCAGGCAATGGCAAAGTGCTCAACCCTGTGAAGGGAGCTGTAACATTAAAAAGGTTGCAATAAGTTCTTACAACATAGCTTTACCGTACAACTGTTTCGTAAGGGCCAACCAATAATGTAGGTCCTCACTCCTCAGAAGCCTGAAGTAGAATGATGTCAATAACGTTGAATGCGTATGTGTTCGCTGCTTTTGAACGTGTCCGTTTTAAAGCACGTGTCCGTTCCGTGTTCGTTGTAAACAGCCAGGAACGGTGTACAGCGAGCCAAGATACATTTCCTATTAGAACAATTACACAGAAGATGTTTGTTCCTGTGTCTACAAGAGCTTATCAGTTCTTTTCTTTTATTTAAAGTTGCTAAGGAAGGTTTGAGTAAAATAAAGAACTTTTCTTCCAGACAGAGATTTAGATGATGTGGAGATGTGGATGATGTGGAGTATGCTCGAGCTTTGCTCATGAACAAATATTAAAGTTTCTACACACTTTTTCTATAGGAATACGTAAACGGACAAGGGCGCCCTCCTAGATTTACAAAGTAGAAACAATTACTTCAATGTTATCAAATTTAAGGACACCTAGCTGTTAACACGAACGGATGGCTGGCCATTGAAATAACGTTGTTTATATGTTTAGACGTTAGGGCGAATTCCTTTTCTTATGTATTTTATTGTTATTTTTTCGCCCTATGTACAAGCCGATATAACAATTTCCCCCTAAGTTGGGAATTAGCGTTATATATATAAACAGTATATATGTGTGTGGGTATTTAGTGTGTATAGTGTGTACACATGTTTTTATTTCAAAAATTACCGAAGATTATAAATGTGTATTTTTATTTGTTCAGAATACTCATATCCGCATTCCTTGTTCACACTTGTCAATTCGTTACCATACTTGTTCGAGGCTTCGGCAGAGGCAACTGCTTTATTTTGGTAGGGAATACAAAAAAAAAAAAACTACCGTCTTTATTAAGTGACGAGAACTTGCGATTGTACGAAGGCAGACCTTAACAAAATCCCTCATAGGAATATTCTTAGCCACTGCACTGAAAGCAGAACGGAATACCAGTGCGCTTGAGGGACACTTTTGAATCGATTGCAACTTTACATCCGGTCAGCCTTCTTTCTTTCCCTTTCATTTTCAGCGAACGAGAGATGGGGAACTCGGTACCACGAGAATTTTCTGGAGCCAAATGCTGCAGATGCCATTGTCAACTGGCCCCGTGTTCATCTTCTCAGGATATTGAGTGGCGCTACATCAAAGGCATATACTACGGTGTATTCAACTGTGGTGAATATTATCGGAGATCTGGGAAATTGTGGGAACATCACAAGGAAGTGCTTTTTTGAAAGTAGTGGAGGTGACGACGAAGAATTTAACAGACAAAAAAAAGGACAGAACGGGGATTTAACGGACAGAAAAAAAATTAAGCGAATTTCTGAAGACCCGCTCGCAATGTGTCATGGGCTCTTTTGCGAAGGAATAAATGCCAATAAAATACTTTTGTTAGAAATTATTATCGTTAAGAAATACATACACACATTGGCATTTACTATTCACACATGAATCTGTTAAAATGTTAGATAATTTTTTTTTTATTTTCTTAGTATTGTTCTTTCTTGAATGTTGTAATACTTTAAATTGGTAATTTTTTGCCGTTCCAAATCGTCCAGACAATTCGTTTATGTATTACCATATGGCAATATATGTATTTCTTTTCATGCCGTTTTCATTAATCATACTTACAGTTACTGAAAAATCATAATTTGTTTAAAATTTGATATTGCCTTTTGCAACTTGCTAATAAAACTTTTGCTGTCTTGGATGGAGAGTGTGCTTGTTATTTGAAACCGATGTGTTACAGAGTAGAAAAAAAAATGTAATTGGGATTTGAAAGCTCAATTGGTCATTGATGGCACTCTTTTAAAACACCGGAGTTAAATTTAACCAGGATGGTGTTCTATTTACTGTAACAATCCTGGTTAAATTTTAACGCAATTCCTGGTTAAACTGACACCGATTCTTGTTAAAACAACTTGGATTTGATTAAATTTAACCAGGCTTTTCTTTCTAATTTAACCAGAACTGTGTTGGAGCAAATAGAACACCGACCTTGGCTGAATTTAACCCCGGTGTTTCTAGAGTACCACAGTGCTGTTTTGGTTCCACAATGCTGTTATTTAATTTTTGTCTGGTATGATACCGAGGCACTCAATACTTCAATGTTCGACCTTACGATAAAAATAAATTGAAGAATTATGACACGATTGTTGCTTACATGTTGGGTTATGAATAGCATTTGATATCTTGTTCTGAGAATATGCATGGCTGGTAAGGTTATGTATTTTTTGGAAGGCATTTTCAATATAGTCGAAGGTGAGCTACGTTTCCTTTACAGGTTTAAATTTTGAAGTTACACGCACAGGACAACTTTTATCCGTCATCATTTGCTAAGCTGCATTCCATATGAGTGCTATTAAAATTGGTGGTTACAAAGACTTTCTTTATCTAGTGTTTTCCGTTAAGTTGTTTGCTATTTATTTTTGTTAATAACTCTTGAAAACGGGTTTATCAATAAAACAATTATTTTTGGCAAATTTTTAGAAGAGTTTAAATTCCTAACATGCTCATAATTAAACACCACCAAATGAATTTCATGTTTAGCAATCAAATGTGTTTCAAAACGAAATGTTTAAGGTGCCCTATTCTTATGGTTTTTTTAATGGGTCATGTAAGAAAAGAAAATACTTCCACACCATGACCTTCCTCAATACCCTTTTCCATGCTCAATATATATCACTTTAAAGATTGGTTCTTTTTGTTACAAAATACCTCTGCTTTTCAACAAAACCACAAAAAATTATGTTATGTGAGCACATTGCCACAGATTTCTTCTGCTTTTCCTTATGATTGACCGTTTTTTTTTGTCCTTGAAATCTGATACTGTTGAAAGTTTCAATATTTTTTATTGTAGATCTAGCATTTCCCTTTAACATAAGTAGAGTAAAAAAAAAAAAATTGCTTATTATTGCCTACAGTGGTTTCAGGATTATATATAAACTGAATGCGATGTCAACTTAAATTGACTCGATGACATCACAGATTTGCCATGATACACCAAATCTTAGGAAAAATTGCATTACTTTAAAAATTTGTATCTTCAGTATATATGCTATTGGAATGTAGTTTTCGCCTCCTGAAAGACAAAAGTCTTCAGGATTCTTTTAAGTGAACGAATTGGTTCTCTAGGATGTGCCTTTTAATATGAGAAACAAGTGTGTTTAGCGTCCAAACATGTTTGCGCTCTATTTACAAAGAAATGTTCAGGAAAACTTTTTCTTAACACCTTTTTTATAGTGTGAGTGCTAGGAGTAATGGTGTCTCGACTCCTACGTAAAGGACGTGAATAAGAATGGACAGTACAGCCCGAACAGCATAGAAACTGATATTTTATTGAGTTCCTAAAACAGAGGATATCTTGTTCCGTTTATTCATGTAGCTTTTAACTGTTCGTGAAACTTACATAAAATACAATGGGACATAAATGTATGATTGAATGTAAGATGTGGGGATATTGGTCTTGAAGTGCCAAAAACCGACAAAATCGTAATGAAACTGGAACATAGGCCCTTTGCCGACCCGAAAATACATTTCAGTTTGAATTCAAGTTTAGTAAATTATCACTTAGCAATCCATCGTTTGATATATGCACCAATTAAGCAAAGAAAAGATTAATTAAAATTTAGAGAGTAACACACATATGCAAAGAAAACTGATAATCGTTGATAGTAGTCTATACGGTCTCACACTTTTACAAACCGCGATAACAATAACTAGCATGAACTTCCCCAGCGTTCATAAACAAGCGGGCAGTTACTGATAGATAGGTTCAGAACCCACCATCAAACTTCGGACAAGGGGTAGAGTCACTATGGAGTTAACAGTACCAATGGCGAACCAGCAAACCGGAGGTATCCGTGTCCTGCAGTAGAGTAGTTAGGTAGAGTCATCACCCAGCTAATGATATTATATTTCGTATCACAAATAATAGTGGTAAAAATACACTGATTCCAAATATATAGGAAAGTGAGATTTCTAAACAATTAAAGACAAAATTTCTAAACAGATTTTCGAAAAAAGAAATACAGGAGGTGGTTTAATAATAAGGGCTCAATCACATCATTACAAATGAACCATGGCGTTCAGTTTTTTTATTTTTTTAAGTACATAAAGTTCCACCTGAAAATAATATTTAAGCTAAAGTTTGTAATAGAACGCTTTTGCATCTGGTGCCGTACGGTTTAATTTTAAAAGAAAGTGTTGTGCATAACGTGAAGGATATTGAAGTTGATCGATTGTGTAGCTTTGTCAAGTTTAACATTATCATAATAAATTTCGAAGTTTACCTCAAGGCACGGGTTACAACATTGCTTCCAGCATAGAATAGGTCATAGAATAGGTGCTTCAGAGTTTAATTCCTATTGTTGCAGAAGGTATATTGAGAGCAGTTCTTTACGTTAATCTTTGACAGACACATTTTTGTGCAAAGTATTCTGTTTAGGAAACGGTTCTTAAAATAAAGAGTCTTAGTATCTCGCACAGTCCTAAGGTAAAATAAAGATATTGTCCCAATCAGGTTTATCGTTGCCATTTCTGAATTCCCTTTGTATGTTCGGTTTTTCTCTCAATTTACTTGCAGGAATGTTATGTGACTTTAGTTGACGTAATCGCTTTTATAAGACGTTTCATTACTGTTGAAATAATCAGCATGGAAATACTCTTGGAATTGCAGGAAAAATCCCAAAACAAATAAGTAAATGGAAAGTGATTCACATCAAAATTGACACAAAATTGGTTATAATGAATAATATATTACCATTGTTATCGAATAAATCACGCACTCTGACAGCACCCCTTTCACTGAGACAGTCTTCGTGAAGTAACTTATCATCGATTTCAAAGGCCATAGTACCCTGATTATCAAAATCTGAAACATCAGGAGTTTTGAAACTAACCTCCTACTAATCCTAACAAACATCACTAATGAAATTGTAAGAAATATTTATTTCACCTTTACGAAAGTTATGTTTAAATAAAAAAAAAAAAGTTGCCATATCCTTTAAGGCTTTTTCAAAACAAAGCTTTCCACACCGTACAGCTTAACTTTTACCAAGATAAAAATTTACCCATTTACCATTAAGCCTTATTGCAAGTGACCCTAATTCGACTATGTTAAGACCATCTCATGCTCATTTATCATAATTAAAATATAACGATTTATTTTGGTCGGATTTTTACACCAAATAAAACCATAATGATAACAGTTTTAACATCCTTAGAAATTGTGTACTTGGATTTGGTTAAGCATTACATATTTGAACAACTCGTTACATGAAGGAAAATTTTAATTGGAAAGATTTTACCGATAACATTAAGATCTCTGCATGACCAGATATTATGATTTTAATGCGAAAAAGTTTTGGAACATAATTGGACTTAAAAAATCCTATTTATGATGGAGTGAAAGAGATACCTAAATAATTGACAGGAAAAAATTACCATTCGAAAATGACGTGGTGGGGTCGAAAATAATGGTCCCATCGGGGGAAGAGTAGACTTGTCTAAATTCATTTTAAACTGGACGCGTCGGAGAAACGATCAAGAAAACTTACCGTCTCAGAAATATCCTTCCGAACCTTTTGGTTACTATTACGGTATCATCGTTATAAGTCGAGATCTTTAAAACAGAAATCTTTGCAACTGTTCCTTTATTATTAGGATTAAATTTAAATATATAGATAAAAATTTCGGAGAAAGCAATTAATAAATGTGGGCATCCTTGACGGACACCTCTAGAGACTTTGAAATAATCCAGAAAGAAAAACATAAAAAACAATACACGATGAAACATTTTGCAAAAGTGGGTTTATAGAACGACCCCCAAAATATGACCATTTTGTAAAATTCATAAAACAACCTCCCTACATCCTACAGCCTTCCGTTTGTATCAAATAATTGGGAACAAAAAGATTTGTCTAAATATATCAATTGTGTTGGATGGTGTTCCCGAAGATTTTTCGAGAAATTCCTGCTGATTGTATGAGTCTCCTGAAAAAAAGTGCGAAAAAAGAGAAAATTTGAAAAATTTGCTAAAAAATCGTTCAGGAACAAAAAAAAAAAAAAAAAAAAAAGAGAGAATGAAAACCCTATAACTGTACTCCAAGGTCATAATTTACAGATCAAGGATACTGTATAGTGAAAGGATTTTTACAAGTCTGAATTTGTTCTTTTAATTTTTAATAAATCCCAACAAAATCCTAAATAATCATCAAAAATTGCCCCCAAAACAGTCCTCAGAAAAAATATTTTCTCCATCATTTTACGGTCGATTTTCAAAAACGTTGCACCATTCAACTCACCACAGGCTTGGGATCTCTGCCAGCCTAAGAAGAATGCGATTAGTGCCAACAATCTTTACGAGAGAACTAAAAGTTAAGTACCTCCGTAAATTCTTGGAAAAATTCGCGAAACTGGTTCCACACATATATTCGACAATCATACGCAACAGCGTGGTGTGAAGATGTGTGCTACAAGTTGGGTAGAAACACATTCCAAACGGGGTTTCTAGACCTGTTTGGAACAAAGCTTGGCCAGGTAGTACTTCTGGGGTGTTCTGGGTGAGCTTTTTTCAGATTGTTTTGTCAAAATGTTTTATCAATTTCAACAATTTGGTAACGTTAAAAAAAAAAAAAAAAAAAAAAAATCGGCAAAATTTTCCAGGTATAGGCTCCACTTTCCTATCCTATAGTGTATTAAGCTAAGTCGTTTGTGTGAAACAAGTGCTGTACTGCCTTCAGAATCGTCACTGGACAAGTACAACTCTTGCTTTGCACATAACAAGCCCAGAAGATAATGAATCTGACAGCAAGGGTTTTTCTGTCTTAAAATATAGTTAAAATCTGAAAAGGGTGACACTATTAGCCCTAGGTGAGCTATGTACTACCGAGGCCCTGGTATACCTTACCTTATGAGTCATACTTATCAGGCAGCATCACTCAATCCATCTATCTGTTCCCACTTGTTCAAAATGTTTTTTCCCAATGTGCTTCCACGAGTCTGATTGAAATTTGGGCACAATTTGGGTGGTGGGGCCCATGTTGGTTACTCATTAATTTCCGGTCCCAGGCCCCATGTGGCCTATTTTATGACATTCTGCAAAATGTGAGTGTAGTATCTTAAATTAGGGTGTTCGGGAATTTAGAGTCCATGGCTCAAGATGATACGTAGGGTCCATGTTGTAAAATATTGCACAGTATTTTTTTCCTTCAATTTTGAAAACAGTTGACAGCCTGTCATAATGCTTGGCTGATGGATTGTTTTTATAACATTCTTGAATTTTGGTCCAAGGTTTCATGTGGGCCCCAATATGGCCCATTGCATGAAAGTTTGCAAAATACTTTTCCTCCTACAAATTGTGTTTCACAATGTTAATGATTTGTCATACTGATCCCTTGTAAATAGTTCTTTTGGGTGTATAGAAAGTTTCTGTCTAAGGCCCATCATGTGCCCTATGGTCAATAAGTATTGAAGTATTACAAAATGGATAGTCCTTCCTCAACTTAATGTTAGAAAGAGCTGGCGGCCTGTCATAGTGGTACGTGATTAGTGGTCAAACGTTGTTCTGGAAGATTAGGTTTAAGGCCCCATGTGGGCCTTATGGCTCTTTTTTTTTTTTATAAAATTCTATAAATTGCTTACTCCTCGAGATTCTCTTTTTCAATGTTGATGGTTTGTAACAATTCCCATGATGTTCACTAAGTGGCACCTGAGTGACTCCTGAGGTGTTTGAAGTCCAAGGCCCAAGGTGGACCTAAGGGTCCATTTTGTGAAGTATTGCAAGTGATTAACTTTTCCTTCGGGTAATTGTGAATAGAGTTGAAGGCCTGTGATAGTGATGCTTGGTTAGTGATCTGTTTACATTTTGGGGCATTTTGGTCCAAGTGCCATGTGGGTCCTATAGTACTTTTTATGAAAATCTGCAAGATGCCCTTCAACTGCAGATTCTCTTTTACAATGTTGATGGTTCGTCTGAATGATACTTGGTTTGTGGTTGCTTAAGATGATAGTGTTTGCATAACATGGAAGTTCATTTTGATAATTAAATTAGTGTTGTCATCCTTAAAAAGGATTTTTTCCCTTAAAACCTCAAAGTGTCCTAAAGCATTTCATACTAGGAAAAATTTTGGGAGTGCTCTGTAAAAGCGATTTGATGTCCTTGAAAAACCAAGTTACACTTTGAAAAGTCCTTGAAAAGTGCTTGAATTTTATCTTGAGAAAAGTGTACGAACCCTGACGTTTGGTGGTGACGTTTAGTCATGTTAGGCACATACAGTACAGAGTAAAGTACCCATGTAGACCTAACATGGAGTATGAAGTATGTGGGTTGCAAAGAGTACTACTAGTTCTGACCAAAGATCCGAAGTCGTTGCCAAAGGTAAAATATGAAAGTGTGTTTTGCGTGAAATTTTAGTCAAGACTGTCAAAAGCTTTTCTGTAGTCTAGGAAAATACGAACACCACGAATATCATCATCAATCACAGCAAGATGGTGTTCTCCCCAATAAACTTTCTCTTTGCTTAGAGCCAATAAGGTCAGACAGAATATTTTTTCATACCTATAGTTAAGCATTTATAGCCGTTTTATAGTCAACGTTAAGCAGAGCTCTCGGCCTCCACTTTTTTAAACAACGATGGTATTCGTTGCCCTTTGGGATAACTGTTTTGACGTCTAAAATGAAACTGTTACGTAGTGAATAGTTACAAGAATCCACAACCGTCTGACCCACGCCTTCCCAAAACACCCGATATTTTTGTATGCAAAAACCGGGGTCTAATAAAGAAAGAATTTGAACTATGGTGTTAAGTTCCTTACAAAACTGATGTTCTGCCTTCAGAATTTCATCTGGGCTGCTTAAGACTTTATCATTTTCCAAAATTAATTGTTTAATAATATTGAATGGTTTATTTGTGATTAGTAAAGGTCGAGGTAAAGGTATTGGGAAACTTGAAATTTATTTGTTGATAGTTCTCACGTGACGTCATAGCTGCCTTTCACGTGGCCTATCTCAGCCATGTTTAAGGGCAACTCCTATATGGGTCTTTATTTAAATTAGGGTACCAGACTGTGACATGACATTTAAGAGTCCTAAATTGATGTTCCATCATTTTTGATATCAAACCATTGGTGGAATTGCTATATTTACTAAGTTCATTGTAGGCTTAGGCCTAAATGATGTTGTAAAAGTTGTTTTTTTTTTATGAATGCTCAGGTTACGTTTGACCTCAAAATAGCCACATTCATTGGAAATTTTAAGTTCCACGTGTAACATGAACACCAAAAATAGGTTTATCCCACTTAGACAACATATTGATTTGTTTAATATCATAAATGTGTTTTATTTAGTTAATCTTAGCAATTTGAAGCTGAAACCTCTTATGATTATAAATAAAAAATATGGCTACATGAATACTTTTTTTTTTTTGTACAATGGTCTTTTGCCCAAATCTTCATTCAACAATGCACAGGCTTCAATTAACCACTAAAATAAGAAAGATTGAGTGTGTACTGTAGGTCATTTCTGGAAAATAAGATCCTGAAATTTCACACTGTAACTGTAACACCAAATGTTACACGTGGAACCCCTCTTTCGTCGAATCCCAAGAAATAGGAAAGTGTCAGTTTCTCATATAATATGAGTTACAAGAGTACAATTGATACCTCATCAACAATTTAAGTTAAAATAACAAAGCAAAATAATTGTAAAAATAAGGGAAAATGTAACTCCTGCTATGGTGGTCTAAATGTCACACTTTTTGCCCCCCAAAATTGCTGATTTTAGGCACTTTTTCATCAAAACTGGGAGGATTAACTTCAATGATTTTGATTTTTTGAAGAGTATGCACTTACATGAATAGTGAGGACAAAATGAAAGCAAAGCAAAGACAATGTGGATTAAAATAGCGAGACAGTTGCTCTTAACAGCATATTTTACCATTGGTATCCTAATTAAAATAAAGACCCATATGTACGCAGAGACAGCTTGCCCTTAGACATGGCTGTTGTTAGTGCCTAGTTGTGACGTCACTGATAACTATCTATTGGATGACCCAGACTATTTTTCTACAGTAAAAGAGACCGCCGGCTGTTTTCAATTAACACGGCTTTGCTACTATATTATGATACTAGCACGGGGAAGGACCGATCAGTGCTTAGGCCTAGGTTGTAACTGGCAAAGCCGTACTTAGTAAGGCAGTAAAGCATCGATTCATATTAGATCGTTCAAAATTCAAAGCTAGCCAAAAATGTATACGACTTTGGGCGATACAGCTCGACTACGAGTGTCGTGCAATCGGCAAGACTCTCACGATTGGGCCATAAATACATCTGTGCATCAATGAGATTAACAAATTTTCACTTTACGGTTACAGTATACATATTACAACAGTACAAAAGAGCATAAAGTTTGCATTTATTTCCAGTGTGTAGCTAACCTACTAGTATTGCAGTTCTAGGCACCAGTGGTGCAACTGCATTGGTGCTATTGTAACTTCAATTAGGGTTGTTGTCTAAGGGCAAGTCCAAGCTATTCTGCGTGTTTCGTATGAGACAATTAGAGATTTCAAACCTCCATAACTTTGACGGAGTAACCTTTTGTTAAATTTTTATGACCTAGTATGCTATGTAAAACAACTAATTCTAATGTTGAGAAAATTCAGCTCAATCAATACAGTTATGAAGATGTAGGGCTCATTAATGAACCGTGTTTCGCATGGGACCAAAGATAATGTCAGTTTTTTACCTAAAGTAGTTGTTCTCAAATTTCTCTGAAAATTAGTCAGGAGTAAGTTTTAACAACATATGTTATAGAGACAACTGTTTTGGACAAAAAGAGTTTTCAGGAGAATTTTGAGTGGGTGGTGGTGTACTTTTAAAATGTATAAAAAAATGTGGCGTTTCGTATGGTACAGTTTCATATGGGACATTTTCTCCTTAATACACTACAATGTATTTCTTCATTCAATATCCCAGCACCAAAACAAAAATCTTTTTTGTTTCTCCCTAAAAACCAAATTTTGTTGGTTTCTAGGATTTCATGTAGGAAAAAGGATTTAAATCAACATTCAATTAGCAAAATGACTGCCTAGTTATGTGCTTCGTTGAATACAGTCAACGTATACTGTATATCCAATGAACACCATGCATGAGCATGCTGATTGTCTAGGGGTATGAACTGTGAGAGTGGGGGAGGGGGCGTTGGATGTTGATTGTGGGGAAAGGGTGTTGATTCGCCTTTCTTACTGTACCATCTGTGAGGGACAAGGTGACAGCCCAGGCTCTTACAAGGTTTTCATAGACCATGTCTATTGTACAACGGTGATTTGTGTCTGCGTTAGCGTGCAATAGGTTGGCTTAACACATTGGTAAGGGAACTGGTTTAATATTTTGGTTAGTAGGACAGAAAAAGACACCTATAAGCTAAATACTAGCTCCAAAATAAATCAAGAGCCTAGATATTCACAGCTAGTACTGTGAAAAATAGTAGCATCACCACAGTTTAATTCTGTTAAGGATTAATTGCTGTGGAGTATTTTGTCCTACACAAAACTCAAATGCCGCACAAAAAATTAATTAGGTAAAGAAAATGAGAAAAGAAATATTGGGAAGACCTAAGTGATTAAATAAGATGTTTGTCTTGTTTATTGTTGGTTTTTTTATTGAAAAAAAATTATAAAAAAAACAAAAAACAATACAACTCTTTGTTTGGTATTGGAATTTCGTCTAAATATCTTTCGTATGCGACAGATGACCTTAGGCAGTAGTTCAATTAGCATAATTAATTACATTTTCTCTAAAGTTTTAGCATAAATTGAAACTCTGTGTTCAGTTACATAGGTCCATGAAAAAAAATATATTAAATGTATTTCTTCAGTGGTTAGAATCAACTAGCTTTGGAATATTCTGTCCCATAGCACACACAAATGTCCCATACGAAAAAAATTAGCTATAAAAAAATAACAAACAAAAATTATGATGCAAAAAGTGATTACATAAGATGACTGACTGTCTTGTAAATAAGAGGTTCTGAGAAAATTAAAATAAAAAATTCATAACTCTTTGTGTGGGGTTAAAAAAATGGTCTGAAAATGTTTCGTATGGGACAGATGACCTTAGGCAGCGGCCTAATTAGCATAATTAATTACATATTTTCTTACTTTTCAACTGTATTTGAAACTCTGTGTTGAGTTACATAGGTCCATGAAGAAAAATTATATTCAATATTTCTTCAGTAAGTTCCATTCATTAGTACATGTCCCATACGAAACACCGGTATTATGTTAATTATGCAAATTAGGTGTTATTACTGACGTGAATTACGGATATTTTTTTAAAGAAAAATGTGCCATGACTTACAATGAACGCGAACCCCCAAAATAGGATCCCATACAAATGTCACTATCGCAGTAGCAACACAAACACCTAGCCATATGACGTTTAAGTATTCAAAGCCCAAAATTTCTCATCAAAATAAATCCATTTTGAGTTCAATTTCCCTTTCAGGTCGTTCAAGATGTCGAAATATAGTACCTCAGTTTCAGCTATGATATTTTTTTAAAAACCTGTGGAAGAAGTGTCACAAATTTGTCATTTTCTTGGTCACACGATTTTACCTCCACGCGAAACTTTGACAGTCTATTTATTAACACATTGTTCATGTAAACATGTATCAGTTTTGCGAAGCAGAGTGATGTAAGGTCTTTTTTCAGCTATAAGGGCAAGAGGTCAAAAACATTTGTTGCAGGGTGTTGCAGGGTGCAATCGACATGCTGTACATTCCAATCTTTTATCCCGTCCTTAGGACATTTATAATAATATCGATGTCGATCAATTATTTTTCTGCCATTATGTTTAACGTTCTTTTCACTTTAAGTTAGTGTTATTTTGGGAGTTAAACCAAGATGTCGTCAGGCCTATGATTAAAAATGAATGGGAAACAATCACCAACTTCGTTAACAACAACCTAGTTTTCGTCAGTTTTCAACTCATTTAAAGACTGAGAAATTGTCAAAAAAACATTTTTGGCTACGTGTGACAAATGTAGTATCTGATTTTACTTCCACAAAGGATGCCATTACTAAAATTTATGGTGGTGAGCAAAACTTAGGGACATAAAACAACATGAAGTCTTTACAATAGAGCCCAACTTCAATCAATCATTACTTGCTTAACTTCTATCTAACTAAAACATGTTTCATATCAAAATAAAGTGGACGAATTATACTTGTGCCTGGAAATAAGTTTTTTGACTCAAAGGGTGATATCACTGAGATGTTTACAAAATAGTGTTGGAATGCCCGAGACTTTCATATAACCATGCTACTAGCATTATCAACCAATCAGCATTATCAACCCCAGACCATTGTATCGCTCAACTGAAAGCTTTGTGAACAATCACCAACAATAGTATTTAATACCCTGATCACACAAATTGTGACTGATTATTTAAACATAGTTTTAGAAGTCTAACAAGTCTTCAAATTTGTTTCGCTTAAGGTAAAAGAGATATATGAACGATGAACCTCAATCACCTTAAAAACAGCATTGCTTTTCATTGAGGCGTAGTAGAAAAAGTTATGTTTTCGAGGTGGGGGGGGGGGGGGGATCAGGGGGAAGCGTGTCACCCTGACAAATCGTGTGCCCCCATGTGCCCCCTTCCAACTGAGTTTTGAGATTTTCAAAAAACGATATGCCTTCTTTAGTCAGAGTATGACCAAGAACATTTTTCAGATTGGATTCTTTTGACAAGAATTCAGCAATTTTCATACCTTGCAACTGAAAATATCGCAAAAATAGCTCAGTGGCGGATCCAGAGAGGGGGGGGGGTATGCATAACCCCCCACCGGGTTCAAGTAAAAAATTGTATAGATAGCCAGGATAATTGTATTGTAGGCCTAATTACTTTTTAAAAATACAGTAATAGTTGTTTCATTATTTGATTACGGTATTTTTGTGTCATATTCTTCAATCAAATGAAAAATGCAAATTATAATGTATCTATTTTCCGTATGATCTGGTAAATTCCCGTTATGTTTACACATTGCGCAATGATGAATTCTAAATCCAGCGTTTTCCGCCAACGGCCTTTGGTAACGCTGTTTGTGACATCGCATGTAAGTCTATGTCAACACGTGGGGCTACGACTGACTGTCGGATAATGGGCCAATCGTTGATACGAAGGTTATAAGGGATGTTGCAGAGTGTGTAGGCGATGCGAGTTGAGATATGAATAAACAGATGAGAAGAAGACTTAGTTCTGATTTAAGATGATTGGCGGTTTTATTCCGTTCGATTAAAAGCCGTTAAAAAAAAGAATTATTAAAATTTAACTATATACAGATTGACACAGGTGCTCGTCGTCTGAGGTCTGCTGCACCAGTGTGTGAGTGAGACCAAAACTTGTAGGCTCGGAGCTTTCATTTCTCGGGGAGATAGGAACACATGCAGTCCCCTGATTGGTTAAAAGTTGTGACGCACCAAATAAGATAAATATTAAGGAATGTGCTGATCTAAATGATCAATGAGGAGGCTGTAGAGGGTAAATTGGCCACACCTTGAAAATATGGGATAGAGCACACACGTGAAACCAGGGCGGGGTAGTTTGTCACGTTCACGGTAACACGTGGCGGAAAACAGGAAGGGCCCTGGGAATCTAGGACAAAAAGAAGGGAGAGTTGCTCATAAATAAAAAGTTGGCGTTCCTGCTAAAGATCAAGGAGGGTACACCATACTACATGACACTACGTACAGTTTACACATGACATAGCCATGTTGCCATGTTGCCATGTTGCCTACAACCGTGTGACGGTAATAGAGTACACCCGGTATTAAATTCACATTGACCGTATAGTCCGTTGAAGTAATGATTACCCACACTTACAATACCATGTTTTGAAAGCCTGGGAGTTTCATAGTGGCTTACAATATTGAAACATTTAGCACCTTGTTGCATCTCGCCCCCCCCCCTTTTTTTCTTAGACACCCAGGCGGGGCAGAGGGCTCTGAAAATGAAGAATTCGGAAATTTGCCAATTGTTAGACCAGTCTACTGTGTGGTTTTGACAACTCATGAAATTACGAAATTCTCAATCAATTTTCTCTAATAAGTTCCATATTCGTCATTATATGATTCAAGAAAGCAAACTTTTCCCCGCGCTTCGCGTGCCGCAAATTGCAATTCCTTAGCAGAAGTGCTCGCTCATACCCTCACTTTGGTAAACTTTTCCGAGCTTTGGGTGTGACAAAATCGGAAATTCGCTACACTTGTGACACAAGATCACCAAGTGACACCGTTAACTATATACAATGCTATTTTCATAAATTTTCTTTCATAGAATTCCATATTTTCTCCAATATAAGCTCAACAAAATTTCGTCGGAGAGCCTCATTACAAAGGCGTTGGATAACATTATGTAGCAACAACGATCTTTGGTCGCCGCCCAACCTCAGATTTGCCGATAGAAAATGCAACTTCTTCAGTAATTCCCCAACTGTTCAAATTTCCTTGCAGAAAACCCAGCATCCAAACTTTTCTGCAACACAAGCTCCATATTTTCAAATATTTGAAATGCCCCTAGTACAGTGGTAATCACACTTAAAAATATGGTAAAATTTGGATCGTTGCCTACCACCCCCATTTCCCATTTCCTGAATTCTTATAGGCATCAGAGACTGAACAACATACATACCTATGGTGGCGCTTCGCTCAGTGTACATTTGATACCCAACCACATGCAGACCCCCCCCCCCTCACCTGAAAATTCCTGGATCCGCCACTGAAATAGCTGGAAAATGCCATTTTCGGCTGTCTGAGGGGTTGCGTTTTTGAAAAATTTCTGCAAACTTCCGACTTCGCCAACTGAAGGTGGTGCATAGCTCAGGTAAACGTTCAAGCAGGATTAAGTCTACTTTTTCCTTGAGAGGATGACATCTTACTGCCCATCCACTGCTTTCTCTTTCAAGTTCAGCTCTCCTTCTTCAAAATGTCAGCCGGATCCGCTCTTGATAGTAGTTTCACTAGTTTGTTACCAATAAAATCTTACTTGAAGTTTGCTGAAAGTAGTTTTTAGACCAGTGTAAAGACAATAGAATTATCCGTTAATTACGACCTTTATACCTCATAAACCCATTAAAACCCATGAGCTTCCTGGGGCTTCGCCCCTGAACCCCCACCGAGACACTCATTGAACTGTCCATCAAAGTCTTTTCTCGATAGTTCATCTCCCCCTTTTTCAAAATGTCAGCCGGATCTGCTCTGTGTAGTTGTATCACAGTTTTTACCAAAAGTCTTCCTGGAAGTTTCCCTGGAGTTATTTTCAGACCAGTATTATAGACCAAAATCTGTCCTGCTTTTTCGTGTTACTTCGTGACGCACTTCGGAGGGTCTGATTGGAAAAAATACGAATCGATGGTAAAAGATGAAATAATAACCCATGCAATTACCACAAGCGATCCGTTTGGCCTATGGATCAAGAAAAAATAAGTAAAAATATCCCTTTAAATTCAAAATCTGGCGAAGGTGAGATAGACACACAACTTCCACGTTTTAAGTAAACTTTTCCTCGAACAGCACTAAAACTACAGCTGCAGCCTCTAATCATGTTCTTAAGGCATTTTAATTATCTGAAATGGGCTTTAATGTTATATTTTTGAAAAATTAAACAAATTTTAATGCTATTTTTGGTACGTGGGATTAAAAACGGTAACAAGATGTGGAAAGAAAAAGGACACTTTTTCGCGAACGAGGAGCTGTATATGTCCCTGCTACGTCGGTTTCACGCGTAACGTTAACTGCGAATGAGTAACTCGAGCTGGATACCGATCCAAATTGTATAATCTGCGTCACTCCGATCTCTGAAAAAAGAATAATACCCTTCAACCCATCTAGTATCATTTTGTATGGAGGAACGACGAAATCTGAAAGGTTAACAATACGAATATGGGCGAGAATGTCACCAAGCTGTATTTCTTGTAATAGGTTCTAATAGGCACCGGCATCTGCGGTGTGTTGGTTCTCAAGTTATTACGGAATAGTTGTAGCTTTAATTCGGCTTAGCCATAACTCACATGCTATCTAAAAATCCTAAACCGCTACAAACTTACTTAAAATTTGGTGGTCGAACTGTTATTAGCGGCTGGGAACGGTTTCCCTTCCGAAAAATATCGGAATTCGTGTACTAAATTTTCTGGTCCCAATATCAGCCCCCGAGCTCAGTACTAGTGCCAAACTGAATATGGTACACTGACCACATTTTGTAAAAGCGATCAGCCCTTTCCCAATGGAATGCTTGTTGCGACACTCGACAAAGAAGCCATGTATTAAAATTTTGATCTTTCTGGCAGAAATTCTCATCAGAAATTCCTGCTCCTGGAGACTTGGTGTCATGACATGGCCGATAGCTTTAGACAGGGGCTGGTTTTTCAATAGAAAATCGCAAGCAGACCTTGGCATCTTTTATGCTATTAGGCGCGTAGACCTTTCAGGTGGGGATAGGGGGACTGCACTCCTCCCAGATAAGGGGAAGTGCTTATTTCAGGGCAGTGACACTAACATGTATTTTAGGGCAAGGGGGTAGTATGTAGTAGCTAGTCAGTTCGGCCTGCAGCGGACCGTGTTGACATCCGGCCGGGAAAAATAGGACTTGAAAAATATTCAGTTCGCGGCAAACAGGATCCGCCTCTTCCCGTACGCCTTTGTGTATTTTTTGAAATGACGGTACCTGATATGTTTTTTTTTTTTTTTAAATATATCAACTTGAAAAAATTTTAATTCTATTTCCGCATTTTTAATCTTAGTCTCAGTTGAGCATAACTTTACTTAAGCTGGACCGATGATCATTTGGTATCTAATTATTACTGAATTGGATTCCGTCAATAGTCAGATACGAATCAATCCTTGAAACTCGTTTGAACTTGGTGCGGGTGCGGCAAAGATATACGGAAGGTCACTGCAAGCGCTACTCTGGATTCGATGTCCCGCATGCGGTGTGTATGAGAACATTTGACTACGGTAGGCCAAAGCTTCCCTGTCTGGAATATGAAGTCTTTCTCGAAAGACTATCTTCAATTGGCGCGGAGCGTATACAAAATTTTGAAAAATCGAGACCCTGCAGACCCCGATGACATTTCAAAAGTTTCCCAAATTTGTTGTCCTTTTAGACAAAATATTTCAAAATCAAGAATTTTAATTGTAGAAAAATTGGAATTTTATGAAAGACAGGTAACAAAAATAGCAGCATAGCTGCCGGTGTTTCTTAATGATATGGTGTTACACAAATGGTAAATATCCGATTTTGATATGTCCAGAGCTCAGGAAAGTTTACCAAACTGATCTGTTAGGGAGAACTAGTGTACTTATGCTGCATAATGCGGCGAGCAAAGCGCGCCGGAAATTTCGCTGTTTTTTGAGATTTTGAAGGGGTTTCTGACACGGGAAGTGGGGGAGCGGAATCTTGCTTCCGCCCCTCATTTTTCACTGGGGGGCCGGGAGGCTTTCTTCCCCAGCCCCCGCTTCCTACCCCTATGCTTAAAAAAGTCTTTTTCTTTTTACTTTTTGAAAGGTAGGCCTACCTTTTCAAAACAATTGTGCTCAAAGGGTTCCAAATGGAATGGTTACCTATAAAATACATGCAAAATATCAAGCATATGAATGAGTGGCAGGTTCGAACCACTGGTTGTTGTGATTATATCTCTAGGAATCTTGTGCCCCTCTCCACCTGACAGAAGATAATATATTCATACAGCTCTCACCCCGGTCGGATTTTCACATTTTGTAAACTTTAGCCCACGATCCGGTTCCCTTTTTCCTGGTAGAGATGCTGGCGATCAGTTCTACTACAGGATGCTAAGTTTCTCGCAGGAAATTTGAGATTGGTTCTTTGATGATAGATCATATAGTCTGAACTTATACTTGGAGGGAACGACCAAGGCTTCATGGAGTTTCGACGCTGGTTCAAATCATGCAGGCGTGCTTGCTAGAAAAGGTTATACTTTACAGCTTTAGGTATAGTCAAAGTTTTTTGGCAGCCCAGCTGAAAATTCCATTTGGAACCCTTTTGGGTTAGACCCTTTGAACCCAAAGGGTTTCAAGTGATACCTTTTGTAAATACCCTATGCATTTGGGTAGTCCCTTTGGTAGATGATGGAAATTGGTCAAAACTCAAAGGGAATTACAAAATTACCCTTTTCATAAACCAAACCCTTTTGAAAACCCTTTACCATTTGGAAACCGTTGAAACCTTTTGTTGATTTGGACAAAAGATCTCAATGGGAATTAAGTTCTGCTTGGCCGTAAAGCCTGTCCATTTAGGCCTATCCTCTCAAGTTAGTAAGATGGACGGAGTTTTACGTGACGACCCATATGGCCAGTTTCTAACCAATTGGTTTATGTCAAGCCGCCACGGACTAGCTTTTCCACTTGTGACTAACTGACTTGTTTTTCCTACTCAATTGCCTTATGCTGAGCACCAGGTACAATGGCAGTAGGTGTTTTTTACAGTTTTCAGTATGGCCCGGCCAATAGTACTCGAACTTCCGACCTCCCAACTGCAAGCTAGTCCAAGCGCGGATCCGCACATTCAAAAAAGGGGGGCTGACCTAAGAGAAAAAAGGGGTGAGAGGGAGCTGCACTGCTAATTTTTCATCTGTTTTATTGTTGATGTGGCGAAAAAGGGAGGGCTGGTGCCGTAAGCCCCCACCCCTTAATCCGCGCCTGAAGTCGGATGCTTTAACCACTTGACGGCCATGTCGTCGGTTATTTACTCTCTCATAACTCAACTGCAAACCACACTTGGCTAAACAATATCATGTGAATCATCTATTAGTCTCCTTACTGAACGCATCTCTTCTCTCTGTTTCTTGGTTTTTCATGTCATGTGTGTTTATTTTCTTCCTCTTTTCTATTCCAAATTCTTATTCTTGTTTTGTCCTATTTCATTTTCCTTCTTCGCTATCCCTGATCGCTATCATCTCTCGTTCCTGTTCCTGATTTATTCAACCTTTCCTCAGATGAGGGGAAAGTCGTCCTACTCCCCTGCTCCCCCCTCCCGTCAATTAATTGACATAAAAGTTTATCCCTATCAATTTCACTGACCACTGCACTGTGCACTATACCCGGCATGTACAGATTTTGTACGTGTCAGAAAATTCGTGGAACTAGTATCTACAATGAATGTTGGCCAAAAAAGCCAACAATTTAACCTCAAATTTCTCTTCGTAGGCCAACTCGTTCGCTTGTGGTAATTGATATTATGTTCAAAAGGTTATAATTGACCTTCGTGGGTAATTTTTATGCCGACCCTCAGATGTGCGTCACGAAAGTTAAAAACGAAAGCACTTTTTCGTGTACGGCCCGCTGCCTATTAAGTCAATAAAGGAACACTTAAATAGCGACTTTAGTACCTCACAAACACGCTTAAACCAGGTGCTTCCAGACCCCACCCTCTAGACGCCATCCCATGAGCCTCGTGCTTCGCGCTCGTTGGCGCCTATGGCGCCATGAGTGGAGTCTAGCAGTGCCCCATGCAGAATTGTTGTGCCCCCAGTGCCCCCTAGAATGAAAATTGTGGTGATTGCACTGTTCCATTACCGGAAATGTCCCAAAATGTGAAGCAGTGGCGTTCGAGGGGGGGGGGGGGTGCATTGGGCCATTCCCCCTCTCACGGATGCCATTTTTTTAATCCTAAATATGCGTAGCCATACTTTACCAGATTGCATGTAAGGACACCCAATTTCTCAAAAAATTTCAAAGGGGAAGGATTTTCTCTGCAAGGCCCCATCATATTCCAAATTTTACTTCACAAAGGTAGACTCTGTAACTCCCTGGTGGCACCGATTGCCTCTAAGGACACCTACCTTTACAAGAATTCTCAAAAGGGAGGTGCCCGCCCCCTAGACTCCAGCATATACGCAAGTGACCAGGGCATGGAAGCGGAGGGTTCATGTGTGGTGAGCAATAGTTTGTCATTTATCATGCAGGAGATGTTAGGGGTAAGATTATTAACAGGGAGTGTGAGCAGTCACAGACAATTCCCTCAATTCAGCGGACCTTGAATTAAGCGAAGAGTCAGAACAGAAAAGAATTACCATATTTTCAATTCCGTTGTATAGTTTCCTCGAAAAGAATCAACACCATTTATATGAAAGTGGTAGTACATTTTATTTGATAATATTCTGATCTCTTAGCATGTTGTTGTTGTTTTTTTTTTTTTTTTTTGTTCTTGCAAACAAAAGCTAAACTTAAAGATTGTTTAGATTCTCTTTCCAAGCACGAAAACGAAATTTTCGACCATCCGAGGGGTCGCAATTTTTCAAAATTTTCTCTACGCTCCGCGCCGAATAATGGTGGAGCTCCGCGTAGATAGTCTTTCGGGCAAAATTACTTTTTTTGAGTCAAATTATTTTTTAATAAGTTTATGATCTCTTTGGAGTTTTCGAAACTTATTTTGAAGTGAAAATTTTACTGTTAACGACAAACAAGATGGCGACTCGTTAGATTCTTCGAACAAGTCTAAAAAATGCTATTTTCGTCATCTAGGAGGTTTGATTTTTTTTGAAAGTTTCCTTACGCTCCACGCCAACCGATGGTGGTGCTCCGCTTTGAGAGTCTTTAGAAAAAATTGCAATTTTCGGGTCAAAGTATTTCTTAACTCTCTGATCACTTGAAACTTATTTTGAAGTGAGCGTTTTATTGCAAACGACAAACAAAGATAGCGACTCGTTAGATTCTTCCTGTATGCAAGTCTGGAAAAAGCAATTTCCGGCCATCTGAGGGGTCTGATTTTTCGAAATTTTCTGCACGCTGCGTTCAGTCGTCAGTGAACATTGTAAATAAACACTAGTTTCGATGCACACAACGTAGGCTTAGTGCAGTTTCACGAACGCACTCCTTTATATGCAACAGTTTTGTGATGTTGAAAACATTAGGCCTACATTGAACTTAATTTTCCCCGTGAAGGGGCATCGGCATGTCCAGTTCCTCTAAAGGCTTCACAATCTGTGGATAAGACTGAACAAGGATTAAGCATAAAATGAAAGTCACGATCTTAGAGAAAGCACGAAGAAAGAGTGTGTTCATTGTAACTTTAAAGAGATTTTAATGCGAAGTTTTCTCTAACGATTCAAAGACCCCATATATACCCATCCATTCTCTGGTAGATGCAGAAAATATCTGTAATATTGGACTGTAATATGTTTTCAAACTCCTAATATGTGTGTTTACTGTACCTGTTTCAAGAAAATCTTTGTATTTGTAGAGGGGTATTTTTTCCCTGACTAAAATTGTGGCTCAGTATCCAAGCAAATAACATTTCTTTCTGTGGATTTTTCTCTGCCAATTCTCAACTTACGGCGAAAGACTATTCATATCTTGATGGCAATTTTGAAATTCCGTATTTCTCTGGCAAAATAGACAAGTACATTCAGGAATTCCCCCATTGCGCAAGGTGTGACCTCCTCAAAATTATGTATGACCTTGTATTATGAAGCGTTCTGTTAGGTTCCTGGTTTTAACAAAGGAAAGCTCTCCCAAGCACACTGTATTATTGTAGTCCAGACGTTTTATTGTAAATTAAATCAACTTGGAAACCACTCTGAGCCATTCTGAGTACGTAGGGATAATATCGTGTGCGATGTGGAACAGAAATTATTGCAGACTTGGCTCTAATTTCGCATTGCAATCCAATCCAGAAAAATAGATCAGGTAATGGCCTTACATTATTTTCATCTCAAAACATCCTTGAAATTTCTGCATGTAGGCACTGTGTAAAGGCACGATCTATGCACTGTCACTGTTTTATGAGTTGTCGGTTGTAATATGAAAAGTACATACGTTAATGTCAGTGTTGTATAAGAACATCAAGATTAATACGTTACATTTGAGCTATACAGTAGAAATCGTTGGTATACCCGAATTTCAAAATTTGAAAGCGATTACATATTTGTGTGAAAAAGAGGATATGGTTGGCTGCGATTTCATCGTGCATAAAGTTTGTATGGGCTAAATGACTATCCGCTCAATATTTTGATGAATGTTTATCCTCACTGTTTTGATACATTGCTAGTACAGCAAACAGTCTGCACTGAAGTAATACTGTAGAGAAACAAGGTAGTGGCGAGCCTACCCTCAACCTAGGAAACTACCATCCCTTGAATTTAGGCGATAGGTGTATATATATATATATATATATATATATATATATATATATATATATATATATATATATATATATATATATATATATATATATATATATATATATATATATATATATATATATATATATATATATATATATATATATATATATATATATATATATATATATATATATATATATATATATATATATATATATATATATATATATATATATATATATAGGTAAACAGATTGGAAGGATAAAAAGTGCTAAAATTCGGAAGAAAGCTCCGCAATGTTTCGGGTATGTACCCTTCATCAGGCGGCAAAATAATAACTGATCAAAAAAACGATATTCAAAAGAAACAACAAACGCGTGCCGATACAACTCGATCGGCGCGCGTACAAAGGCCAAGCACCTACGTCAACGCGTTGTGTGTCTTGTTATGTCCCCATCAACTCCTTACAATCGTTTCTAAGTCCCTGTAGTGCGGACGCACTGGTAACACACGCACTACCCATGACAACATCCATCCAGCAAGCCAAACCAAAACGCGCCGACGTCAAGCGTACAACCTCTTTACAAAGGGATTGCCAATAATGAAATGTTTGCCTACTTCGCGCCGCAATTTTAAACACAGCTAAACGACGCAACCGTGCAAAACAAGTTAATAGTGATGACGCGATAAAAATTAAAAGTAATAATAAATACACGCTAGGCGATTATGATGTCATTATGAACGGACTTTGCAAGGAAAATTGAACACGATCAATTTAAGTTCAAGTTCGGCAAACAGTCCGTTGTAAAATAATAAACACAGTCTATTACAGTTCGAGTTTGACGTTCAGCCCGTTAGGAGCTAGAGTTCCTAGCCTTACTATCAGTCGATTTTCGGCAGTAAGACGATCACGGTCGGAACCTCTGCATGAGATGGCCGCCGTGACCATCAGATCCTGTATAGAACAGGCCGATGGGGGTTAAAATGGTTGGCAACCGGGTAACCTGGAAGGTTTTGCCTAATGGATCTCAAGTGTTCAGTAACCCGATCAGCTAATCGACGTTTAGTCTCACCCACATACATCATGGCACAGCGCTTACAAACTAGGATATACACTATATTAGTAGACGTACATGTAAAATGATGTTTGACGTCGAAGGAGTTGTTGTTGGGACCTACAACAGACAGAAGTCTGTCTTTGCTAACAAGTTTACAAGTATTACATCTACTACGGTTACAAGGAAACGTCCCTGCCGGATGTAACATAAAGGGTTGGGGATGTGAGGCCCGAACCAAGTGACTTGAGATGTTTTTCTCACTTCTAAAGGCCGTAATAGGCGGTTCAGGAAAATACTCACGGGTAGAGGGTTCTCTTCCTAGAAGTTTAGCGTTTCTGTGAATTGACTCAACAATGGGGCGAACTGAAGGATGATAAGACACCACGAAGGGTATTCTGGAAGTGGATTTGACGATATTAGTCTTGGGGGCCATGATAGTTGCTCTGTCCATCCCTTCAACCCTCCCTAGTGCCTTCATGAGTACCTTACGTGGGTACTGACGTTTCTCGAAAAAGGAGATCATATCTTGAGAGACCTGTTTAAAATCCCTATTATCGGAACAAATGCGTCTAGCTCTCAAGAGTTGCGAGTACGGGATAGAGTTGGTACATGACCTAGGGTGGTTGGATAGATAAAGCAAGTAGCTGTGGGAGTCTGTAGGCTTAAAATGGATATTAGTTTTTAGTTTTCTGTCACTAATAGATAGCTCCATATCTAAAAAGACCACTGAGGTGTCAGAAATACAGCTGGTGAACTTTAAAAAGGGGCAAAACGTTTCAACAAAATGTATAAAGTCTTCTAAATCACGACGAGAGCCCGACGCTACCCCAACAATGTCGTCGATGTACCTTTTATAGAGAATGGGTGCACGGCCACTAAAGCTAGAAAACAATTGCTCCTCAAAGTGTCCCATTGTGAGGCAGGCTATGGATGGTCCCATCTTAGTTCCCATGGCTACTCCCCTCACCTGGCGGAAAAAGCGAGCGTTGAACTGAAAACAGTTCTGAGTCAACACTAATTCGGCCAAACGAAGGAAGGCAGTAGTAGGAATTGTGGGATCTTGACGTTGATCCAGGTAATGTCGCATGGCTGTTAGAGCAGCGTGGTGGGGAATTGACGTGTAAAGGCTAGATACATCCATAGTAAATACCAATCGTTCATCGGGACCATCCGGAAATTCAAAATCTTGTATTAATCTAAGAAAATGAGGTGTATCCTGTACAAACGATGGTAACTTGGATACTAATGGAGAGAGAACGGAATCAATGTATTCTGAAATAATAACAGTGGGGCAGCTATGTGAGGAAACGATTGGTCGACCTGGGTTTCCAATTTTGTGAATTTTTGGCAGAAGGTAAAAATTAGAAATCTGAGGGCAAGGGTGAAACAAACCGTCACCTCCCTTATGAATCAAGGACACCTTCCTTCTTCGGCCAAAACACTTATTCACCCTTGCCCTCAGATTTCTAGTTTTTACCTTCTGCCAAAAATTCACAAAATTGGAAACCCAGGTCGACCAATCGTTTCCTCACATAGCTGCCCCACTGTTATTATTTCAGAATACATTGATTCCGTTCTCTCTCCATTAGTATCCAAGTTACCATCGTTTGTACAGGATACACCTCATTTTCTTAGATTAATACAAGATTTTGAATTTCCGGATGGTCCCGATGAACGATTGGTATTTACTATGGATGTATCTAGCCTTTACACGTCAATTCCCCACCACGCTGCTCTAACAGCCATGCGACATTACCTGGATCAACGTCAAGATCCCACAATTCCTACTACTGCCTTCCTTCGTTTGGCCGAATTAGTGTTGACTCAGAACTGTTTTCAGTTCAACGCTCGCTTTTTCCGCCAGGTGAGGGGAGTAGCCATGGGAACTAAGATGGGACCATCCATAGCCTGCCTCACAATGGGACACTTTGAGGAGCAATTGTTTTCTAGCTTTAGTGGCCGTGCACCCATTCTCTATAAAAGGTACATCGACGACATTGTTGGGGTAGCGTCGGGCTCTCGTCGTGATTTAGAAGACTTTATACATTTTGTTGAAACGTTTTGCCCCTTTTTAAAGTTCACCAGCTGTATTTCTGACACCTCAGTGGTCTTTTTAGATATGGAGCTATCTATTAGTGACAGAAAACTAAAAACTAATATCCATTTTAAACCTACAGACTCCCACAGCTACTTGCTTTATCTATCCAACCACCCTAGGTCATGTACCAACTCTATCCCGTACTCGCAACTCTTGAGAGCTAGACGCATTTGTTCCGATAATAGGGATTTTAAACAGGTCTCTCAAGATATGATCTCCTTTTTCGAGAAACGTCAGTACCCACGTAAGGTACTCATGAAGGCACTAGGGAGGGTTGAAGGGATGGACAGAGCAACTATCATGGCCCCCAAGACTAATATCGTCAAATCCACTTCCAGAATACCCTTCGTGGTGTCTTATCATCCTTCAGTTCGCCCCATTGTTGAGTCAATTCACAGAAACGCTAAACTTCTAGGAAGAGAACCCTCTACCCGTGAGTATTTTCCTGAACCGCCTATTACGGCCTTTAGAAGTGAGAAAAACATCTCAAGTCACTTGGTTCGGGCCTCACATCCCCAACCCTTTATGTTACATCCGGCAGGGACGTTTCCTTGTAACCGTAGTAGATGTAATACTTGTAAACTTGTTAGCAAAGACAGACTTCTGTCTGTTGTAGGTCCCAACAACAACTCCTTCGACGTCAAACATCATTTTACATGTACGTCTACTAATATAGTGTATATCCTAGTTTGTAAGCGCTGTGCCATGATGTATGTGGGTGAGACTAAACGTCGATTAGCTGATCGGGTTACTGAACACTTGAGATCCATTAGGCAAAACCTTCCAGGTTACCCGGTTGCCAACCATTTTAACCCCCCATCGGCCTGTTCTATACAGGATCTGATGGTCACGGCGGCCATCTCATGCAGAGGTTCCGACCGTGATCGTCTTACTGCCGAAAATCGACTGATAGTAAGGCTAGGAACTCTAGCTCCTAACGGGCTGAACGTCAAACTCGAACTGTAATAGACTGTGTTTATTATTTTACAACGGACTGTTTGCCGAACTTGAACTTAAATTGATCGTGTTCAATTTTCCTTGCAAAGTCCGTTCATAATGACATCATAATCGCCTAGCGTGTATTTATTATTACTTTTAATTTTTATCGCGTCATCACTATTAACTTGTTTTGCACGGTTGCGTCGTTTAGCTGTGTTTAAAATTGCGGCGCGAAGTAGGCAAACATTTCATTATTGGCAATCCCTTTGTAAAGAGGTTGTACGCTTGACGTCGGCGCGTTTTGGTTTGGCTTGCTGGATGGATGTTGTCATGGGTAGTGCGTGTGTTACCAGTGCGTCCGCACTACAGGGACTTAGAAACGATTGTAAGGAGTTGATGGGGACATAACAAGACACACAACGCGTTGACGTAGGTGCTTGGCCTTTGTACGCGCGCCGATCGAGTTGTATCGGCACGCGTTTGTTGTTTCTTTTGAATATCGTTTTTTTGATCAGTTATTATTTTGCCGCCTGATGAAGGGTACATACCCGAAACGTTGCGGAGCTTTCTTCCGAATTTTAGCACTTTTTATCATTCCAATCTGTTTACCTTCATACTTTACCTGTGCTACGCAGTATTCGACCTTATATACATATATATATATATATATATATATATGTATATATATGTATATATGTATATATGTATATATATATATATGTATATATATGTATATATGTATATATATATATATGTATGTATATATATATATATATATATATATATATATATATATATATATATATATATATATATATATATATATATATATATATATATATATATATATATATATATATATATATATATATACATATAGATCGCCTACATCCAGGGGATGGTAGTTTCCTAGGTTGGGAGTAGGCACGCCACAACCTTGTTTCTCTACGGTATTGCTTCAGTGCCAGACTGTTTGCTGTACTAGCAATGTATCAATCAGTAGGTCGAAGTTGGTAGATCGAAGTTAGAATGTGTAGGTCGAAAGTGTTGTAGTAATACATTCGATCATGAATTTTGTACTTGTTGCCATAGTACTCCCGCTTGGGAGTACTATGGTAACAAGGAGAGAAAATTGATTCACGCGGGGTATTTAATCGAAGCCTACAGCTTCGATTGTAGGGATTGCTCTACTTGTAACGTGCTTTTTCGACTGCTTATGCGACTCGGTATACCTTCTCGTGCACACAAATTCCGCATGAACGTATTGCCATAACGAACCGCTACGCACGAGAAAGAGTTTTTCGCCTGCTTGCAAGGTTCGATATAGGTTCTCCTGCGCACATGTACAACATTAAATTATTAGCCAAGCGAACTGCTACGCACGCGAATTGCAGAATTCTTAAAAATCCATCCGTAATCAAGCATATACGTTCATTATGGACGTACACGTATAGGAATGGGAACGCAAACAAAACGTATACTGCTTACCTGTACTTCAATACCGTTTGACTTCAGTGCCTTGCCGTTAAGTACACTGTGATCGAATGATTGACCGACTGCTACGCTGACGTACTGGTTCCGCAAGCAACCTAAACAGGGTAACTCTTGTGGTCAACCGCAACTTCATTTTGCTGATGGTGTTATGAATGAACCAAATGCCTCGACAGACGGGTTACTCTAAGTATATCTTTTATTTTCGTGACACCGTACCTCGCAACCTACCAAGCGCAAATACATTGACAGTCTTAGCTGCGACACTAGCTGCGTTGCATCCACTGCATTGACAATGTGACAGGGTATAAATACATAGGCCTGGCCAGAACAGTGAGATTAGCCAACGGTAATGCAAAGGTAATCAAACGTTTCTCGTTCAGCATTTAACTTACTTCGTATTTTTCCAGTAGTAATATAATAGGTTGTACATTATAAAGCACTTAGTTAATAGTGTCCGTTTTTGCGAGTAATAGAAGCATTGATTTTTCTTGCAGTATTCATTTTAGTCTAGCCTATTTACAGTTAGTTTTGCAGGCTGCAGCTAGCCTAGCTAGAGTCCGATCTAGGTCTTGTCCTCGTGTGTGGCAGAAAAAAAAATTACGCGGTGAATTTACCACTTCACAACCTGAATGGAATACGGCATTATGTACAGGCTTAATAACACAAGACTCCCATAACTCAATGGCTTCGATATGTACTTGCCTGCAAGTACGGGCATGTCTAGTTAATCGAAGCCACAGCTTCGACTGTAGGAATTGCTCGTTCAGTGACGTGGTTTCGTGCCTTCGTGAGTGGTCAGTGCGGATGAATATTATATGTGTTCCGTTTGGATTCATATTGCAATCGCACGCTGTTCGTTTGTACAGTGAAACAGCTGCACAGTTATGTTAAGTTGTTCTGTAGGGGGATTTTCAACAAAGTTTAACTATTTCTTCATAAGGGGATTTGCCCGAACAACTCCTGTATAGTAAGGTGGTAATGTGCAAATAATGAAGTAGTTCCACATTCAAAGGTATTGTTCTGAAGGCCTCCTCTCTGGTTGGAAAAAGGTGTAAATATCGTTTGCAAACAAGTTATACCTTTCAGGGATTTCAAAATAAATTTGAAAGGTTGCATTTTCAAACATATGCCACTTTGTTTTGTGGGAACTGTTTCATCAAGCAACTTCGTCGACCGTACTCAATTCAATATAAGCAAGTCGCCTAACTTACGTTTATGCATACATGCAGCTAGCTATAGGAAGTGTACGTACTGTACTGTGTGTCGTGATTGCGACAGTAACCAAGTCCAGGGAACGATCTACCAATTTCAAGGTATTAAATTTGTCGTTGATTTCATTATCCTGTGTGGGCAATTTTTGTTGTAGTTTATCAACTACCGGTACCTGTAAAACAAAGGAAAAGACAGTCTACCCACGGTTATTGTAGTTCTCAGTAAAGGACAAACGTTATGTATCGACGGTCGCCGTAGTTGCTCCCTATACATTTGTATAGGGAGCAATTACGCGACTGTCCATACGTACTGTTGTCCTTAAGGCTTTACTGAGGACAAAAGTTGTCATAGTCTTGCCCAAACACAGTTACGAAGGCCTAAAGCCTAACGTTACAGAACAAAACAAGTCTAACATTAACATTTAGTCGTGTCCTAGTTAAAAAGGTGCGCCCAGCGTAGGCCTAGACACTGCAGCTAGTTGGGACACCCCTCTCCCCCTTTCATTCCAATGTTGATCACTGTTATGCTGTTCATGGTAAAGAGCCATTCATCTTGACACAACATTGGGTGGGGAAAAGGGGGTTTCATGTTAGGCTACTTCGGGGGGTTTCATGTTAGGCTACTTCGGGGGGTTTCATGTTAGCCTACTTCAACTACAATTTACGAATAATATGTAAATTGTCCCAACAGTTTTGTCCAAAATTGTAGTTTACTGCTTGCAACGAAAGTCAAGTTAATCTAGGGTCGATACTTTTGCACAGAGTTAGGCCTGTGCCATCACCAATAGTGTATCACACAGTCTGAGGCAAAGTTTAAAAAGGTACAAAGATTCTGGGGCAACGCTACATCCAGGTTGGGCAACTGATTAAAAATAATAGCTTATCGATACTGTTACATCCATGTAAGTACTTTCATTTAAACACAAGTGCTCAGTAGAATACATAATGTAACTGCTTTTTCTCACATAGACCTTTCCCCCAAAATTACAAGAAGCAATGCCCCCCCCCCCTCTGCATGTATGGGAAATATTCCACTTTTATCCAGGAACCAGTTCAAACAATATGCTTCATTTTGTTTATAAGAAAGTCAAGTACAATTTTCTAGTTATAGCCTGTTGTCGCTTATGTGAATCACGAGCTGTTCTAGCGTATTGGTCATAGACTCTGCCTGGAAAGCGGAAGATGGTGGGTTCGGTCCCCCGTGCGGCTCAATTTTTCTCTCTGGTGTTTTTCTTCAACCGTTCCTTCTTTGATAAGAGTTTATACTCTATCTTGGATCGGTATAAAATTCATGATCGAATGTATTACTACAACACTTTCGACCAATATATGTATGTGTGTGTATATATATATATATATATATATATATATATATATATATATATATATATATATATATATATATGCCTAACTCGGCACTTAGGGGGAAAGTTGTTTTTGAAAAGTGGACCTTAGGGGGAAAAGAGTTTTGGGGCGAAATATAAGTTTCGCCTTAACGTTTCTACACACTTTTTCTATAGGAATACGTAAGCGGACAAAGGCGCCCTCCTAGATTTACAAAGTAAATACAATTACTTCAAAGTTGTCAAATAAGAACACCTAGCTGTTAACACGAACGGATGGCTGGCCATTGAAATAACGTTGTTTATATGTTTAGACGTTAGGGCGAATTCTTTTTCTTATGTATTTTATTGTTATTTTTTCGCACTATGTACGAGCAGATATAACAATTTCCCCTTAAGGTGGGAATTAGCGTTATACATATATATATATATATATATATATATATATATATATATATATATATATATATATATATATATATATATATATTTATGCTAACCTTCATTCGTATTACGTATTTTCCCTTTCTATTCAAGACACTTTTTACATAGCATGGGCAATGAAGTCAGTTGCAACTTATGTGGACGAATGTTGTCTGTTGGAAAAACCTTTGAAACAAAACGGATCAAAGGTATAAAATACCGCGTTCATGAAAATGGTGAATACTACGAAAAAGTCGGTCATTGGGGTTATTACAAGTGCAGAGAATGTTTTTTTGAACGTTCTTCTGCTCATCGTCTGAGCAAAGGAGAAGAATATGAAATTGGTGAGTTTTTATCACTTGCTATGACAGTTATTAGTTAACAATGGATAGAAATAGCGTGATAAATACTAAAAAAGTCTTTTAAAATGTAAGTCAACGTAAGAAATGTTTGTTTTACCTTCTGCAGTGATTTTAAATACATTAAGTTTCACAAGTATTGACTTTTTTAAGTTAACAACCTACTAATCTCCAAAGATTGACTAGTTTTGGCGTTACCCATGACAGATTCTCCTTATTTGCATGAAGCTTTCAAAACTTGGAAACGTCCAAGTTTAGACCTTAAGCCTATAGTCCGGGAGTTGGATGAGTTACGTCAAATCTCTTGTACATGAAGGTGACACGGATAGTTTAGGATACTTTTGTGGTAGTCTTCCGTGAAACATTCATTCATAGCCAATCAACGCTTTTCCTATTTTCCTTCAACTTAAACATTTGTTGTTTATTTTCGCTTAAGAATGAAACGGGTATTGGCTTTATGGAACTGAAAGGTACAACCTTTTTAGAAAAGCAACAATATTAATATACTTGGCGTTTTAACAAAGGAATGGTGAAGTTGTACGAAATATCACCTCCTTAGTTCTGTGTTTGGGGAAGGAGTTCCCAACAAGAGTGTACGTAAGTCCGACTTTGGTAATCTAATCCAAGATGGTGTTTAAAGTTAATTGGTTTAGACACTGAGAACAAACTAACCCGTCTCCCTTTTTTTATGAACGTGTGGTCAAGTGGTTAGGCCATGCGATTTGTAGTTTGGGTCATGCCGAAGACTTAAAATGTGGAACCTACTGCCCTGAACTTAGCACAAGCAACGAAGTAGAGTTAACAAGCCAGTAGGCCATCACTGAAATAAGGCCGTGGCTTCCTCTAGTCACATAAATCGCTTAGAAGCTGGGCTAACAACTCCATCTAACTTACAAATCAACCTATTGACATAAGAGCCTGGCGGTAGAAGTGTTAGCCCCACCAAGTGCATTATCTACTTTGATGGCTCTCAGATACATATTTGAAAGTGAAGGACACCATGGCCCGAACAGGATAATTCTTCCCCAAATTAAATACAGTGTGAGTGATTCACACTGTCTTTTTGGTGAAAAATGGGAAGGCAAAATATTTTAAGTGTGAACGGTTTCTTTTTTAATTTGTCCCTTTTGTCCCTTTCTGCCCAGCCTCTAAAGAATCCCAAGGAATTAACATATGTTGGTATTTCTGCTTGGAATATTTCATTGTAGAAAAAAGGACAACTAACACTTACTCGTTTCCTTCTATACTCTAAGCAAAGAAACTATTCAATTTGTCCATCCGCGCTTCGGGCATTGAAACCTGGAAAAATCCCTAATTTACGATGAAACAGTCTGTCTTGCGCATTTAAATATTCCATCCGTTCTATATTTGGGAACCGTCTGGAAGGAACAAGTTTTCTATCACAGTTGCCTAAAAGGCATAACACGAATTTAATAGACCAGAACAGATCGTTCATAATCTTCCATAAAGTTATTTCTTGCAATAATCTGAAACAGTAACGGTATCGCATTACCCTCATTTAACCAGCCACCACGGCATAATCTCACTGCGAGAAAATTGTGGGACTTGATGGATTTTCAGTTCAGCAAAAGGCAGTCGATCCCGTTCAGTGTGGTAAATATAGCATAAAAAGGGGCTAAAGACTAAGGTTTTATCACTAAAAGAACAACCTTTAAAATCTTTGAAAATTGAAACATTCGTATTAATTATCTTCCAGTACTGGGGGCAAAACACAAAATGTCCCGCATCATTTTCGCAAAAGAGAAGCAACATGTAGCACCATACTGTATCTAAGCCTTTAGAGGAAAAACAAAGTTGAAGGGGGAAACCCGTCCCTTAATGCCCCCCCCCCCTCCAAGATAGACGGTAAACATGTGATGGTGATTCGACTTCCCACTTACAAGGAAATGTGGCTATGCCATTGTATTTTGTCTGAAAATTTTCTGATCATATTTGCAATTTTCATTGAACGTTAAAATCTAGCAACAGCTCACGTCTGCATTAAAATCTGCGTACAAACCTTGCAAAGTCATTTCCTGATAATAGCTCCGTTCCATTTTCCCATATCAACTAATCGTGGAATTCCACTTAGATATTCCTTCTAGTAATAGTTAACATAACCAGGTCGACGATGGTTTGTCCTCCCACATTTTAAACTCGATCTGCGCCGTCCCATTAAACCCCTGAAGATGATAAGGAAAAATCAAATCCATAACAACCTATTACTCCGTAAATATGGCCTACTCTTGAAACCCAGGCGAACCGAACTATTTATGAAAATATGACATGCAACGTAATAATTTGGCTTCTCGGATAACCCACCTCTATGAGTTTTAAGCGTCAAAGATTTGTTAACTTTATGCCTGTGCAAATGAGCTATTCATACAAAAATCAATTAACATGAAACCAACCAACAAAAGTATAGCATAAGCATGTACCATATTGGCTATACTTTAAAAAGCGTTATTGTCACCACTTGAATCACATAAGTATAATCGTACCCACCGATTGCGTCAATTTGGCTCAAATTTGTGTGTGTGGCATAGTTGCTTCTTTCAGAAATTAAATTTAATGTGTGAAAATCTGACTGAAATGTTGCATTTTAAATAAAGTGGATGGACGTGTTTCTCCAAATTGACGTTCTGTTCTTAACCAAAAAAGGGGGTTCGAGTCAAATTGTTTTTTTCCTAACCCACTGGCAACCCCAAAATGTAACCAACACGTTTAATCAAACTTTTCACTTTCATGCTTTCGGACAGAAGTCAGTGATCTGAAGGTATTTGCAACCAACGGCCAGGTTTGAGCCACCGAGTTCAAACTTCAGTAAAAAGTGGATGTGTCATTATAGGTGTAACAGATGCCAGCTAGTAAGACCTTTAAGTGCCTCTCCCACTGAAAGTCTTTTAAAGGGCAATGTCGACCGTGGTCGTGTGTTGGTTGGGGGCCGTTTACCCGCATAAACGAAAATCGGTTACCATGATCCGATGTCTTATTTGAAACCCAAATTTAGTTCTTAAGTTTTCTTGAAAATTGATGTTTGTTTGGAAAATATTGGCCCCACTCAATCACTAAGCAGAAACCAATTTGGCACCTTTGGAAGTTTTTAACCGTAAACTTTTAGAGAAATAAAAATGCAAAATTTTTGTATTTCTTCTAAGAAGAATAGACCGAGTAAAACATACAGCAGTTTAGTTTTCAAATTTTTCCCATTCAACTCGGATCTTATCCCCTACTTTTTGAGTTATGCAATGGTCATGCCTACATGTAATCGCTGTTAAAACTCCTATTTTAACGCCTATGCATTGCCTCACGTAAAAGTCTCTTTTTGTAGGTGTCAGCTTATCACATCCAGTGACAGAGGCAGAGACAGTATCGTATGGAAGCTCTGGAGATCAATTTGAAAAAAATGAAATTACGGATATCTACAAAGGTAAGTATCACCAGAAAGAATAGTTATGTCTGATGAATATTCAACTCACAATAACTTCTTCCGAAATACCATAAAACCAGGAATTTGGGTTGAAAGAAATTTAATCCAGGATGAAATTATTTAGTATTTAAAAAAGAGAAAAATACGAATTACAAATCAGATGGTTGAAATTTTCGGTTTAAAGGACATCATTTTTGAGGCCAATGAAAAAGGCAATGGCCTTCAACTTGCTGCCTTACTTGCTGCGCTACCTTCATTAGACTTCAAACCAAAGACTCAGAGGGGTTCTTGAGTTTAGCAAAACATACATTTTCGCACACCTTTAGTTCAATTCTGGTATGTATTATCCGTAGTTTAGGCCACATAACGTGCTCAGTATGCATCCCAGCTGTTCGTTACGCGGACCGTAACCGGTAACACATTTTAAAATACTTGCCTATCGCGTAAAGACTAAACGTTTACACAAAGCGCTGTGGAACCGTCGTAGGCTCGACTCTGACAAAAGTACCAGTTAAAGTGCACAATGGGCTAACTAGATAATGTTAGTAATGACATTGGAGTAGTTGGCTAAGGTTAATATTTCTTTTGGAACTGTTCAAAGCACACGTTCAATGTCACTTTGAACAAAAGAACCCGAGGAATGACAATGACACGGATAGCTAACATCCACTTTTCGAACTTCTAATAGACCTGTCATCTACACATCTTGGCGCCGTCTGCTGTAATGGATAAAAATGGTTGCGAAGGCGTCGGTGGTCGATGTCTAATTTGTGCAGGATGCTGTCATATTCTTATAAAATTACTGGTTTTTCGTCAAACAGCTCACAAATTTGGTGAAGGAACACATTGTTAACATTTACTAGTTGGTCTCAATAACGTGCGATGTGTTTGTTACACCTCTCTGAGTCCTTTTTGCATCAGTAACAGGGATGAACTACTCTCTCGGGTTTGCCAAAGGCCGATTTATACAACAAAAACCCCGTCGACATTTTGTTAGTGTCTGTTTTGACAAATTGCGAAACGTGGTTTACGCACTAGGCCATCTGATGTAAGAAATTATTAACGTCAACGGTTAACCCGGTCGGAGTGCAAGATTTGGTATGTGTTTTTTTTACCAGTAGATAAAGGCAAGGGTTATCTTGCTTAATATCAATTACACCAGTAGTCACTCTGAAGGCGAGTTTCCTTAACAAGAAGTGAGAGTTCTTTTGGTCAACTCTGAGCTTAGCAAATTCACTTTTCTGCATTAATCCGAAATTGTGAACATGTTTAAGATAGCACTCTTAGAATATTTTGCGGATCTCGCGAAGTTGGAAATTAATTCTGAACGTATTTTTTAAGGCATTTAAGTATAACGTAGTATTTTCAAGTGTTTAGTTTATAAGCATTTGTCATTTTGATATTTTGGTGGTCTTCGATGCATTATCTGCGATTGTGACGAACATTGTCACCCAGCTGATGACTTTGATATTGATGACGTTGACAAAAAGTTTAATAAATATTCCATTTGCACTTTCTGTGAAGATACATCTTCACTGATATCTAGGTCAACCATATCATCAAACGGCGGTGTTATCAAGATTGATGGTACTGGCGTTGAACTCTACATTCCTCCAAACGCCTTTGAAGAAAAGGTGGACCGTCAAATAGATTTGAAAATAATTCCACAGTCACGATATTGGAACGCAGGGAGCTTTGAAGACAACTCAACATGTACAGTAGAATTATTGCCAAACAAGATTTCCTTCAAGGAACCTCTAAAGTTAACACTTCCTCATTGCCTCAAGTTAGAAAGTACTGATAACTGTGAAGTTCAGGTTTTCGCAAGTCATCATGAATCAGGTATACCTTTTTACTCACGTTTAATATCAATATATTTTGATTTATCGTAAAGAACTATCAATAAATGGTCTTGATGTGTAGTATTTCCACATTTATTTATGTAAAAGGGGAGGGGTACCTTTGCTCCCCATCCCATTAGAAGCCTTCCCCTTGGATCTCTACTTAGACTTAAGGGGGTGGATGTTCCATGGTAAAGACCCAAATGTGTCACTTGAAAGAGGTTTTGTCTAAATGAAGGTATTATGTATTAGGTGCCAAATACGTCCTTGGTTTATATGTAATTGTGAAGGAAACATTTCTGATTCATTCATACCAAGGTTTTGTAAAGTAGATATTAACTGAGGTGGATATGGTCATTTGATCTAGTTTGTTTACTAATTCACCCTACCCTTGCCATTTATTCCTATCCGTTAAAGGTCTGGATAGAAGAACTTCCCTTACAGTTATTAGGAGGAAACCAAAGGCAAATAAATGAGTAAGGAACACTGATTTTTCTACCCCGACTTGCCATTAGCAGTCCTACTGAGATGAGCTATTGGGCATGTCATTTTATATCCGGCCAGATAAGAAAAATGGACAGGGCAGGTGTAACCCAGATTTAAGCCCTTTATGGCAAGAGAAACTTTTTATCTGGATCATGTATTTCCGTGGAGCAGATAAATTTCATCCGGATCAGATATAACCTTTTTATGAGCAATATATTTAAAAAATGGGCCATTTTTGGAACAGAACTAGCTCCTTTAAATTTCAAGTTAATTATTGCGGAGCCACATTCTCCCTAGCTGACGTATTTCCAAGTGCCTGCGAGGATCCGGAATGTGGAAAACCTCTTTTCCTTCCCATTTTTTCCCTGGTGATAATCGATGTCAAACACATGATACGTTTCAAATAAGTTTACTGATCAATCAGGAACGTTAGCTAGTATTGTAACGTAGGTAAAGACTGGTCCATTAATTGTTTACCTTGACGTTAACTCTCATATTGTACAGTTTTGTCTCATTTAGATAACGCCCTTACTTGCTCGTAGATTTTCTACTAAAGTCTAGCTATAGGGGTTTCGAAGATATCGTTTATACTCTTGCTACTCCAATGGACATACTTTCTTCAGCCATTGACACATTCCTCATTAAACGTTAGCTGATATAAAGTATATAAACTTTTTCTAGAGTCCTCCCGACCCTCTTGTCAAGTGCTGACACCAAACTATGAACTTCTTCCCAAAGAAACCTTTACGTCCTCTGAACGACAACACGTGACCAACCTCACGGCCCTCACACCGTTCACGCCATTGGTCTCTCATGTATGGATCCATTCTGAAATGAATGGAAAAACATTTACTACACATGATCTTAGCCAAAAGGCAGCCAAGCGATTACATAAAATTAAATTGTTAATTCAAAATTCACCGAAGAACAACCACACAAGGCCGAAAAACAACCAGCTTAAGTTCCGTGCTAAGTCAGTAACAAAATACGTAGCAGAAACATTTCAGGTTTCCATAGAAATTATGTCACATTGCATCCATTTTGTTCACTCATAATTTTGTGAATCCATGTCTTAACAACATCTTTCATTGGTAGAAAAATATTCGTATCACACTCCCCCCCCCCCCCATACCTTTCAGTTTAAAGAAGCCCACATCAATTGGATTTCTTTGAATCAGCGCACATGTTTACTCATTTGCTTGTTTCCTCCATTATTTATAATGTAGTATAAGGCTTTCTCCTGAATATTGACACTAAATACTCCTTTGTTTTTTTTTTTTTATTAATTATTATTTTTGTTCCTCCACTATTATAATTAATATATTGCATATTTGATTTTTTACTGAATTAAGCATTTGTTATCCGGTTATAAAGTAAATTTCCCTATTTAGTGTTTCTCTGCTAATTATTTCTATACCAAATTAAGCTGATGTCACACTAAAGCGATACAGATAGCGACTTCCGCACAGATTTTTGAAGAAAATTACACTCGCTATTTGTTTTTTTTTATGATAGCGGTCACATTGTAACTATATTCGGAACGATTTTTTAGCGATGAAAATAAACCGTTCGGATTTTTTTTTTAATCGCTCGGCAGGGCGATTATTTTGGGGGAGCCAGCCAGTTTTTTCCCTTTTGTCTAATCATGGTGTGTGTTTGTAGTGACGTCACGTATCATTTCAGCTGTTCACTAGACCAACAAGAAGGCCTCATCGGTGAATGCAGATAGAACAGTATGCATTAAAAATGAGAAACTTCAGTTTACGAATTGAATAAACAAAACTTCTACATGAACAAAAGCGTTTTGAAGATGCATATAGACTGAAAATGTCCATACGTATGGTGAGTTTGTACTTGTTCCTTGATCAAAATGCTGCACACGGAAATTCTCTTAAGTTCCGAGTGGGATATGTGAACGCTAGTACTATACACACAATTGCGCAGTTTTGTACAACAGTATTGGCTAGGTGTAGTATACATGGAAAACGTAGTTGGCTGGTAAAGCCAACGTTAAGCCCAGTAATGCCATTTTTAGGACTAAGTTAAACAAGGGACTGCGATCCCCGTGACATTACCCACTCACAACTTCACAAGACCACGGTGAAAAAAAAGATAAAAAAACTGTACGCTGGACAAATGATTACCTGCGTAGCAGGCTGTACGACATATTCCTTTTCAGTGATATCCCTAACGCCTGCCAAAGTGAACACCGAAAAAATTCTTTTGGATAGTTATAGAAAAATGTGGCCTCGAGACTGTTTGAATGTTTGTGAATATTTACAAGACGGTAACATTTGGTCCCTTGAAGAAGCCCATACCCCCCACGGAGTTGGTACGTCATTGTAATACCCACCGCCTGGTAGTGCCCACTGCACAATGTTTATGCAACACGATGTAATTATAGGCCATCTCAAATTTCAGTCTAGACTTCCAGTTTACGACCAAGGGAGTAGGCACACTCGGTAAAAAACAATAGCATGATTCACTGGAGAATACATGAATAAACCATATTATGGTAACGAAGTTTGCGTCTAAAACTGGAGGCAGTCCTGTTCGCTTTGGCGGACGGTGGTTTTGGAGAAAGCCACCGTCCGCTCCGCGCGGTAGGTCAATGGGGGAAATATCTGTACGCCTTGATGGGGCTAAGAAGAGAAGTAATCTGGCCTAGGTCTATATCAATAGCTGTTTGCATAGCCTAGCCTGGTAAGACTGAGAATGGAGCACTACTAGGCCTAGCCTAACTTAGCAGTATAGTGAATGTGTATTGAATCATTCACTTATACAAAGCGTATAGCTCGTACACGATTAAGCCTTACCACTTTTTAATTGACCAACTCATAGTAACACAGTGTTATTAAATTTAGGGCTAGTTGTAAGCCTGGAGGATCTGGCTTTGACATAGGCTATATCCTAGGCTAAAGCCTAGCCGCACATGTCTATACCTATTACACAAACTTGTTGGACCAGCTAGCCAGTATTTGAAGGCTAGGTAGGCTATATAGGTCCTGTGGATGATTCATGGGGTAGGCTAGACGATGAACCTTCTACGGAATATAGACCTCTATTTTCACTTTTAATCAACCAATGATCAAAACGTCACATACCATATAGCAGAGATGTACTTATTGTAGATTTACTGAGCAGCGGTCTACATGCACGGTGTAATTACATAACTTCATATTGTCCACAGTCTGTATAGGGTGTACGTTGTCGTTAATATTTAATGGAACACGGTGCAGCACTTTAAAAATCCTAGACATTTGCAGTTTAATAGCTTTGAAAAAAATATTCACAGCGTAGACTTTACAAGCCTTATCCTTTGGTAAAAACAGGAAGTCAATTGAGATTGTGTTCAATGTTCAACTTCCTTTACCATACCATGCCACTGTATGCCTTTAGGCCAAGCACATATAGCCAATGACAAAAGGAAAACATTACATATTTGAACTGGATCTAAGTTGTGGTGTCATAATCTCAGGACACATCCTTAAAACACCGGGGTTAGATTTATGCAGGGTTGGTGTATTTACTCCAATACAATCCTGGTTAAGTTTCCTAGCCTGATAAAGCTAACTCAAATTTTCCTAAATATTTTATCCAGGATTGGTGTTAGCTTAACAATTCGCATTAAAATTTAACCAGAATTCTGTTTGAGTGTATGGTGCATCGATCCTAGTTTAATTTAACCGCTTGTTTTAAGAGTGTAGCTAACAGACTGTATATTTTAAGGATTTCTCGGAGCAAGACGCCCTACTTACTTAAATGTTTTTAGCTCAACCCACAAAGTGGGAGTGGGAGTATTATATTAAAGTGTACCGCAAGTAAATAAAAAAAGGAAAAACACATATTGAAAAGCATGAAAAAATAAGTTCTAACAGTCCACTTCCATCTTTAAAGGGATTCCTGAGCTGAGATGTAAAATGTTGAAGTTTATTCCATATAATATGGTACATAGCACAATAAATTGTAATGTCATTTTTGAACTGTAAGTAAGTGAATTTACTATCTTTGTCTTTCTTTGTTTTTGTGAAAGTTACTGCACCTTGTACCAAGGTGTAATAGCAACTCTTACTCTTATGGGGTGATGTAATATGCTATGGAAGCAAACAGGAGTGTTAAAGGTCATGAAAACATTTTAACTTTCGAAGGAAACCAAACATATTATGTAAGTTGTACAAGTGAGAAAGTCACAAATTACAGTATTGCACAATAGACCAATTTGTTTCAACAGAATAAACTAAACATTTTATGTCTCAGCTCAGTAATGTCCTATGAAGATGGGGAGCTGGAATGTTCGCATTCACTTTTAATGCTCTTTAATATATATTTTGTGAGTTACTTGCCTTAAGATACATCTGAAGGGGATGAACTAGCCATAGAAATTTATCGCTGACACAATTCAACTGCTAAGTAAACAGTGTTCACATGTTGGTCTGCCCAACTGGAGCACCATGATTTTGTTCAAGATTCATGAATAAAATACTGAACTGGTAACATCAGAAAGGTTGAGCGACAGTAGCTTAGCTATTCTGGTTTTTTTTTTTTTTTTTTTTTTTTTTGCAGGTGGAGCTTAGGCAGCTTTGCAATAGATCCCCTGAAGCTAAATGGAATTTGGGAGTAACCTATTTTAGGGACAGCTTTTGACACAATAAAATGAAATAACTAAATTTCCTAGCTAGCTCTGGTATTTCTTATGTATTTACTTCACAGCTCTCATCTGATGAAAAAAATAAGCCCGATATTTTTAACCTAATTAATGGTAAGCTATTGAGGCACAAATTTTCAACGCTTATGCTTTCACTGTTCATTAAAAAATTCCCGTAAATTTGAACAAGTTGAACTACTTTACAAACTCTCCCTCCCTAGACATACGAATTCAAGTTCTAATATCATGGTTATGATGGAAGACACATGAATAATGCACAAACCCTTTTCTAGCTTTTGCCAATGTGTTTATTAACTGGTCAAATGCACTATAGTCTACAAGTCAAGTGTTTCAATAACTTGTGTATAACTCCTTTTGGAGCCAAGTAATAATGATATTTAAAGAAGCCAAATTAAGAATTCCCTCAGCATAGAAAATATCTTTACCTATTTTCTGCTTAATTCTGAATTATTTTATATTACTGTGTGAACTGGTATTACTTTTAATGCAGTGTAAATTGAAAATAGATGTTCTTCAGATTAATAGAATCAGTTTCGTACAGAAACAAATGTCATCAAACAAACTGATTAAATCATTCTTACTCATAATCTGCTTTCATCACAAAACTTAAAAAATCTAATTTATTTTTGCTTGAAATTTTACAACAGTTGTTCACAGGCTTTAAACCACCACATTTACCGTTCTTTACATCTTTGTAAAGATATTTTGGAATTTTATGCAAACACAGAGATATGGAACAAAGAGAAAGAGAAAGCACAGTCATAGTTTCTTATCATCGCTCCTCGCCTTATAATTTTCTCACAGGAAAAGATATTGCAACAGACAGGATATCACTTTTCTGATGAACTAATGAATGCAACAGTTGTAGCAGATTTTATTGATATCATAGAAAGAAGACAGGAGTGAAGAAGTTACTCCTAGTCTGGTACTTGTCGAAATCAATGAAGGTATGTGTCTGTATCCATATGGTATAAGATGTTAAGGACACTTACAAAATTAAACTATAGGCAGTGGGTTAGTTTTGTAAAGTATGTTTATTAAAAATATTGGTTTTGTCCTTCAGAAGATTAATATAGGTACAACACTACCAAAAAACAGCCGTACGGTAATGCATAATTTCAATGACAAAAATCATGAAAACTCTGTGGCATATCTGGGGTCACTTGTCGGGGCGGGGGCAAATGACCATACTTACTTGGTGAAAACTTGAATTTTAAGCCACCGGAATGGGTCGCACATTTTTGTTATTTTTTCAATTTTCATGACAATTTTATTGTGACTATAAAGCGTTGTTTTGTTCAGACAAAATTTTCAAAAGGATAGGGACACTAGTTGGAGTTTTCAGTTTTCAGATATTTTTAGACTAAAAATGGCTGCCTGGTTTTTTCCACGCCCTTGTCCAAAATTGAAGTCCTGAGAAAAGTGGGCGACTATGGCTACTTATTCTCTGGAGTACGATATCAGTGCTGTATTTACAGTATTATTGTTATGTTATGTTATGTTACAGATAAAAACGATGGGAGTTGCTAAAGACAACTGTATAAAACCCCTCGCAATTTTCGTTAGAAAGGCTTCACAACTTAGACATATTGAAAGGGACAAATATATGCATGCTAACAAGTAGACTTGAAAACAGCTAGACCTTGTGTGAAGCTTAATAACCTCTTTACCTTTAACTCTTCTTCTTTTCCCTTTCTCCCTACTTCTCCTTTACTTCCCTTATTTTTTCCTTTTTCCACCCCGTGGATTGTCCTGATTTTCCCATCAGGGGATGGGGGTGGGCACTTTGCCCCTGTCCACGGCAGATACGCTACTGTAAAAGCAACACTTATATATTAAGATAGAAAATATAACATCTGGCAAAAAGATTTTTTATATGTCTGTTCATGTTTCTTCTTGTGTTTCATGCAGGGAAGAGGGAAACTCATAATTATCACTGGCAAAATAACGCAGCAGTTTACCCGCAATGCTACGGCACAAAGTATCCTGAAGGGATCACATCTGTTCTACCTGAAATGTAATATGCATTTACTAGCTATCTTACTTGTAACATCTCTTAGCCTGGACAGGAGAGCTACACTGGACAAAAAGTTTGTTGACCAATTGTCGAATGAGTAGATTTAAAAAAAAAAAATTGAGCACAACGTTCGGTTTGCATAACTGGAAGGTCAAAACTTTATATAAAAAACCTGGCAACTGCACCATTCTAAAACTTCAACTCATATAGTTTATAGAGGTAATTAGTACGGTAACTATCAAAATAAGTTTAGAAAGACAGGATGAAGACCTATATGAGAATCTCATAAAACAGGAAGACAAAATGAAAAATATCAAGTTTTACAATGCACAAAAACAGGTGATGTGTTCTGATAACAGCAGAATTGAGATGTCTAATAAATGAATCTAGTCTTCGTTTCCATAACACCTGTTAAACGTTGTGCAAAATACGTAGGTCATATGGATAAGGGGGTTGCTTTAAATGGTCTGTGATAAGGTGAAATTGAAATAATTGTTTTTCCTGCTTTATCTACCACATACCCGTAGCCAGAGGTTTCATTGTACCATGACCCCGTCTTTCTCGTGTTATTTATTTTTAAGTCTAAAAAAATAAGATAAATCATTGTTCAAAAATATCCAAAGGTAAAGAGACACCCCCAGAGCCGCAAGGTTGTCGATCTCACAGCATATTCTACATGGCCCACGACTTGTCCCCTTTTGAGGGAAATCCCAAATTCGGCAATGCCTCAAGCGCCTACCATCATGCCTGCTCACTCAAAAAGGGCATCATTACATCTTCAAAGGAGGATTAACTTGTCGCCTATGTTACTTGTTGTAACATATCCCCATTGTGGGGGGGGGGGGGTAAGGGTAGCGTGTCTGCTTTACCTGTGGAATACTTTTTAGAATTTGATTACACTTAATGGGATCTTTGACAAGAAACTGTTTACTCAAACAAATATTGTAAATATGTATCGCATTGGCAATTTCCGGGTTTGCCTTATTAAGTTTTTGGAAAAGACATACATAGATGGCCATCCTTGAGAGGGAACTACAGTGGTCCCCTTCTCTTTGATGTTTGTGGTATTCAAGCTTGCTTACATGCGAATTAATGCAATAAATTATTTTGCCTTAGCCATAGTTTTTTTTATAAGCCGGGTTTAGGCCAAATCAAGTTTTTGCAATGCGAAAGGCCTGGGTACTTGTTCTAAGCACTCCTGTGAAATTTACATCGAAATCAAATGTGTGGTTCTCGAGATATGAACAGGTAAAGTTGCCATATTTTCAACAAAAAGCGAACTTCAAGCCAACACGTACGGTTTTACATCATATCCTCACATTAATGGACATTCTTTCGTTTCTCTTTTAAACTTTGAAATCAGTTTTTCCTCAACAATCCCACTTCATCAGAATGTTATTGCAGACATGAGAACTTTACGAACTATGCATTACCCAAAACGAGGCCATATCCCTATTAACTTCAAGGGCAAAAACTCAAAACTATTAACGACAAGGTAGGAAAAAACGAAGGTATTTCTCGTTAATCTGAGGAAGTGATATAACCTATGCTACAGTACCCTCAAGTTCACTTGTTGTGTAGATTTAGATCCTCTTTTACGAATGAAAATTACATTTTTGCTTAAACTTTCACTTTTAGTCGAATCCTGAAGGCTCTAAGAGAGAGTCAGCACTCTAAATGTGACCAAATATTGGCTCAGTGGTCTGCAGAGCTCTGGACTTCCTGTGTTTAAGTCATGTACTGGGGCCTCTGTAAGCCAAATGCTTCTCTGTTTTGTTGTTGGGCAAGCCAGACGTTATCGTTTAAGACCTTAGGCACACATAATTTGGAGTCCCAGATTGTAATGAATCAGCAATCAGCAAATGAACAAATGAAAGAAAAAAGAGATAAAGGTCTAAATGTGTTTATTTTCCACCTGTCCGACCCACTCGACATGAATTTTCGTCGAGAGTAGTGGACGAGGTTTTGGACTGCGGTGGGAGGTTTAGGTTTGGGCGAAGACTGTCAAAGCGAGGGGACATCATCAGTTGGCAGGGAGCGCAATGAACTTTTATGGACCGAAGACGCCTCCAAGATCACCGAAAATGCAATGTCCGAGCCTTTTTAAATTTGCCGTTTGTCAATCTCACTCCACCTCTTTATATAAATTCCCCCAGTGGGCTAGGGGTTGCAGAATATGCCAACGGTATTCCCTGCATGTCGTAACAGGCGAACAAATGGGAGGACTTGTACAGTATATGAACAATATGACACTGTATAACATTTTCGTGTTGGTGTGTCGTTAAATCTTACCTAACTCTTCACACAAATGTCCCTTAAATGTTTTTCAAGTATATTTTTCGGACAAAATATGATTGGGGGGGGGGGGGGTCTTACATGATCTTACATGAAGATCATGCACCTCCAGGTAAACACCACCTATGCCATCAATTGTTATTATCATACAAGAACTGTATTTTGTAATGGTAAATTATTCTCAAAATAAATTGATAATGACGTTTGAAGTTGAAAAATAATTTTCTTCGATATTTTACACTTTCACAGCTAATTCAACAAAGTGTAAGTTTTCTTTATTTTTTTTTTCTTTCAAAATAGGGAATAATCACCCAGGTGATTCTTATTATCGAGTCATCCCTTCTTCCACCAAACAATAATGTATGAGATTTAAAAGATCTATTTGTCAGGGACATCGATTCTGAGGGGCGGGGGGCAATGAAAATATGTAGGGCAAACAAGTCGTTTTCTCCCCCCTTCCGCCCCAACCCGATTATTCCGTTCAGGCAGATTTTAAAAAAGAAAGACAACAGGCAGAATGTGAAAAGTATGATATTGAGTTGGCAAAAGAAGCCGCAACTTGAAGTTGAAGAAATCGAACTAGTAAATCCATCGCAACATAAATATTCAGCCATTTTTTTCGATATATGCCAACCATGCATTAACGGATGCACTTTTGCTAAACTTACCAGTACAAGAAAACATGTAGAATAAAATAGGCCTAGGGAGATAAAAATAAGCATGCTCCCGCCATATCCATGTCGGATAATACGTCACAATCAAGCACTAGGCGCGATGCTATTTAATCGTTTCCAGATCGTGCTAGTGTTACCGACAGACCGATAACGATTTTTGGTCCGGAAAGTATCGGTCCGGAAATCGGTATCGGTATCGCTACTGTGTGACCTCAGCGTAATCTGGCCTGCTATCAAATTTTATCTGACCTAATAGCCTATGGTCATGTTCAATTTGATTTGTATAGCTGGCATGGGTTATATGAAGTTATCTGGTTTGATATGGCATAGTTTTATCAAGCAGCCAGATAAATCCAAATCTAAAGCCGTATAAAGGATTTGAGCAAGAATCGGAATTGTAGTTTTGGGAATATGAAATTTTTTTTCTGATGTGCAATATGGGCCGTTTTACCAATATTTGGAAATTGTAGTTAAAAAGTTTTTCTTTTTTAATTACCTGACCTACTCTTCCATATTTAATGTTTGTTTAGGTTCTGAGGTAATCGGAAAGGATAAGGCATTATGAAGACATATTTCGTAGTGCCGACACTGATTTTCTTCAAAAAAAGATCACCCTCTTTTTTCATTTTGGGACATATTTCAAGTATTTAATGTAAACCACAGATTCAAACGGACTTTTAGTCACCACCGTCAATGATACCCCCCCCCCCCTAAAATAATGTGTTATTTCCTAGAGCTTGATGTTAGTTTTGGCTCTTTGGTCAAAGAAAGTCCCAGGGTGGCGTATTATTTCCAAGGCATGGTGTATTTGAGAAAAATGGGTTTACGTTGTTTGTCTTCATAGCGCCTGGATACCTGTAAAGTGTTGGCTACATGATCTAGAAAAAATGGAATCCAAATCGTACAAATAAGTTTAATAAAAGCCTATTTTATATGGAAGAACTGTGGCGACATAGTTTCTGTCGTTAACACTTGTAGTGTATATTTATATTAAGTAAACATAATGTGAGATAGCCTGTTAGTAACAAAATATTTGCAAACGTTAAGCTCGAAACATGCTTTGTCCTGTCTGTGTCTTGGCAAATATGTTATTTTAGTGACCAATTATGGAGTACAGTAGCCTTTGTTATGAAGAAATATTTTCCTAGGGACAAAAATTTAATTATTTGTTGTTCAAGAAAAATTTGTTTCATTTATTCAAATGACAATTAAATAATGACAAAACTGAGTTTTCTATATCTGGTACAAAGCAAAGTCTTCAAAAACTTCCTTCGTTACATTTGGAAGTTAGAGCCAGTCATATCAACCCCTCTAGTGAGATTCGTAATCTAGGAAGTATGTTTGATTCAAACTTTAAAATGACGAAACAGGTAAACAGCCTAGTCTCATCTTGTAATTATCATCTTAGGAATTTATCTCGCATTGGTCGGTACCTTGATGAAGAATTTCAGAAAATTTTATGTGTGATCTTTGTATTAAGTTTACTCTTGAAAGCAACTTCAAATGTTATATTAAGCGGTGGTTCACTCCGCTTAAAAGATCAAATTTTCTCATAAACTCAGTCAATGAGGAGACTTTTTGGAAACATTCATGTATGATTTCTAACTCTTGTTCAAATTTTTACCTCGAATTATTTCAAAATTAATCTTCCAATTTCTCTAGCTTGTTAACCAACATTGTTTCTTGATATTGAAAACATGAGGTTACATTGCTTTGCGGTGTGATTGGTATCGGTATCTGAGTTCTTTCTTTGAACATGGTTTGAGTCTGCAGTGATCTTTGTCATCAGATGATATACCTTTTCATTGCGTTGACACTGCGTGAAAAGCAATCAACACATATATCCCTAATCTGCTATCTCAACCCAGATCATAGGCGGGATTACGGGGGGGGGGGGGGGCAAGGGGGACACTTTCCCCCCTCTTTTTTCCTGACCTTAGGTTTTTTATACGACTCATTCTGGCTGTTACTAGCTACAGCAATGCTAATTTATAACTGCCAAAGCCAATCGAGTGATACATTAACCAAGGAGCTGCAACTCTGTTTTTTAACAAAATTGTATACCTTTACACAGGCTATGTAAATAACCGAACAACTTTCTTTTTGAAAGGGTAGTGTCATAGTCATGCGCAGTCATAGTTTTCATTCCATTTTAAATATAATTTACCTTGTATGTATCTACTGAAAACTAGGTAGCCTACATTCCTTCGCTATGACGCATAAAACTAGAACGTAACGCAATCATGCCTGTGATTGTCTTGACTCTGAAAGACGTTCTGGAGGGATCTTGAATAGAAATGTGATTGAACCTGGATGTGAATGAAAGGTGTGATAAAAACGTAGGCCTACACCATGTGCACATTTTGCCGTCGGTAGGATGTCGGTTTTTTGTCTAACCGGTCGGATTGAGGCCCGGTAGTGGTTGGAGGTTGGCCTAGGTCTTACGTCGGACTGACGTCGCTCTAAGGAACAACTTTTTTGAGGCATAAGCAGTCATCCAAAACTCATTGAACAGCTAGATCTCAAACTTTTCTTCTCATTTCTCTTCTTTGTATCTTTCTGAGATATGACTCAAATATATTTCATAATGAAGACAGTAAATCAAGGACTACTCCTCGTAAATTTTACATTAAAGGGAGAAAAGCATTGTCACATGCTTCTCAAGAGCCAGTCTGACAAGAGCTATTCATGAAATGATACCGTAGCATACTTCACTAACTAAAGCCGGGATAAGTACCTTATCCCATCGAATACGTCAGATTGAAGTCTGAATATATTAACTCTAGTCCCCTTGCTGACGTCGGAATAACGTTGAATTGGTATTGAACAGTTGGGTTTTAGCTCAAATGATGCATGACCGTCTTCGCCGACGTGGATTTCCAAACGGCGACACAGTGGACTTCGTTCAAACATAAACGCCTTCATAAAACCGTCGTCGAACCGAAAAATGTTTTCGAAGATAACGAGACTATTCATCGTGTCTGTTGTGTCTGCGTGTGCAGGCCACAGCCTCGGCAATTCTTGTAAACGAAATGAAGCGAATGCATACTTGTGAAATTCAGTAAAATATCAACCACATAAGGGGAAATGACCCTCGCATACTTTGAAATGCTGCAGATAATTGTTTGCAAAGCCGCATTTAGAAAGTTTATGCGCCGCTTCTTTGGCTTCCGAAAAAACTGATTGGCTCTTGTTGATTCCGTCTGGCGCTTCTCGAGAATTGCTGGGTTCGTTTGTCGTCTTGCAATCTACTGTACTCCTATGTGTTAAACTAAACTGTGAGCCAATGATCACGTGTGGTGTAGACGAATCCGATTAGCGCTTGTTTTTAGTGACCGAGCGCAGCTATTAGTGGGGTCCATCAGCCTTTAATCGCCGTTATATATCGTCTACATGACGTTCAAAACCTCATTTTCAGTGAAATTGAAGGGATTAAGATACAATGTAGTGTACAACAATCCAGGATAGAGGTAAGCAAGGAAATCGAAAGATTGAAAGGTGATGGACCCCAGTAATGGCCGACTAAAATCAGACCATCACAATCTGCCCGGTTACGTCTATAGTAACCTGAGAGCGTCAATCGGCATCGCCAGCAGATGTTAACTCAAGAATAGGATCGCCAAAATTTTAAAGGTTCGTTACACATAGGCCCTGACTCAGTCTACCTTTTATGACATATCGACACAATGAATATGTTGTGGGCTGGCTATAGGCCATAGACTAAGCATACGTAAACGCTAAAGATAGTGTCTATACTTATATCCTAGTCTACACCTAATGCATATGTCATGCCTTAGAGCAAAAAGTGCTCCCTTGTTTGGAGAAAAAAGCGTTTCATTGTAAATTACATCAAATACAGAAAGCTGATTTGTCAATGAGCTGGATACGAACTAGGTAAACTCTTCTGCGTGCGTTCCACGTGCTCCATTGTTTTCCTTAAAATGACGTCAATGCACATGGCTCAGTAAGGTAGTGCCCAGTGGAGTGTAAATTTCAATACAACTGCGTCCATCCGTTTATATGAAATTAGGCCTATAGGTCTTGTTCTGCGGACAGAGTGTGCCGCCAAAGAAAACATTTCGTCCCCTGAATTTCCACAGAAAAAAATATTGCCTAGGCATGTATGGGGATAACATGCCTTTACCTCTGGAGAATTTTTTTGCCCCTGCATGGACAGGTGGCTAGCTAAGTTGGTGCCCCTTCAACACATTGCCTGGCTATTGCAGCTTGCGCGGAATCGCGGATAAAAAGTAAGTTCTTAATTTATCTTATTTAATTTACCTAAAAGGGCAAAAAATCTCACCGTTTATACCAAACCTTCTTAGCAATTAAAGGCAGTCACTCGTCACCCCAAACTACGGTTTCACCCTTTGAATATCAAAAGTACTCTCAACTAGCACAGTTCTTCGATTGGCATCAAATTGAAGAGTAGCTCATATTACAGAGTTCACAGCATGCACTATTACATATCATGACTTTAATGCAAGTGGTCTGGTTACACATTGTAGGCACCCTGTACTTGTATCAGAATATACTAACTTTAAATCAATAAACTGAGATTGTGTCCGAAAGACGATGAGTTTTAGACAGTTGTGGGAGGGGCTTAAGTAAGTTGGTTGGGAAAATTGGAACTGTCCGTAGTGACAGGATTCTGCATCGAATAGTCCGGTGCCTAGCGAGACAAAGCACCGAAGGGTAACTAAGACTTTTAATATTTATTCGCGTAAATGTGTTCAAAAGTCAATGAAAAACTTCAGTCCAGGGGTTCGAAAATATTTTCAGAGACCACCCTGCCCCTTGGATACGGGCCTGTTTTTATAGTTCCTGCATAGCTAATCAACAGCTGGATCTATACTAGCCCAAGTAGTAGGTTGTGTTCATGATATACTAAAATTTCCCAGGAAAAGAATTTGAGGTTTTCATAATGTTATTTGTAAAATATGCATGTGCATTACACGAGTAGGCATATCCTCTTCACCTTTACACTGAGCAGCTCGTTAGAGACCTTGTAATGTTAGAAAAGGTGAAATTTTTGTAGATATTTTTGTGCGAACATATAAATTTTTGTTAAAATCACATTGGGGATATAAACGGATATTTATTCGCGTAAATAGAGCAATAATGTAGGCATCTTTAGTTTTTCTATCTACGTTTGCCCCCACTTTCAGACATCAAATCCCGCCCCTGACCCAGATGATACGTAACTTTTTGCGTAGGTCCTACTTTGGTGTATATGGTACTGTCAATAAATTAACCAGTTAGGTGGTCTTTACGGATCAGCTTCTTATCAATGGGTTTTAGTTTGTGACTAACTGGCTTGTTATCCCTACTTCACTGCTTATGTTGAGCACAATGGCAGTAAGTTCCGTGCTGCATGACACAGCCGGGAGTCACATTCCAGATCTCTTGACTGTAAGTCAGGTACTCTAACCACTTGACCATTCAATCGGTCCAATCAATTCATCATGAATATGAACGCTGACTATGTCAAGTGTATATGTAGAGTGCTTCATTTCCCCCCGAAGGTGATATAGTGTAACCAAGCTAAGCAGAAGGATGTTTCCAAAAATTACAAATAACCATGTAGCCAAGCATTTGTGAGGGTTGGGCATATTAATGACTGATATTCAGAGATGGATCGACGGGAAGGGGTGATTCCCCCCTTTGAGAAATATTTGAACAAATGAGGGCCCTAAGATGCAATGTGGTACAATGTTTTGCCAATTTCATCATTATCATATACCCTATCATTAGCAGATTTTTTCCTGCTTGAAGTAAGAACATACTGAAAACTTAGGGAAACAAACTCGACTTTCAAAGTGGGACTAGCCGCTCAAATTGTTCTCCCTATGGTTACTTCCCTGATGCAGTACTGCTCAAAAGGAAACATGTAGTTCGTCTACTCTCGGTACACACTAAAGGGTGCGATGTTGTAAAGTTTGGCATATATTGCCAGTGGCAATAGGACAGCCAACACCGTAACAGAGGCTTTTAAACTGATATCGTTCATTTCGCGCTCTATCAACTAAGGCCAATTGCATGTAGGAGGAGGACTGAAATGGAATAGAAAATCGTGTAAGCGTATTTTCCCCAAGAAATGAGTGTATTTTACATTATTTTTCCAAGCTTGTGCCATTGGTTTAGGTTCAACCCCCAGAGAAACCCCATGCATAAGTCAACGTTAGTCGTCATTACACGTCGAGAATGCTATGCATTATGCGATTATTGTCAGAGGCATGATGGTAACAGTCCTGGTTTGCAAACGCTTTCAGAATGTTGAGCCTGAGGTAGCGCTACATGTTTTCTGCGGACAAAGGATGTTCAAGAATTCAGACCACAGAATATCAGCTAACGGAAACGTGATATCCCCCCCCCCCCCGAAAAAAACCCTACAATCATTACATTCTAACAAATTAAGTGGTCATAGTAGCGCGTACTGACGTTGAGCTTTCAATTACTTTGTGACTTGTGAGCATAATTTGCGTAGATCTTTTAAACATGACCATCAGTTCTCAAAAGGAAGCGATTTTTCCCCATTGTCCCCGTGTATTTTATAGGAACGTGTTTTATACCTCCAAGACTTTCATTGACAAACAGACAGCTTTTTGTTATTGTAAACAATCATTTCCTGTCATGAAAGTGAGAATCATTACAAATTTGGGGGTAGTAATACCTGCTTTCACCGGCCAAACAAAATAAAGTGTTTCTGACAGCTGTAGTAAAAGACTTTTAATTCGAGATGGGTTTGATCAGTGGATTGAATAAATTTTGTCTCCCTGTTGTCAGTTGACCTTTATATGTTGACCAATATTAGATTCTCTTACACCACTGAATATTAATTTTGGACTTGCTGTTGGATCTCTTATCAGGACTATAGTATGCGTTGTTTTATAAACACAGTAACGTCTTATCGATGAGAAAGTGAAAATGTTGAGGCACGTGGTATTCATGCAGCTGCATGCATGTGTTCGTCCCATGCTTGACCTTTAACTAATGTTTAAAACATTTCCACTTTAATGGGTTAATCGTCTTACCTTTGAGGGGTTAATGTGTTATTGTACGAATATACCCTACACATGCACTGTAATTCTGCTACGAGTTTAGTTACTCGCTCGAAGAAACATGAACATATTACTCCAATCCTCCATGAGAAGCACTGGTCTCAGGTATGTTATCGTATTAATTCTAAGATAGCTCTACTTACCTTCAAATCTTTACATGACATGGCCCCGTGTTACATTTCAAGTCTCATCAACTGGTACTCACCGATTCGCTGCTCATGATCATCTTCTGAATTCTTACTTTCCTATCCTCCAGCTGATACGACCAAGTTTAATGGGACCAGAAATTTAAGATTCGTTGCCCGGAGGTTTGCAACAGTCTGCGGGCTCATGTGCGCTCTCGAACCAATTCTAATCATTTTAAAACGGACGGACTAATGATGTTAGTGGTCTAGCGGCCGTTTTGTTTGTCACGTGCTGTCTTTCAGTGGACGTAATAGCTCTGCCGAACGTCCCTTTGCCAGAAGGTCGGGAGGACTTTAGTAAAAGCATCATAAAAAAGGACTAGAAAAACATATCTTCTCAATTGTTAAATTTGAACTCTGCTTTGTATTTTATATATTTTCATTACTTGCTGTGTAAGTTTAGTGTACTTTAAATTTTGCTTTAATCTTTTCTTTGTTCAGCACTTCGAGTTTATTAGAAAATCGCTTTGTAAATATTTTTATTATTACTGTTAATCACAAAGAATAACCATCACTAGTTTCAAATGTTAATTAAGTGTTACTTTGTATTTTAACGGTGTAGTCAATGAACCGACACCCGTCAAAAAGATAACCGTTTAAACCCAAAGGTGGAATGTTTTTTTTTCAGTTTTGTCAGAATTTTGCGGGAAACACATTCTCAAAATTAACAACAGATATCTTAACCGTCATATTCAGTAGATGCAAACATGCTCGCGACTCGTTGTACCGTTAGAATCAACTTTCTGTTAGTGAAATTTCCCGAATGTCCAAGGAATGGGAACACAGACATTGAAATTTGTATCAAACTATAAATTACAACTAGCATTCAGTCAGTAGTTCAAGCATTGTCACTTTGACAGAGGTTTTCCATGTGGAAAAAGGGTTAATTTAATTTCTTTATCAATTTTCGCACGATAAAAGTACATTCAGCGTCAATATTGTAAGACAATATTCATAATGTTAAGCATTAGAATCAAGTAGTACACTCTAGGAGACACCTCGATGATGCACGCCAACTAATTTGACCCTTTCCTCAGTTCAAGCTATAGCTCACTGGAACCTGTGTTTCGAGCAAGTTTATTTGTTTTGATAGTGCCTATTACACACGAAGTGTTTGGAAATTTTGGTATCGGATATGCTGACACGTGCTGAGCGGACTTGACATGGGGTAATTGCACAGAACACTGTTTGGGAAACAAATAATCAGCCAAAAGTGACGGTAACTGTGCCTAAAGAATGCAAAAGTAAAACTTATAGCTTACAGTAGCCGCCTAAACATTTGACATTCTATTGAAAGCAATAACCCCCCAAGAAAAAAGGGGAAAAAAGGGAAAAAACTTATTTCCTTTTAGAGAAAGTTGGAAAAAGTTGTCCCCACCCAAGAAACTGTTTTGACCCCCAACCGAATCCTTTTGGAAACGCAAAACCCTGTTATATTCCTGATGTTCTGAACTATAATTGAATGTTACTAGGCCACAACATGTACAGTAATCATAACATTTTCTGAGCAGCTTTTAGTACGCTACGGTACGTTGCACCTTTTGGAGAAGGCATTAATTAACGGCAAAAAAGGAAAATAAATTAAAAAAAAAACATGTAGAGATAAAGGCTGGTGAAACGGGAGGAATGTTTTGTTTTTCTCTTTTATAATTTCAGTAGACGACCATAGATAGGAAGGAGTTTCGAAAGGCTACCAAATTATGCAAACTGCCCTGGCTATGTACGTCCCTAGATAGTCCCTATAAATTTATGCCTTTGATAGGCGAATCATTTTAAGAGTTAGTGTGCAAACAATACCAATTAGTTATGGTGCTCCTATTAACAATTAATCTCAACAGGTCAAGAACCCCTTTGGGAAGATATCACAAAAAAGGTTTCTTATACCCTTTTCGAATCCTATTGTGAAATACATCTCAAAATGTTCTGTTGGATAAAATGCAACATTCGTGGTGCAGAAGTCACTGGGAAAAAAATTGTGACGTATGTTGTTGGAGAGCGTTGCTCGGAAGATGCCCGGTATGTGACTGTTGATGTCGGGTTCCATCTCGATTTGCCAGGATCAAATAAAGTGAGTCGCAATAAGATAAATCAGATGCAGTGTAAAAAGGGTGTTTCATTACAACGTTTATTTACGGTACCTCAAATAACAAAACATTATCACTCAAATATGCACCATTTTGGATTGATGCTCATAAGGAAAATAGTTTTAGATATTAAGGAAATTACAATGAGCTGTTTATCGCAGTTTCTTTTGATTGCTAGCAATGAAAACATGTACTCAACTGCATGTTACCGCATTTTGCTATGTATTCGATTTTGAATGGATGACAATCGTGGCCCGAGGAAATAAAAACAGCTATTGTGTTTATTTAAAAAAAAAAAAGAAAAAAACCAAAATGCACTAACTTCAAATATAATTCTTTCATTTATCCTTTTTAACACTCAGGAGTACCTCAAAAAGCTTCAAGAGAGATTCTATGGTGATTCACAACCATTTTTATTTTTCAAAGAACCACAGAATGATCTCACAATCTCGCTTGAAGAAATACTAAATGGTTGGAACCTAACTGAGTTATCTCAAAAGGAGATGGTAAGTTAACGTAAGCTAAATCTCTGTCAGTGATCCATTGTATTCAAATATTGTTGGCGCGAGTAACGTTACAGGATCATGCTAAGCGATGAGGAACAGAAATTGCCGCATTTGTCTGTTATTTTGACTGTGACAAGAGTGGGAAAGACGGGAAAAAGTCTCGAGTCCAAAGGCTCACCAGTTAGCCAAAAAAAATAGTGAAGCAGGAGGTAAGATTAAATGATCTTTTGTTTGACGGACGGACGGACGGACGAACGAACGAACGAATAAATTCTTCGATGGATGGGGGGGGGGGGATGATATGGTTGAATAGATGGACGGATGGATGTATTTTATGGTACGACTGCATTAACTACATTTTGATGAACATTACGGAATGAAATGTGAGTTAGTGAAAAATAACATGCCCAACAACTGTCCATTTATGATTATTCTTGAAAACAAAAGAAAACCTACTCAAGGAATTGAGAAATCCGAACTTAACTCCATGTGTCGAAACCACAAAAGATTTTCATCGTTTGTAATAGACCGGGTGCGAAATCCTGTTGGCGCTCTAAAAGGGAGTGGGTTCAACCGGCACTACATCCAAGGTTTGACACCATAGGAAGTTAGGATGGACCCGCCACAACATTCAAACGTAGTTAGTACAATGGAATTGTGGCATCACTTTTTTGTTTCAGCATGTAATATTTATACAGTGCTGAACCCATTAAATACGCAAAATTAAAGGTTAAGGGTAGGTAACGAAGCAATTATATCCACGGTTGCATAATTTGTGAGCAAAACTATGCATGATGAAACGTTCCCTCTTACTTTTTGTTACATCTTTAATTTCTGCCTGATTAACTCACATCCCTTCAGGGAGGAAAAGAAGGCCACTACCTGCAGACTTGATTAAGTCAAGTTTCATATCTGATTTATTGATTGACAGTAAAAGATGTGTTTCAATACACAAAAAGTTACGTAACATTTGGGGTTAGCTAACAGGTCAGTCAGCATGTGTTAATTCCTTTTCACGCAGTGTGAATACAATGAAAGCATAGCTCATTTGAGGTCAAAGATCATGTTACAAACTCAGATATTAGTTACACCCCATACCGCCTTTGATGTACTGGGGTGTTTATGTTCCTTTTTCAAGAAGCGACGTCACAGCATGGGATTCAAAATACATCTGATTTATATTTCTGATAAAGATTGAACACATTTTACGTCTTGTAAATACACAGGAACGAAGATACAATCCATGTCAACAATTCTTGGGCAAACGGACATCGACATCACATTTGACGTGGTAACCTATATCAAAGTAAAAAAAAACAAAACAAAACAAAAAAGGGCTCCAATAACCTTCAATTACCTTCCAATGATTCTAAAGGTATAGGGGATCAGGTTGGAAGCCCTAACCTCTCAAAGTGAGTTTTTGTGCCACAGTTGTTGTCATAGTGCAAGGAATGTCTATTCGTGCTCAGAAACTCGTAATGGCAGCTTTTTCAGGCTGCTATAAAAATCTTTTGTCAAATGGATTTCTGGAAGAAACACATGGAGGAAATCACGTAGCTGGAAGAGTGCTCCCGAGCAAATGAACCCTTCATCTCTATACTTTGTGCCCTCTCAAGGAAATTGTTTACATAACTCCCTCACATGCGCTATTTTCCTTTAACACATTCGAATGGTGTATCGTTAAATCCCATATATCTCACTACTTCGTTTATAGCTCCCCTGTTCAATGCCCTCACAGGTTGTGGCAGTTTTCTGCCAGGGTTCTACGCTAAAGGAAGGACAAAGGATTGAAAGTTTTGCTACAGAGCAAAACGTACAGTATCAGCAGGGAGGTGTTAGTGTGGAGCCATAACGTTCTATTGACTCTTTGAGGCAATGTTTGTTGCTGACAATAATCTTTCTTTTCTTCCCAAATATTTCATCTCAATACCTAGACCAAGTAGGATCAGTGATACATTGTCAAAATTGCAGTGAAAGGACACGCCCTTACGTTGTATCTCGTTAACTTTCCGGTGCCAGCCGTCATGAAAACATATGTAAGGATTGAAAGTTTTGCTACACAGCAAAACGTACAGTATCAGCAGGGAGGTGTTAGGGTGGAGTCATAACGTTCTATTGACTCTTTGAGGCAATGTTTGTTGCCGACAATAATCTTCCTTTTCTTCCCAAATATTTCATCCCAATACCTAGACCAAGTAGGATCAGTGATACATTGTCAAAATTCCAGTGAAAGGGCACGCCCTTACGTTGTATCTCGTTAACTTTCCGTTGTCAGCCGTCATGAAAACATATGTAATTTCACACTTTCGTCGTTATTCGTCGCAATAAATTTACTTTCTATTTATTTATTTATTTATTTTTTTTTGAGAATTTTAACGCTATATATATTTCGAGTTTGTTTAGGAGTTATACGGAAAGTTGCAAAAATTGGGTGAAATGATTTAGCCTTTAACACTGCTTATAGCAGACGACTTATCGAATTCGTTGCAAAACAAAGTAAACTATTTTAACTTTCATTGACAGTCGTTTAGCTAAAACTTTTGATTAGAGTTTGAAACCTGTCGGTAACAAACCTCAGACCAAAGCATCTTTAAAAAAAACAATTGGTTCAGGATTACTTGGGTGTGAAAGAGACAAACCCTCTTAAGCATGGGACAGGTCAACAAGGCTTAACAATAGGAACAAAGAAACCTGTCAATTAAAGTTTCATTCTTGAATGGGAATTACTATTTTTGAAGTATCTATTGTGTGACAGATAGGGCTGTTGTGTCTCCTCCCTAACACCTCCCTGGTATCAGGAACAATTAACAATGCTTGAAAAGGAACTACCTTTAAGTAATGCAATTACAATATAAAAATTGCGAATCGTTCTTTGCAGTATAACGATGGAAGAGGTGAGAGCTGGGACTTAAACAGGTGATATCAGATACTATGTTTTTAGAAGAGAAGGAAAGACTAAACTTTAAAGTGATTACGGGAAGCGTAATCACTGTTTCTGGAAGGGCTTGGTAAAAGTATCGCCTCTGATGTACTTGAAGCATGGACGTTGTTGGAAATAAAAAATAGGCAAATAAATAAATAAAATAACAACTTTAATAACTGCACCTCTCCAATACCCTTAAACCAAGGAGTTTCGGAGGACTTCGCCCCCCCCCCCTAATTGGAGCTTTGCTCCTGGATCCCACCAGGCGCCCCGACCCTGGCTACTAGACACAATTACACGCGCTTCTCGCTTGGGCGCTTCAAGGTGCTGTCTGGTAGTGCCCTTGAAAAATCCTTGATCCCCAGTAGGGGCCTACCCCCTGAGAATGAAAACTGGCGACAACACTGATGACAATGTAACATAAAAGGCAGCATTTCACAACTGGGTGGAGATGGGCATTTGATGGTTAAGCGGTTTGCGCACTGCACAGGGTATCATAACCAAGACGGTCCGAGTCGAAGCACAATCCTCGGAACGCAAGTCCAACGTAGCAAACACTACCGCCCACTGACTGATGGCCGGCATGCCAGAGGGTCGTCTATAAATTAGGCCCTGACAGGTTATCTCGTCAGTCTGTGCGACTGCAAGTAACTGCGGAGGTCATCAAAATGGCCTGCTGTTTTCGATAAAACTCACGGCTGTAATACTGTATAATAGGCCTGACCATAAAAGTATCGGTATGAACGATTAGTGGGCATGCAAAACGTTGTTAGCGAATGAACCTCTAATCTGCCTGGTATTACAATGAAACAATGATTCGTAGGAGATGGGGCAAACTTCAACGAAGTAGACTGAGGCTATAGTTTGTTATATGTGATTTTACGGCTCAGTACCTAACCAATTCACTAAGGCTATTAAAAAAGAGTTCGACTGCGCTACGTAGTCTGCGAACACTACAAAACTCCACCGATGTCAAACAACACAGAAAGTAAGTTAAGTGCAATTTTACGCAAACCACATGGTATACAACTACTTCATATATTAAAAGCGTATAGAAGAATCCGATTAGCCCCGATGTTTGGTGACTGTAGGCAGCCATCCATGGGGTCCATAAATTTATTGTCAACATGAATTTCAAACCCTCATATCCCGTGAAATAGAAAGAATCAAGATACAATTCATTGTGCAAACCATCCATGATGCATCTAAGAAAAGAAACTGAAGTGTAAAAGGTGATAGACGGACCCCGGTTATGGCAGAATGGAATTAGACTATCACTTCCTGTTAGGATTCGTCTATATTGAATAGCTACGAACTGTGTTTATGCAACACCTCTTGAAGGCTTCATAAACTGTAACATATGATAGACTGCCCAAGAAATGTAGGCCTATGCCCGACAGTCTGCTGCGCTGGTAAATGTATACCCTGCTCTTTAAATTAGCCTACATGCGTTCGTTTCTATGAAGACATATTAAATATTTCATCGTTTCTCAGTATGTAATCCTTTGTTCTTACTGTATTTGTCACATTCTGATCTACATTTTGTAACAAACAAATAATGCAAAAAACATGCCAGACATAGAAAACTTGGTCCGATAACCCCGGCGGGACACAGAAACTGTAACGTGATATGAACCTGGTAAATAGCAATATGTTTGTGAAGCTTTCCTTCTTAAAAATAAAGACGGTCTACTCCAAACATCTGACAACCTGTTATATAATATAAATTGACCCAACTTACAACACACGTGGAGAAAGTCATTTCTATCTAAACAAAAATAACCTCCATCAAATAAAAACAATGCGGGTCACTCCAACCAGCGTTGATAAGCACCACATGCCTACTTCTACTTTTTTTAGTTGAAAGAAGTCAGTAAGTCGCAAAGCATGTACTTTAAGTGCATAATGAATTATAAGGGATGTACAGAGACTTACCAGTGCATAAAACCCAAAGGCTCTGTCGGAACTCACATTAAGACTTAATGCATCAATAGTGAGTTAGATAAAGATGACACGAATGACCTCATGTTGGACAAGATTACGGATAGGTTTCAAAGTAGTATGGTATTGCCTGACATTTGGTCTGGTTTACTATGCTCTTCCAAGGAATATTACAATTTTCTTCTTTTCCATAAGGAAACCATCTTTAACCTTTGCTTGTATTTTATGCTGCCTTTTTAATGGTGGGTGACATTGTATGACATACATCTAAAATGTTGTATTGTTAAAGTGCAAAATGTTTACGATTTAATGTTAGATACTGTACATATGACATTGCCCTTTCAGCAAGGCAGATAAATATTGGTATTGAAGTGAACTTGTATCATGGCCAAGTAATACCTTGTTGTTTCATTACCACCAAAATCACAACGAGAAATGTTACCTATTCTTGAAAGCGAATTAATTCAAGGAATTACACCGTGATTTTTCTCATAGATATCGTTTAGCAACGTTAATCACTATCTGGATTCGGGTCTAATTAAAGGACCAGTTCTCTCACCCCAAACAGTACCAGTTCTCCTAACCTTCTTACTTAAGCCCCTCCCACAATTGTCTGAAATTCATCCTCATCCAGATACAATCTCAGTTTATTGCTTCTAGGTGGGTACAGACAAACTCAATTTATATTATCAAAACACTCTCAGTACCATTCATGCTGTGTAATATAAGCTTTGGTACTCTGCATTGTTTGAATTAGCTGTCAATCAAAGAGCTGAGCCAATTGAGAATTTCGATACCCGGGTTCCAAAATTGCAGTTTGGGGTGAGAGGTTTGGCCCTTTAAAAGGAGGAGTCGTCTTGACTCTTCGCAAAATAATTCGTCACACCTTCCACCTAAATTTTGTCAAGAATAAGGTATAATGAATAACAAATGTTGATATTTTTCGCTATATTGACCCGCCAAATAAAGTAGGTGTCATTTTCCAAAAGACATGAAAACTTCGACCACATATTAAATTGGAGCTGTATCAGACGAATTTTATGTTTCAAGAAATGTACGTAATAACTGAATAACATGTTGTAGAGAAAAGGTTCTACCCCAGTTTGATTGTAATAACTGCCCGGTGATATTTTTGGGGGTCCATATAAATTTGTTAATGTATCAGACCTTGGATATTATGCCGGTTCAACGACATGATTTTTCGCAGGTATCTGCTCGGGACCTTTAGTGGGGTAGGGGTAAGGTTCGGGAAATAGTGAGCCACAACTGAAAAAGCCGTGACTGTTCCCAATGCAGCAATTTGGTGATGAACTGAGCAGTGTTGTAAGACCTCACCTAACTAATGTACCAATTCAAGTCGTCTATGGTGGTAATTTTAGTCAAATTGTCCAAAGGTAAATTTATCATTCTTACATCTATTGCGTGAACCGTTTGATCGTTTTAAGTCTTTAACCACATGTGTTATGATGTCTGTTGATTACCTTTCCAGAAACTTCAGTATGACTATATCGAGGCGTCAATGGAACAAAGCTTCCCAGTTACCCTCTTCCGGGATGAAAATACTTTCGGATTACCACGATGTCGTTTTAAAGTGTCGCAAGGATTAGGCTTGGAGTCATACCTTGCCATAGCATTTACGGTAAAATATTTCTTGACCTCTAAATCTGTAGCTTTTTTACGTCACAAGTTGTTACTATATGATTGAGAGATCAATTTACATTCCCTTGTAATGTTCACGGCCTAATTTGCGTTGTGAAATGACATTTGCACCATGTGTTTCTATTATTCCATACCCGGGATTCCTTAAACACGAAAATCACGTAAATCACTTAAGCACCTAAATCAATGGAAGGTTGGTTTAGTTGGAAAGACTGCTAACAGAAACTTCAACCGACTTCGATGAACATAACCTGTAATATCTTGTTACTGTTTAATTCTTTTGCTGATGAGATGATGCTGAAAGGTCGAAATGCAATGTTGTGAAATTATTAGGAAGAGTGAAAATATTTCATGAAAGAGATACGGAACACAGGTAAATCTCAAATCATATGAACACGATTATTATAATTTTTTGGACTGGGAGGTCAAGAAATAAATAAACACGATTATTTGTTACCATCATGATTTTTAAAAACCTTGTAAAACGATGTGAAAGGAAAGATTGACCGACACTTTCCATAATTGGTACATAGATTTGTCATGTTGAGAGGAAGGTCCTACGTTTGCAGGTCAGAAGTCGTTTGAAGTCTCCTGAGGTAAACTTGCACCACCTCGTTACTGGATTGAAATTTTATCTTTCCGCTCACTATAAATAACATGCAGAGTTTTCTGCAAAATTTAACCAATCTTTGAAAATTTGGTCGCCTGCAAAAACATTGTACTCGGGACATTTTTGCCTCCCTAAGTTCCTTACTTGGTTACCCGGTTTGTAAACTCAATACCTCAAGACAGCTAATATAGGGACTTTTTATATTTTGTGGTCTATTTATTGTAAATATTAAAAGTAAGAGCCCTATTGTTTTCGCAGAGGTCATTTGAGGTCACCAAAGGCAAAATTACAAACACCTCGTGAAAGGTGTGTTTACACCAAAAGAGGAAGAACCCTTTGTTTTTAGTTGAGATAAGAGATTGCTCAGACTTTATGTCAGGTCAGCACATGTCATAAATTTGTCATCAAGGTTCACCAATGGGGAAAAATCGAAATTTCCCAACAATTACCAAGGTTGTCAGCTAGAGGGAACTAGAAATAAAAAAAAAATCAAGATTTCCAAGATTGTCGTCTGGGGTAAAAGAGGAAAGGAGTCAAAATTTCACAAAAAGTCCCAGGATCGACATCTAGGTCGCCAGTCTGGTTATAAGCAATGTTTCAAGAAATGCCCAAGATCGGCAAGGAATCACTTAGTCTTTTAGACTTTATAGTTTCCTCCACTTCCCTCATATCAAAGGGTTACTAATGTTGATGTAGATTCAATTAAAGAAATATTTTCGTACCAATTGATTTCATACGCTTTCTTTGCATTCCTTTTTTGATTCTTCACGGAAGGCGGACAAGGAATCTAAGCAATGGTGGCATTGTGTGTTTCCGTCTGCGTCGCTGCAAGTAAACGAAATATATATTCTCAAAATATGACTGTCCAATATTTTTTTTAATTATTTTTCATATAGACTTTTGGTGTGAAACGCATTGTTTTAATTATTATTCCAAAATAGAGGGTATGTATCCTTTAACACTATGAAGGTTATGGTCAGAAGATGGGCCCCGTTTAAATGAGAGGCAAAATAAAATAAAAGAAAAACACTGGATCTTGATACATAAAACTGCATTGGCAAAACGTATTGAAAGAAAAAAAGTTTTTGCAAAGAAATTTCATAACTTAAAAAGATTGATCTTGATTTTACATAAGCGTTTCCTGGTTAATTTAGTTAACAAATCGGTTTTTAGCTAATTAAAGTTTCCTGGTTGGAACCTGCGCCAAAATTTCCAGGGAACACGGAGGAGGAGGTTTGGGTGGCTTGAGCCCCTGTTTTTTCCTTCCGTATGCATTTTGGGCCGCCTATGATTGCAATTACATTGTTAAACATATTGGACATTTTGATGATTAGCCCCCCCCCTTCGCCCCACTTCAAAATTCTCTCAGCGGACTCTTCCTTTTTTCGACGGCCCTGCATTTTCAAATTGCTTTCGTATCACAAAGTACAAATACATCATCTTTCAATGGATTATAATAACTATTTTAATCAAACAGACGTGAAACGTAAGTAATCAGTTTAAGACGGCACCGTTGTCCAACATTTTGCAGCGGTTTGTTACACGATGTAAAGTTATGATGGGCCAGGGACCACTTGCCATAAGGGGCCTATAGTTCTCGCTTTTTCAACCTTTTGACCAAAGTCCAAAGCAACACAATGCAATCATTTTTCATGGGAAACAACGACTCGTTTTTGGTCGAAAAATTTAATTTTAGCAAAAAATCAACGTGTTGGGATATTTTTTTAGACATTTTTACACATTCCTTCTGAATCATTCTTACCTCCATCCTCTGTGGACCACATTCCAAAGTAAAGTAGCCAACAATTACGCTACATAGTTTCATAGAAGTTGGGATCGTTGACCGTTTGCTGTTGGCGTAGACTAAACATGCCGTCAATGAATCTGCTTACAGAAAAATGCACTGTTGCTCATTCCAGGCACGCCGGATGCAAGCTTGTTGGGGCCGAATTGTGGTTCGCTAGCCGTAGGTTGAAAAACCCCTGGTTTATGACACTAAATTTAGTTTTTAGTAATTTTTCTTTTCATATTCTTTTCCTTCAGCCTCAAAAGAGTTTGTCTAACATGATAGGGCGGATCATTGTGCCAGAACGTATAATACACGTAGGTATAAATTAATTTTACATATCGTGACGTTTTTTCTTGAAGCGTGCCTTAAGTTCAATATTCTAAAAATATATATTACAGACTGCATGAAAATGAACTTGACAGTCCAACTTCAATCTTCAAAAGACATTTTTAAGCTGAGAGATAAAATGTTGAAGTCCATTAAGTCAAGTGAAGAGGTATTTTAGCAAAAGTGTGTGATGTCATTTTTTGGGTGCTCAAATACACTCTTACCGTTATGTTGTGATGTTATTAGACATTTCCGTTGTGTGTAACATGCCATAGAAACAAACAGGAAGTATCGAAGGTTTTTTAAAAATTTTCAACCGTTGAGGAAAACAAACCAGGTATTGTGAGTTGTAGGCCAAGAAACTGAAAAAATGCCATTTAACATCCCAAAGAACAGAAAAAATGACAATGGGAGTTGGATAAATAGGATCAATTTTGCAACTTCTTGAAAATATATTTTTTACAATTTTAGATTTACTTTACAAATGCAGGAAAGACACCCCAGTAGATCAAATGCGTCGTAGGGTGTAACTGGTGTCTCAGTTTATTACATGATGTGTGTCCTCAAAAAATTATGTTGACAATGCGAGGATTGATATTAACAAATACTTGACTAGCCCTTTAGTTATCCCCCACTTTTATGTTACTTTGTGTGTAACATTGCTTATTCCACTGACTATATTTGATACTGTAATTTTGAATGAGAGCCTATCATCAACCAGTAGAAGGTCTTACCGATTGGGAATTACATTTCAAACATTTCAAACGTTAAAATACATTCCGAACAATAAACTTACATAAACAGAATCCGGGGAACATCAGCACTTGTTTAATCACATGATATATCGTTAACGTACAAACTTTGTTCCTCATTAAAATGTTCCATGAACGCCTAAATTTTTAATCTTGTTGAAAAGAATGATTTGGCCTACAATATGTAACACTTTTCTATGTCCAACCACAGAATTACAAAATTTCGCCATTGTCAGTATACGTGTCTACATAGTTCATGCATGGTTTTTCAGAGTGCCGCGACCTGCAAATGAGATTCAAAAGGAATACAAAGATGAATCATCAGTAAACCTACATGACTAAAGTATTCTTCTATCGAAACCGGTGAAACCAATTTCCATTACTTACAATAAAAATGACTGTTAGCCTAGCCTCAAAATTTCTCACAAAGCAGAGTGACATAAGCCGTAGTTTATTCCAGGACTTAAGAACAAGTTTTCATGGAACAAAAATGTTTGATCTCATTTAGTCAGCCATTTGACATTCAGTCAAACCTGAAAAGTTTTCTGAAATTTAGGACGATTTTATGACATTTGTCACATGTCGATCTGCTCCGCCTATGCATCCATTTCCCACCTAAAAACTTCGTTTGGAACCCTTTTTACCCAAAGTCTGGAAAAACCATATATTTTGAAAACACTTTCAAACCAATTAAAAACCTTTCAGTGTAGATTCCATTGAGACCATTACGTGAACGGAATTGTGACAATAATTTTCAAGGGGAATTTTCTTTTAGGTTAGCAATTCTTCCACGCTTCCTTTTATTTATTTAGTCCTTATCTCTTAAAATTGGAGCTGAGTGGAAAGAAGTGGGAAGGAATCTTGGTACAGAAGAGACTAACTTTCATTCCATATCTTGTGAGGAAGAACGCCATCAAGATAAAACTTTCAGAATGTTGAATGAGTGGAGGCAGCGTGAAGGTCGCAATGGTAACATCCAAAAATTACAAGCTGCTTTGCGAAGTGCAAGTAGAGCCGACTTGGCCGATCAATTGTTGAACGGTAAGGTTGAACAGTTTCAAACAGCTCGGAAGTATGGAAAAACTGTATATAGACTAATATATCAAGTGTTTATTCTGAAATGGTCATTCTGAGATCGTATGGAAAAGACCAGTCCCAACAAAATTTTTGTAAGAGATTATTTCCCTATAATTTAAAACTCTAAGCGTCGATTCTGAGAAAGAATGTAACCAGTAAAGTTGACACATCGGTGTCGTAACTATTTGCTTTCTGCTTGGGGACCACGGTTGTACTGACCAGATATAAAACTTTTTAAGAAAAATGGCTGATGACAGAATGTAAACTATTATGTTCTCCTTATTGAATGATGTAGGCACCAAACGGAACATTTAATTACTTCATCATTCCTTTATGCTTAGGAGCAAACTTCTATCTGCATTTTGTGTTGGTAATTAATACTGATCCATGGTCCCCAAATACCCGCTTGGCTGGTTATAAAGTTAACAGGGTTCCAGAGCAACTGTCCCGAGACGTGAGAACAGTGGCGTAGCTAGGATATTTTTCGGGGGTCAAAGCTCGAAAATTTCCCCAAAACTTTTCAGTTTAAGTATATTTTCAAGGTCAAGGTGCATGTATTACATAAAAAATACGTAAATTTATGATAACAAGATTATCATGACGTCATGTAATGTTACATAAGTTAATATATGGTCTACAAGATCCCGAAGCTGCCTAAGCTGATTAACACAATGTCATCATTGGTCCGTTGTCACCCCATGCCAAGTGATTAATTAGGTTAATTTTCCAAACAGATTTAAAAGATTAATCTCCGAACCACTCCTTTAAAGATAAGGTAAACATTATACGTTTGTTCAGGTTTGCAGGGTTATTATGTTATGTCTAGACAACGGTAAGCTATTGTTTTTAGCTTTATCCATGGTTAAACACATCGTAAGATCAGGCTATAACCTGACCGGTACTAGCTTGCAGGATGAGAGGTCATTAAATGCTAAAACTTAACCCAGGGCGCTGTCAACTAATAGGTTTGAAACTGGGCTGTTCAACCTCGCCTAACCTAACCTAACCCTGAACGTTGTCAACTTTCGTAACGGGTGAGAGTGATACACGGAGCACGACCATTGGTTCGCGCGGAGCGTCCCGCCAGGGGAAAATTCGTTTAAAACACCCCACTCCCTGTGCCTCATTACTCCATGCTTATAATGCCATATTTTTCTTGTCCTGAAAACTTTTAAGGAGATAATTTGTTCACAATCCATATAAAGAGGGAAAATTGGAAACTCTGAGACCAACCGGTATGTATCGAATGTAAATAAAATGGTTGTTGAACAAAAATAAACGGAAATTGTGATAATTAAATGAGGAAATATTTCGCTCACGAGGTTATGATTATGTTACTATTTATTAGCAACTTATAATCCAATAGTTCATTAAGCTGAACATAACATAAGCTCAACAAATGTAGGGAACTAACTCGATGATGATATCCTATGCCCCGGTCTTATAGCCTGTCAGTGTTGTGCAGTACACGATGAAATGCTCACAATAACCTGCAGGTGTACTAGAGAACGTTCACGCTGCTGTAGAGAGCCTGGGCATTTCTGCAGAACGCGAGTCAAGCGCGTTTCATGCTGCAGTGACACAAATGAAATATTGGGAAATACGTTGCATGGAAGTACGAGTTATGCATAAGACATGTTTCACAATTACTTACTGTGAGAAAAATTTAAAGAAATAGGAAAAGGAAGTATTATTTCGTCAACTTTAAATTTCCCCAAATTCCACAAATTTCCCCAAAATATTTTCCACGTGTGGCAACTTGTCCCCCTGCCTCCCCCTCCCCATTGGCTACACCAATGCGTGAGAAGTCTCCGAAGAAATAGAATTAGGGCTATGATCACAATATTGGTCCTTCGGCTTCGACACCCCAAGTAAGGATTTGAATAGCTAATTTTGCAAAGAGAAAGGTTACCAAGGATTGTCATAAGGCAGGTTGATGTTGTGGGTGATACTTGCCCAACAATTCGAGATATTCTCTCCGAGCTATCCAGATTCCCCTCCGATACCCTTTCTTCTATTTATGACTTCGCTTAGGCCTCTCCCCACTGCAGACAAATCAACCATATTTACTCCCCTCTTTCTACACCACATCCATATTTGGACTAGATATGAATTTTAAAGAAAGAAATGAAAACTCTTCGCCAAAATCAGAATTGAGCCATGTAGCGCTATGACAAGATAACGTCTTCCCTGGATCAAGTCTTGAATACATAATTTTACCTTCTTTCATTGCAGGTGATGTTTTGAACAGTTTAATCCAAACAGAAAACTTTCTGGGAAATGATAAAGGTTCGTGGAAAATCATCTTTTTCAAATGAATGATCAATATGAATGTCATGCTTGCTTATCTTATATTTTGCCTAGAAGATTATGCTTGTTACCTAAGTACAGAAAACAAGCCAGTGAGCCACATCTGGAAAAAGGGCTTGGCCTGCTCGACTTGAACTAATAGGTTGAAAACTGGGGCGTAAAACTCAATCCAACTATCTAACCTACGAGTTATTTAGTTAGATTGAATGTTAATGCCCAGTTTCCAACCTATTGGTTCAAGTCGAGCCGGCCACGGCCCTTATATCAGTTGTGGTTCACTGCTTGTTTTCCCCACCCCTTTCCTTCTGCGGATGGCATTACGCACAACGGCAAGAGGATCCATTTTTAGAGTCTTTGGTATGACCCGACGTTGGTATGACTAACCTACGAAGCGCATTGTTTGTGTGTCACTCAATCGTTCCACAGAAGTGATCTAAAGGTTTTTGTTCGTTTGCGAAACACTCAAAACCGCTTTCTTCGATTCTTTAAATACTATTTGGTGTATTTTTGTGACGTTTTAATCCTCCAATAATAAATAATTTCCTAACTGGCTAACGGTAGCGCTATGTTCTAACCTAATGTCTTACAACGATAGCAATCGATACAATATAATAACACCAGCTAATCAAGAATGTCCCTCAGGGGTATTTAAACCTAAGGTGACTTTAAATATTACAATACAAGTAGTTGCATTACCAACAATCCTTCGCGGCTGAAATATTACTTATTAAAAGTATGCATGAGTGAAGGCATGGATTTACTAGTGACATCAAAAAGCTAGGGGTTGTTAAAAGTATCCCCTTCAGGGTATTCAGTTTTTTGCAGCATTACTTTCTTCGTACTTTATTCAGAGTATTGATGATGGGTTCATGGGTAGAAGTAAAGAACAAGCATTCTTTTCCTTTTTGGCATTCATACTGTTAACTGGCATGAGGTTATGGGTTTAAGGATTTGTGAGCTTGTTGGTGGAGTTTTACGGCCCAGTGTCCAACCTATTGGTGCAAGTCGAGCCGGCCAAGGCCTTTTTTCCAGTTGTAGCTCACTGGCTTGTTTTCCCTACTCCATTGCTTATGCGGAGCATCACGCACAACGGCAGTAGGTTCCATTTTAGAGTCTTGGGTAAGACTCGACCTGGGAATCGAACCCGAGCCTTCCACGTGAGACGCAGATACTCTTACCACTAGACCACAAACGCGGTCTTGTGGGTTTGACGAGGTGGATTTCTCCCCGTGTTTGTTTTCCTTATCGACCAATGCTACTTTAAATAGTCTATATTATCGCGTATTATTTGAACATGTCAAAACGACATCCAAATTAACTGGTCCATGTATTATTCTAAAGATAAAAATTTATTAAGTTTGTAGTGAAACTTAATACGAAGAGAAGTCTCACTAATCTAATCTATTAAAAACAGGTGTAACCATGATGCCAGCATAATTATGAGCCTTCCGACATTTATTTACCAACACGCGATATATACCGTCCCTTTGTTGTGTAATAATATTAACGGCACTTACACTTGGAAAAGTGTATGAGACCGCTTGTTTGGTCTAGCGGTAAGAGTATCCGTGTCTCACGCGGAAGGCCCGGGTTAGATTCCCAGGTCAAGTCATACCAAAGACTTTAACAATGGAACCTACTGTTGTTGTGCGTGATGCTCCGCATAAGCAATGGAGTAGGGAAAACAAGCCAGTCGGCCACAAATGGATAAAAGGCCTTGGCCGGCTCTATTTGAACCAATAGGTTGGAAACTGGGCCGTTACACTCTAACTTACCCTAACTCTAGTCTGAAGCGCGAATGGAACCTACTGTCATTGTGCTTGGTGTTCGAAGTAAGCAATAGACTAAAAACAAGCCAGTGGGCCACAACTGGAAAAAAGGCCGTGGTCGGATAGACTTGAACCGTTAGAAACTGGGCCGTACAACTTTATCCCGCCTTACCTAGCCTTAAACATGTTAAGCAATCAAACACTTAATTTTTCCCCATATTATTAACACGTTACAATTTTTCAGACACGTGTGTTTACAATCTAAATGTGTTTACAAAGTGGGTGCGCAAGCGTGCTTAGAACAAATGTAATTTCTAAACACCTTTTTAAGAGTGCATGAACAGCCACGCAATAATCTGGGTCACAATAAATTGGGTGAATTATCAATTTCCATGAAGAAATGTATTCAAGACAGGGCAAGAAATAGTTTTTGTCAAGTACGGCCACATTTTCTTTTTCATTTTTCTGCAGGTGTCTGTGGTCGTTGCAATGAGAACTCCGAAGGAAATAAAAAAGGCAGAAAAGTGTGTACAATATTATAATGGATATAATTCATATTAAGTAACGCACAACGCGTTAAGTCCTAGTAATAAGAAACGAAAAAATGAACCAAACAAAATACTTGAAAGGGGTTGTAGAAGATTGACAAACATTTCGATTTTGTATCACAGCAACCAGTAAAATGAGAAAGGAAAGTAATGGCTTGGAACAATTTTTCTTCCAAAATCTTGTAAACTCATCCTGACTTTTCAAATTATCAAGAGCATATATCCATGCAAGTGTCGCTGCTTTCACTACCCTATCAGGAAAGGATAGAACCCACAATGAGCTACCCTTGTCGTTTTGCTATGAATGAAATAGTTGGTTCCGTCCATCAGAAGCTGGCTCTAACGATTGATTCCTGTATGAAATCCACATTCCTTGGTAAAGCAGCTGGTCGACTTTGTTTGCTGATAAACACTGGCTGTTTCCTCTCTTCCCATGAAACCTCGTCATGTGCAACAATTTTTTCCTACCAAAAACGTTCCCAAGCGCTGAAATTAGAAGCCGGGACGTGTTTTAATCACTTTATCTTCCTACCCAAACAGTTTCATTCCTCCCAACCTACCTACTTTAGTCGCTCCGACAAATGTCTAATGATAAATCTAATCTACACCCAGACTCAGTATTAGCTTATTAGGCTACTCTGTAAATTACTCATGGAAACATCAATTGTACATTTACCAAATTAAATGTCGAAATTGTTGATGCTGTTGTATATGAATTGAAATAAAAAGGAGGGAAAAAATGGATTAAAGCCAGAAGGAACTATACACTGTAAACAATAATTGTAAATTTACTGAAAAATCATGTAGAATTTTACAGACAATTTCCGTTTTTTATATTTACCTGAAAAATTCTGTGATTTTAACAAGCATTTTACGTTAAACAACTGATTTACAGAAAAAGTTTGTGATTTATTCTCAAACGTAGTTTTACAGTTAAATGTTGACAAGTAAAATTTCCAACAATAAGTCTGTTTTTTACATTTACTTAAATTTCTGTTATTTTTACCAAATAAATACGTATTTTAACTGATTTACAAACAACATCTGTATTCTCTCAAACGAAATTTTACAGTAAAGTTGTTTGGGATTAATTAAAGCAAGTGCGGCTTCTATTCGTACATGTAAAGTATTAACGAAATATTTTGCTCCATCTGATGCACATAAATTGGTTTTTAATTTTTTTTTTTTTTGAGATCTTTCTAGGCTTTCATAACCTCGTGTACAGTTACTAAAACAGGGGGGGGGGGGAGGGCTCAGCCCTTGCAACGGAAAAAGGGGGCTAACTAAAGCCTACCCCCAATATATTTGCCAAGTACTCCAAGAAGTAGAGACCTCGGGAAGAATTTCTGAAAGTGTGGTGAATATATATGTGATATTGTGTACACCAGGCTTATTTACCTTTCATTTGAATGGAGCATTCCAAATTTTTGATTGAAATTCGTGTTTATCACTGACTGTTCGTCTAACTAAAATCAATTTTGTCTGCCAATGTGGAATTCTTGAAGGAGATTATATTCTTCAGTTGTGCAACACAATATAAATAAGGAAATATTAAAATATGATGAAGAAAATTGAATCATTCTTTCATACTATAACAAACAAGTCTCACTAAGTATATAATAGCCATGCCAACTAGTTTTTTTTAGTGACCTTCAATGAAAATCCTGCTACTACTGCTCGTGGCTAGCACTGAAATTGCTGGTAGCGATGCTAGTATCGTTGGTTTTCGGCCATATGCTATCGTTTCGCCGTCTAGCCGTGTCCGTTTTTCAGCACGTAAACAGCACTAAAAATTGCTGGTAGCTTTTATTTTTGTAACAGGTAACTCTGATTATCCTCCAATGGGTTCCAATGGTGAGCAAAAAGAAGTTTTAGTAGGTTAGCCGTGATGTTAGATGGTTCAACATCATTATGCCAATTTTACAGATCAAGGTATAAAGTTCAAGGAAAGAACTGTAAAAATAACAATTGTATTCTGTTAATTTTACCGAGGTTGTCTGCAATTTGATTTTACGGAAAAAGCCTGGAAACTCTGCTGCCAGACTAAGTCTGTAAAAAAAAAAAAAAACAGATTTTTTTTTTTTTTACAGTGAAGGTAAAAAAGGACAGGGTTCAAATTGGCATGAAGCTTAGACAGACCAGTAACATCTAAGAGGTTTAATACCATTTGGAAGATCACTCCGAAGTTGTAATGTAATGAGAATTGCGCCTGGTAAATGAAAAGAGTGCACGTTTTCTGTAAATTGAGAATGATTCTCAATGAGAGGAGACAGTGAAGAATTGTCGAAAACTTAGTACAGTACTGAACTCGTAATCTAGTTAGGCAGGTGTTTAAGGGAGGGTGAAGAAAGAGTCCAGCCTTCCCTCGATGGCCATTCTTCATACAAGAGATATTTCGTAGGTTTAATCATGTTTCATAAATATAATCATGTGTAATAAAAATAAAATTAAATGATCTTCAATAAAGTGTAGTCTAAATCTAATTTTGGCTTGCTTTGAAACGTTTTTAGAAGAGGGCTTCAAGAAGCGGAAAGACGAAAATGCTGAAGTCGGAAGTTATTGACTCCCGATTTTTAATCCTGGACCTTACCTAATATAAAAGACAAGAACTTCGATTTGAACAGGTAACTTCCAGAGTCGAAGTGTATAAGGTTGTGCTTTAAATATTAGCTGTTTGTTTGTTATTTACATAGGAATTTGCACCTCGACCTAAAACTTATTGATTAAAGCATTTTCCTTTAATCAGAATGGCATTTTCCAATTTTTCAGATAATGGGTGGCATTTCGGTTTTTTTTTTTTGTTTTTGTTTTTTTGATGCGGAAAAAGAAGATTTTTCACCCCGAAAATTTTAACCCTGCACGAAAAACTAAGCGGAGAGCCACAATTGGTTGGCGAAAAGCATGTTACGGAAATAAAAAAGAAAAAAGGGAAAACAAAAAGAAAACACACACATACACACAAAAACAGAAGGAGAAAAACAGGATCCCTCTGATGGTCAGAAATGACATGTAATCATAAACAAAGTAGTGGTTTCCTTATAGTTTTGTTCAATAGACCTTCTAAGGAGTGTGGCCCATCGGTCTTCGCGGAGCACACAGATTTTTTTTTTTTTGAAAAAAAAAGAAAGAAACGGAGTTCCCCTTTAGGCATTCTTTATGTTTTAGTCCTGTTTAAAAGACGTTCTACGTGGGCATTACCATGCTTTGGCGTGGAGCGAACAGGAATTGCTGAAAATTCTCTACTTCTCGGACAGCCGGAGAAAAACATTCTCTAGGCTTTTCAGCAGCTTCTAAGCATTTTTTTTTTTTTTTATTTTGAGCTTTCCTTTTGCAATGTGATGCTTATATTAACAAAAAATGAAACAAGGGTAGGGGGTAGCCAAATTTAGTTTGAAGAATTGGGACAAGGTCCGGTCGTTGTCTCCACTTTCAACAACCATCCTAGGAGATGGGCATAAGGGACGGTGCTGTCCCTTAGAAAATTTTAGGCTTAAAATTAGACCCTGGGTATATACGTCTATCTCCCCGTCTCCCCGTGTAGTTCGGCAATTGAAAACATCCAAAACTTTCAAAAGCTTTTTCCATAAGCTGCTCGGATGTGTTGCAAGTTTTTTTTTTTTTTTTTTTTTTTTTTGGGGGGGGGGCTTTTTATAAAAGTTTTACTTTGGACCTTTCTATTTTTCGGGCAAACTTTTAAAAGAATTCATATGTTCGACTATTTCGGGCATTGTATTGCCCAAGACTATAAAAATAGGCTAAAAAAAAATTGTGTGTGTTTTTGTTTCCTTTTTTTTAAATGGCTGTCGCGAATGCCTGTAGTGACTACTCCCTTTGATAATTATAAACAAAAAAAATTCGATTTAGGATATTTGGACTCATTTCTAGCAATGTGTCGTGAAAGACTAGTGAGGCTCGGGAACAATTGTTTTGTACTGCTGTCCGACTTCTTAAATTTTCGGTTAATTTGGGTTTTTTAAAACTTGTCTATGTCACGATAAGAACATTTAATGCAGTTGCGGACAAAAGGGACGTAACAGGTCGATTATTTTTTTTTAATATTCCGATTCCTGGTAAGAGATTGGCGGTAGGTATACGTAAATACATAAGTATATAATTGTTGGCTACAGACCTAGTTATCAAATGCTTTGCGTACAATAAATGTAGGACCTGACTAGTCTGGTCTATTTATTTTGGGGCTAAACTTTTGTTGCATCGATCGATCATCGTCTGGTGTAGTGACGTCGCTACGCAGGAGGGGGTGGGGAAGACTGAAGATTGAAAATTCGGAACTTTGCATATTGTGTCACCTATCTAATTAAATGTGGTATTTGCAACTCTTCCCACGAAATTCAAAGTCTCCCCTAAAAGCTCAATTCTTGCATTTATTTGTCTCTAAAAGTGCAACATTTTCGGCTCGCTTCGCGGTAACTACAGTACTTCTCAACAATTTATCTCAAATTTTTTCAGATTGTCTCAGATTTTAACCTCTTGACTTTTGAAATAATGTCGGAGAGCCCAGTGGTGGAACCAGAGGGGGGGGGGGGGGGGGTATGCATACCGGTCCCACCGGGATTGTAAAAATTGTAAAGATAGCCAGGCTAATTGTAGCCTAGGCGTAATAACTTTTTAAAAAAATACAGTGATAGATACATTATTTGATTACCGTATTTTTGTGTCATATTCTTCAATAAAATGAAAAGTGTAAATTATAATGTAGCTATCTTCCGTATCATTTGGTAAATTCCCGTTTTGTTTAGACATTGCGCAATGACGAATGCTAAATCTAGCGTTTTCCGCCAACCACGGCCGTTGGTAACGCTGTTTGTGGCATCGCACGTGTGTCTATGTCAATACGTGGGGCTACTACTACTGTTGGATGATGGGCCATCTGACGTCTGCTGCACCAGTGTGTGAGTGTGACCAAACTTTGCAAGCTTGGAGCTTTCATGTCTCGGAGAGATCGGAACACATGCAGTCCCTTGATTGGTTAAAAGTTGTTACGCACCAAATTAAATAAACATGAAGGAATGTGCCGATCTAAAAAATGACCAATGAGGAGGCTGTAGAGGGTGAAATTGGCCACACCTTGAAAATATGGGATACAGCATACGAGTGGAACTAGGGCAAGGTAGTTTGTAGTTCACCGGTAACAAGTGATGAGAAACAGGAAGGTCCCTAGGAATTTAGGACAAAAGGAAGGGAGAGTTGCTCTTAAACAACAAGATGGCATTCCTGTTGAAGCTCATGAAGGGTGCACCATATTACATGACAGTACGTATACAATTTACACATGAAATGTCCTAAAACCGTGTGACGGTAATAGAGTATACTGGGATTTAAATTCACATTGACCGTATGGTCCGTTGAAGTAATGATTACCTACACTTTCAAGATCATGTTTTGAAGGCTTTTTAGTTTCATAGTGGCTCAAAATATTGGCATATTTAGCACCATGTTGCATCTCGGCCCCCTCTTCTTAGACACCCATGCGGGGCAGCGGGATCTGAAAATGAAGAATTCGGAAATTTGCCAATTGTGAGACCAGTCTAGTGTGTGGTTTTGACAGCTCATGAAATCACGAAATTCCCAATTAATTTTCTCTAATAAGCGCTCCATATTCGTCATTATTTGATTCAAGAAAGCAAAATTTTCCGTGCGCTTCGCGCGCCGCAAATGGCAATTCCTTTTCAGAAGTGCTCGCTCATACCTTCACTTTAGTTAACTTTTCCGAACTCTGGAAGTGACAAAATAGGAAATTTGCTACACTTTTGACACCGTTAACCATATACAGTGCTATTTTCCATACTTTCTCCGATTCAAGCTCAAAATATTTCGCCGGAGAGCCTCATTTACGTAGGCTTCGGATAACATTATGTAGTGACAACTTTATGTAGACGACAACTGTTAACATTTCCTTGCAGGAAACCCAGCATCCAAACTTTTTTCTTTCAATACAAGCTCCATATTTTCAAATATATGCAAAGGGCGAAAATTTCAGCGTGCTCCGCGCGCTACAAATTACGCCCCTAGTAGACTGGTAATCACACTTAAAAATATGGTAAAATTTGGATGCTTGCCTACCACCCCCATTTCCCATTTCCTGAATTCTAATAGGCATCAGAGACTTAGCAACAGCCGTACATACTATATGGTGGAACATTTGATGTCCCATCCACATGCAGACCCCCCCCCCCCCCCACTGCGAATTCCTGGATCCGCCACTGGGAGAGCTACAATTTGTAGGCCCTAGATGACACTGCGTAACAAAGACGATCGTTGGGAGCCGTGCAATATCAGAAGGTGCCAATATGAAATACAGATTTTTCAGAATTTCCCGAACTTTTCACGTTTCCCTATATACGAGGACCGCGTGTTTGGTCTAACGGTAAGAGCATCCGCCTCTCACGCGGAAGGACCGGGTTCGCTTCCCAGGTCGAGTCATACCAAAGACTCTAAAAATGGAACCTACTGCCATTGTGCGTGATGCTCCGAAGAAGCAATGGAGTAGGGAAAACAATCCAGTGAGCCACAACTGGAAAAAAGGCCGCGGCCGCCTCGACTTGAACCAGTAGGTTGGAAACTGGGCCGTAAAACTCTATCTAACTAACTAACTAACTAACTAACTAACTAACTAACTAACTAACTAACTAACTAACTAACTAACTAACTAACTAACTAACTAACTAACTAACTAACTAACTAACTAACTAACTAACTAACTAACTAACTAACTAACTAACTAACTAACTAACTAACTAACTAACTAACTAACTAACTAACTAACTAACTAACTAACCAACTAACTAACTAACTAACTAACTAACTAACTAACTAACTAACTAACTAACTAACTAACTAACTAACTAACTAACTAACTAACTAACTAACTAACTAACTAACTAACTAACTAACTAACTAACTAACTAACTAACTAACTAACTAACTAACTAACTAACTAACTAACTAACTAACTAACTAACTAACTAACTAACTAACTAACCCTATATAGGAGATCAACATTCCACGATTCCCTTCAATAAAAGCTCTTTATTTTCAAACATTTGTTTAAAATAGGCAAGAATTTCGTCCCCACAGAAATGGTGTACACACTTAAAAGAAAAAAAAATCGGAAAATTTGGGTGCTTCCCCGTCCCGCCGAAAAATGTCAAGCTACGCCAATGTAGCCTACCCTTTTCCCCTCTGCTCTCAGGACCCACGCTTTCACCCTTTTCAGATGATTTTACCCCAACATTGTAGTTTTTCATTTCTAGGTGATCCTATATAAGGCATTCAACTAACTAAGCCACTCTCAATGTATCAAATGGATGTAAGGGCAAACATAATAACAGAAGAAACATCGGGGTAAATACATTTTGAATAAAAAGGACTCTAAGAAGAGTATCTGCTTCTGGCAAATTGCATTTCTTCAGTGGCGCAGCTACAGGGGTACAGTAGGCGACTGACCGCCGCCTCTGAAAACTGAAAAATTAGAAGAATTGCATTTGTGACAACTGTCAGCTACACAGTGTGGTTTTTCCATCTCTTTCCTCATGAAATTCCGAATTTTTTCCAACTTGAAAAAAACTCAACTTTGCAAGTATTTGTTTCTAAAAGATGAAAAAAAAAAGAAATGAAAAAAGGGAACAATTTACCGCGCGCTTCGAGATCCGCGATTTGCTGTTCCTAATGCGGAGTGTTCGCTCATAAATTAATTTGGTAAACTTTTCCGAACTCTGAAAATGACATCTGTAACTAAAGTGCTATTTTCTTGAATTTTCTCTCATAAAATTCCAACTTCTCTCCGATAAAGGCTCCTGTATTTCAAACTTTGTTGGGAGAGCCACAATTTGTAGGCCCAGAAAACATTTTGTAGAAACAACGATCGTTGGTTGCAGTGTAACTTCAGATGTTGCCAATAAGAAAAACAGATTTTTAAGAAGTTCCTGAACTTTTCACATTTCCCTATAAAGGAGGCCTGAGTTCCTAATTCACTTCAATGCAACTCCATACCTTCTAATAATTGTTTAAAGGGAACAAAGAACTTTGAGGCGCAAAGAACGTCCCGACAAGAATGATTTTCAAACTGAAAAATTTGGAAAATTTGGGTGCGTGCCTCCTGCCCTCCCCCCGGAAGGATGTCTAGCTGCGCCACTGGTCTGGTGCGATTAAATTGCACATCAACTGAGGCGCATGTTAAATGAAACAACGGTTTTATACTTACTGACCGTACATTTTGTTTTAGTTGGCGGATTGGTCATACTTAGTTTTTCCTGCGTTGAAATCACGTTAGCCTCCAATGTGTAAGACCAAGACAACTGGGGGCATCGATCCGGGGACACGGGGGCAATCGTTCCACCAGCGAAAATATTAGGTGAATAAATATATCGTTTTGCCCCGTATAATTCAGGCAAAGTTAGAAGAAGAAAAAGCAAAAAGCACAATAAAAAATATTACATTTTCTTGTACAGGTGATTTTAAGGCTTCGAAAAAACATCCATTTGAGCCTATTTTAAAGCAACAGTACTCAATTTATAATGCGCCAGCTATCTATGTGTGTGTATAAGCGCGCCTTTGTAAGAGTTTTGTTTGTGTGTGCTTGTGTGAGTATGGGTGTGTGCTTGCGTTCCTGTTGGTGCATTGCTTATAAACGAGTCCGGTCCGAGTTTCCGGCTGTTGGAAAATATTTCCCTTCAATTCACAAACCAGATTTACGCCCCTGAAGCCAAGATATTTAGCCTATATCAAAACTACTCCAGTGTGTGAGAAAAAGAAATACACTAAAATATATACTTTTCTCTTCTGTAAGCTCCCTGCTAGTTTTGGGCATGGGTGTACCCTTAAATTACTGTGTAGTAAACGCCCTTCGAGAACTTATTTTGTACCATGACTTAGTTGTCAAGTGTTACCACTCTTAACGCAATGTAGTCTAACGGATTTTAGTCGCCGACTTACAGACTAAGACAACAAAATTAACATCTTCTAGGTGACACTGAGAGTTGACATGCAGCATAGAACCCGAATTCTTATTTATAGATAGCCTGATAAATAATATTGGAATAAACCTTGGGATTAAACAGATAACCGTTTTCCTTTAGCACATTAAGAAAGTACGCTTGAACTTTGGAACTTTAAAATCAAGCAAAACTGGTATGATCAAACAGGCTTCAATGCATGCGAATATACCGTGGTGGTTAGGTTTTGCTAACTCATGTGAGTGAGGATTCGTCTTTCAGAAATATAATGATGAAAGTATTCTGCTGAATGTCTTGGCAGTTACCTTCTTTTTAAGAGTGTCGGATAGTCGCGAAGGTTACACGTACGCTAGCTTTCGTTTGCTTCCTTCTAAACTAATGGAATCTTCGTCAAATGGTTTAAAATGGTTGTGTATGTTTTGGATCACATGTAAGCCCATGTTTTTCAGTGCACGGCGATGTTACAACCTGTGATCTGCGAAGACGTACAATACATAGAGAACTGTGTCACTTTAAATGTAATTTTAGGTGACTGAAAAGTTTGCGGTCGTCGATGTCTAGTATGATGTTTGATTAGGCTTGTAACAACCAAAGAACATATTCCTGCCTAGTAAGGTGCATACACCAAAATATCAGGTAAGCCGCCATTTATTGACATTTTTAATGTGGGGGACTTAAGTTTAGTAGTGATATATAATTGAAAAAATAGTAACAGGCATTATAATACAAAAAAGTTGATTAAACATTTAATAGGCAGCATATTTATAAACACAGCGGTCCTTGTGATAACTATAATATACAATAATGATATCATTACAGCTAAATGTCACATGAGGCCTACCAAAAACAATGAACCAGGAGCACAATGTACATCTTTATATGAGTTGTTATAAACGAGACAGGCACATAGACAGGCGGGAGAATGGAGCTATTGAGTTAAATTATAGTACTTTTAGTAATTTTAGTGACAACACTTTGCTCGAGCTCAACGCTTACCCAAATGAAGCACCGACAGCATATCTTTCACCTCTATCTAGTGGTAGTCCTATATACAATACCTTACACACTTTGAAGCTGTTGCGCGATTCTTTTGTAGAAATATAAACTATTTCCCAGCAAAACGTGTGTTTTTATTTGTTCAAATTAGATCGTAGAAAACATATGTGTATTTTTCTTCATGCATACAAAATACCACATGAATCATGCACCCATCAGTTATTTATTTTCACATCAATGACCATTGTTTTCAGTAAAGGGCGATTGTTTCCAAAGTATTCAAATTTACCTATCGGTTCATAATGAGTAAAAGAAATCTTACATTTTACTGATTGTGGTCTAAACTTTTGTCTATGTGAAGAAAAGAGCATTTAATGCAGTTGTGGAGACAAGGGACGTGACAGGTCCCTTAGTTTTTCAATGTGTCTGGAATATTTGTAAGTGTTTTACTCTATGAACAGATGAATGCTGATTCCGATTCCTGGTTAGAGATTGGGAGTTGACATACGTAAGGTCATCAATATATAAATTGTTGCCTACAGACCTTCTCATCGTAGGCTTTGAGTACAAAAATAGTAGGATTTGACTATTTTTTCTATTAATTGTGGAGCTTAACTTTTGTGGCGTCGATCGACCGTCGTCTGGTGCAGTGGCGTAGCTACGGGGGGGGGGGAGGGGGCTGAAAAGTGAAAAATTCGTAAATTTTCATATGTGACACCTTTCAGCTACAGTGTGCATGGTGTTGGCAACTCTTCTCCATAATATTCCGCATTGTCACTAAAAAGATCAAGTTTTGCTTTTATTTGTATTTAAGAAATTCAAAATTTTCCGCGCGTTTCGCGGCGACTACAGTGCTATTCTGCAGAACTTTCTCTCATAAAATTCCAAATTTTCTCAGGTGCAAGTTCTTTTTTAAAATGTTGTTGAAGAGCTCCAATTTGTAACCCATAAATGACATTACGTACCAACAACGTTGGTCGCCGCAACGTTACTCGCCGGGCAATTTCAGAAGTTGACAGTATGAAGTACAAATTCTTCAGAAATTCCAGAACTCTTCACATTTCCCTATATAGGAGACCAGGATTCCAAATTCTCTTCAATATAACCTTAATATTTCCAAATATTTCTTTAAAAGGCATAAAAAATCTGAAAATTTGAGACCATTCTTCCCCCCCCCCCCCGAAAAAAAATGTCTAGCTACGCCAATGTAGGCTACCCTTTCCATACTATTCTCAGGACCCACTTCCCAACCTTTTTTATTGTTCTACCCAGCACAGTGTTTATTTACTCTCTTGATGACCCTTTATAAGGCATTCAAATATCTAACCCACTCTAAATGTACCATATGGGCTTAAGGCAAAACTAATAACATAAGAAACAACAAGGTAAATGCATTTTGAATAAGAAGGATTTATCTGAGTATCTGCTTCTGGCAAATTGCATTTCTTCAGTGACCCAGCTACTGGAGGGCAATGGTTGGACAATTGCCACCTGGCTCTGAAAAGTGAACATTTCGAAGATCTTCATTTGTAACCACTTTCAGCTACAGTGTGGTTTTGGCAACTCTTTTTCCAAGAAATTCCAATTTCTCTCCAAAAAACTCATCTTTGCAATAATTTGTTTCTAAAGATGCAACATTTTCCGAGAGCTGTTCCTAATGGAGAGTATTCGCTCATGACTTCATTTCTTTTTCCGAACTTTGGAATAAAAAAGATCATCTAGTGACATCGGCAATAAAGTGCTATTTTGATGAGTTTTCTCTAATAAAATTCCAATTTTTTCTCCAATGCAGGCTCTATATTTTTAGCTATATTAGCTATATATTGTGGGAGAACCTCAATTAGTAGGCTCTATATAGATAATATTGTGTAGCAACAACGACCGCTAGTCGCCGTGCAATTTTCAGATGTTGCCAATAAGAATTCAATACAGATTCAACTTTTCAAATTCCCCCTATACAGAAGACCTTGATTCCAAAATTCCCCTGGTTCAATACAAGCTCCATACTTTCAAATAATTGTTTAATAGGGTAAAAATTTCGTCGGGCGAATCCCGTTCCTTAACTGAGGAGTGATGTTCACACTTTAAAATTCGGAAAATTTGGGTTCTTGCCTCTCGCCCCCCCCCCCCCCCATCCCAGGAAAGATGTCTAGCTACCCCACGGGTCTGGTGCGATTAAATTGCACAACAGTTGACGCGTATTTGCATGAAACACTTACCGTTAATAATTAATGACAGTAAGTTAAGTTAAGTTGGGGCAGTGGCCATGAGTTTTCCTGCACTTAAATCACCTTAGTGAGTTAGAGTTTTACGGCCCACTTTCCAACCAGTCACGTTATACCAACAACTCGCCCTTAGCCTCCAATGGGTGAGACCAAGACAACCGGTGGCCCCGATCCGGGGGACACGGGAGCAATTGCTCCACAAGTGAAAATATTAGGGGAACAAACATATTGTTTTGCCCCGAATAATACAGGCAGATTTAGAAGAAGAAAAATCAAAACGCTCAAAAACAAAATACCACATTGCTTTATACATGTGATTTGAGGGCTTCGAGAAAACATCCTTTTGAACCTATTTAAAAGCAAAAATACTGAACTTGTAAAGCGCCAGCTATCTATGTGTGTGTTTGCGTTCCATTGTGAGGATTTTGTGAGAGAGAGTGTGTTTGTGTGTATGTCAGTATAGATGTGTGCTTGCGTTCCCTGTTGGTGGATTGCTCATAAACGAGTCCGGTACGAGTTTCCGGTAGTTGGAAAATATTTGCCCATCAATCCAAAAAAACAGATCTACGCCCGGAAAGCAAGATAATTATATCGAAACTCCAGTGTCTGAGAAAAAGAAACACACCTCTATATACTTTTCTCTTGTGTAAGCTCCCTCTGATGGGTACTGGCGTGCCCTTTTATTACTGTGTAGTTAACGCCCAATAAGAACTTATTCCGCTTCAGGACTGTAAGTTGTCAAGTATTACGACTCTTAACGCGATGTGGTCTGACAGATTTTAATCGCCGACTAGGACAACAAAATTGGCATCTTCTAGGTGTCAGAGTTGCCGTGCACAGCGCACTCCAATATCGAGACAGCATGCAGCATTGAACCTGAAATCTTATTAATAGATAACCTGGATGAATAATATTGAAATAAACCTTGGAATTAAACAGATAACCGGTTTCCTTTGGCAAGTAAAGAAAATACGCTCGATCTTTGGAACTCTGAATCAAACAAAACTTATACCACCAAACAGGCTTCAATGAATGGACATATACGGTGACGCCAAAACTACTCATGTAAGTGAGGAGTCGGCTTTCAGGTATATAATAATGGGATTCTGATGAATGTCTTGGTACTTCATAGAGTGACTTTAGAACGTACAGTTACCTTCTGTTTAAGAGTATCGGATAGTCGCGAAGGCTATACGCTAGCTAACGTTTGATTGTTAGTAAACTTAAGAAACCTCTGTCAAATGGTTTAAAATGGTTGTCTATGTTCTGGATCAAACGTTAACCGTATAGTCAGGTTCACTATGTCAATAAATTATGTTTCGTTGGCAATCATGGTAGATTATGAAACCTATATATTTTTGGAAAGCTTATAGCATCAGGAAACTAAAAATTAATGTTTACATTTGAACAGATGTTTGTATGGCGGCTATTTTGGGTTTTTCAAAATGGCGACTGTAAAATACATATCTTCTTCTGTTTCTGACCTTAATTACCTTAAACACTTTACTAAACCTATTGTATTTGGTTCTAAATCATAGTAGCTTTGCAAATTTATACATTTTAGAAAGGTTATAGCATAAGAAAACTGAAAGTCAATGTTTAAATTTGGAGAAAAGCTTTTATGGCGGCCATTTTGGATTTTCAAAATGGCCACTGTAAAAGACATATTTTGTACTACTTTTGCCGCGGCTTATTACCCTAACCACTTTATTTAACTTACATTACTTTCAAAACCATGATAGCTTTACGCACTTATACATTTTTGGAAAGGAAATGGTATTGGAAAACTAAAAATCAATGTTTAAATCTGGAGAGATCCCTTTATGGCAGCCATTTTGGGATTTTCAAATTGGATAAGGTAATATACTTACATCATAGAGAATATTACAGAATTTATAACCATTTATAACCTCTTTTAGGATTCTATCCAAGGGTTTAGAACAAGTGGCCTTTTGTTAATGTTTTTCTCAGGGCAAATGATGCATAGTTTCTGCTCTACAGACTCCTTAGACATGCTCAAAGACCAATTGCTTTCTTCGCGATCTTCACTCATGATGGGTTATGCACTGAAAAGGCACAAGAACAACCCCCATAAACACCTCCACCACAATAGTTAATATGTAAAAACAATATATTAACCTTTATGCTCTCGCAACTACATAAACAATAGGCCGGAATTGATATAATCCGGTTCTATTTCTAGTTTAGATTGATATTTGTAACGAACAGTTTTATTTCCAACGGAGAATGAAACTTACTCTTTCAAATGTATTTAATGATTATGGGTTAAGTTTGTTTGAACATTAGTTAATTAGCTCAATTATTTTATTTAATTAGCACATCACAAGAGGTTATAAAAAGTTATAAAAAAATGTAACAGCATACAGCTATAATACTATGATTTGAATAGACTCACATTTACATAAAGTCACCAATTTGGGATTTCAAACAGAACAGAAACAGTTCAATTGTCTGGGGAGGAACGAGCATACAACTTCTTTTCTAACTGGAACTAATGAATACCCCTACCCAACCTCACAATTTGTGTAGGCCTAACTAATTGTAGACCTGTAGCCCATTTTCCTCATCCCAGATAAGACCAACCCCTTGAAATGACATCTTGACTTTGAATAACCCATAAATTTTCGTAACAAAGTTCCGACTCCTACACTGTACACCCAACTGAAGCAGCTGTAAAAATGAAGAATTCTAAAGCTAATCTCGTGCATTTAGTTCACAGTATGACTGAGATCCACCCAAAATGTTCCAAGTCATTTGCCCCCTTTAACAATATACAGCTACCAAACAGAGGTGATCAGCAACTTGAACTTAATTGCTTAAACCTTATGATATTAAGAAAGTTTTGACGCTTCTTAAACCCTTAGAATGGTGTCCAAAACGTGAGCCTGCGATCCTTTCTAGTCCTTTAAAAGTTTGAATTCAAGACACTGTACTACCGGTAATATGGCGAAAACATTTGAAACATCTGAGTGAAATCAGTTCCTGTGTCCGGTACCAGTAGAACGTTGCTAAACAGGCCTGTGGTGATGCTATTCTAACAAAACACCTTTTTTCGAAAACAACTTAAAATTGTATAAGAAAAAAGCAAGCGGACGGGGATATGCTTTCAGTTTTGGATTGGAAATTTTAATTTTTTGGCCGTCATTTTGCTACTTTTTTAAAATTTATTGTTGCATTTTACCCCACCCTGGGCCCGTAGCCATAGGCCTACGGGAGCATTTCAGTTTGGAGGGGGGGGGGAAGGATTCCCAGCCCGAAAAAATGTAATTCTGCTCGAAAGACTATCTATGCGGAGGGCCACCATCTTTGGGCGCGGAGCGTACATAAAATTTTGAAAAATCAAAACCCCTCAGACAGCCGGAAATGGCCTTTCCCATGCTTATAAGCAGAATCAAAGCCATCAATATTTTGAACTTTCGTTTGCAATAAAATTTTCACCAAAAATGAGCAAATCTACAAAAGGGTCAGAAAACTCCCAGATTAAATGTACCACTACCATTGGATGACTACATTAAGCTATAATCATTGGAAGATGAGTTTGTTTGCGCGTTCTACAAACTATTTTACGTCATGTAGCATGAGATTATCACCAATATAATTTTGAAAATTGAAAAACTTCAGAAACCCTCGAAAAGCCCAAGGCTTCTCAACTTCGAGGGAGGATGGCATTGCATCGCATTCCGGCTGCCTATTAAATATATAGTTTCGTCGAACTTCACAAGGATCCCGTGTGTTTTAGCAGCCTGTTTAGCTCAGATTCAGAGGCCCGCATTACCGGAGTGGGGATGCCATGCAACGAATTGGCCCTTAAAAACTGATTAACTCAATTTTCGATTACCAAGCAAGGTAGCAGCCTGTTTATATGCATTTAAACAAACAAGGGCGCAAATCGTTTCCTAGTGAGCAAACCACCTAAGTCCATATCAACGGTTTTGGCACACTTGATCCCCACAAACCGTACCCATTAAATAAAAACAAACGTGGCCAAATCATCGGCATAGTCGCATAGACTCCTTTTGCCTGAGGCAAGGGAATACAAAATTAAAAACGAAATGAAATCTTCACGATACCTTTACGTTTTATTCATAATGGGATAGTTTAGTTGCATGACATAGCTTTTGATTGATTTGTTCGGGCAAAATTTTGGGAACTGTATACATCCTCTCTCCCCTTGTAATCTGGCAATTAAAAAAAATATCCCAGAACTTTTTGCAACTTTTGCCTGAAAATTGTGTCATTTCAGGCAAAGGTTTGCGCAAGAATATGAAGTGAGGCTGACGAAAAATTGTTTTTTTTCATAAGCTGCCCTAATGTGTCGCAAATTTTGGTATCTTTTAGAGTTTTCATGAAAATTGTACCGTGACTATGATGCTTTTTTATTATTTTTTTTCGACCAAGTGTTTGAAGGAATTCGGGTGCGCCTGGGAGTTTTCTGTGTTAGTAGAAACAAACCAGGTTTTAAGACTCAAACGGCTGCCCGAATTTTTCCAGATCCCTGCCCGAGTTTTAGGTCTTGAGAAAATTTGGGGAGCAGTCTGCCCCCTTCCCCCCGCCTCGTACGCCTATGCCCGTAGTCCGTTGTGATGGGGGCAAGTGTTGGGCTTGGGGGCATAGGCCATAGAACTTTCTCCTAATGCCCGGTGTAGTAGTTTCAATTTTCATTTGGTGGAGCAGAAATTTTTTTGGTTGGTTTGCCCGAATTCCCCTCCCCTGGGGGGGGGGGGACTATACGGGCCCATCACCCTCCTCAAAAAGAAAGAGTTGTAACAGTCAGAAATCTGATTATGCAGAGTATGGATTCCTTGTACCTGAAAACATAGACTTCATATATTTTACAAGGTTTTGAGGGTATGTAGAGGTAGAAATAGAGCAAAATATGTCTTTTTACGGCGGCCATTTTGAAAATCCAAAATGGCGGCCATACCGGTATCAGCGCAAATGTAAACATTGATTTTCAGATTCTCCATGTAATAAAGATTCCAAAAATGTTAAGGTTACCTAATCTACCATGATTGCCAACGAAAATACGTAGTGAACCTGACTAATAGAGATACGCTGTTTTGTCAGTGCACGGCGATGTTGCAACCCGTGATCTGCGTAGACGTACAATACATAAAGAACTGCCTTACTTTAAGTGTAAGTTTAGCTGACTGAAAAGTTTGTGACACTCGATGTCTATTATGATTTTTCATTGGGCTTTTAACAACCGAGAAAAAAAAGCATTGCAAGGTGCATAAAACCAAAAAATCAAGGAAAGGCGTCAGTATAATATATTTTAAATGTCTGGTGCTTAAGCACTCATTGTACAGTGAAAAATAGTGTCACTATAAAAAATGTTTGTGAATTTACAGGATAAAGTGATACATAAGCAAGTTGCAGAAAACGTGCTGACAACCAAGCTCCAAACGTTGCCTGTAGTTGTTCTGTAATCTTTTTACAATTCTTTATGCTTTCGTTCTATAATTTTGAAGACATTTTTAACAGTGTAACACGCATATAATGCATTGCGTATTAAATATTAGGCCCCATATTCTTTTACACACAACGATCCCTGTGATGACAATACTGATGGCATCATAACGTCATTACTATGAAATGTCATATTAGGCCTAAGCAACTACAGTGCACGCGAAATAAAATGAAAAAAAATTAAACGAGTTATTTTAGATGAGAGAGAGAGTTGTATATGAAATAGGCGCATAGCAAGGATTGGGAGAGGGGTGCAACAACCCTTGAACAAAATTCTAGTAGTCTAAGCCATTTTAGTGACCAGCATTTGCTCGCGCTTCACGCCAACCCAAGAGAACACCTGCAGCATATTGTCATGGCAACGATACCATTGGGGTAAAATTTTAACCATATCAAGCGAACAGGGTATCTACTGACCCATGTGAAAAAAAAGAAACAAACAAAACAAGACAAAAACAGCTGATGCATTTTGGAGCTGTTTTGAGAATTTGCATGGCTTGTGGAATGATAACTTCTTTTTCAACATAAATAGTGTTTTTTTATTTCTACAAAACAGTTCATAAAAAACATAACAAATAAAAATACATATATGTATACACAATATGCATACACAATACCGTATGAAATATGCACCAAATCACGTAGTTTAACATTAAAAATAAAAAAAATAAATGTAAACAAAAGTTTCATAACCACTCCTTGACAAGTCCCCGATAAAAAAAATATCATCACTAAAAGAAAACTGAAAGTAGGCTTTTTCTGGCACCTAAAGCTAGAATGAACGTAAAATTCTCTGGTTGATCTAGTTTATACTTTGAAAAATAACAGATGTAAAATTCAAATATAAATGCAATATGGTATTGATCTCGATTGCAAAGCTGTGTTAAATCCAATCCATTAGTTTGAGAAATTCGGACAAAACAGACAGTTTTCATTAGAACCCAGTTGAATTAGTCGACTTAGAAAACAGACATGAAGTTTGGGCAGAATGTCTCACCTCCCCCCCCCCAAAAAAAAGAAGAATAATTAAAAATAATTCCTAGAAAAGCAATAGTTGCAAATGAAATGCACTTTCGTAATATTACATCTTAAACGTTGAACCACATAAGAAGGTTTGTAGAGGCGTGACTCTGGATATACATATTTGTTTTGCTAAGTTTGGTTGTGATTCTGAACTTTTGACAAGTGCGTTTACATGTTCACGCTTCGCCAGTTCTCAATTAGCCTGACGTTTTCTTTTTTTTTTTCTAAATTTATAGACCATACGTATCGAATAATATATGAGAAAGTAATGGGAATTAACCAGGCCAATAACCAAAGATTAATTTAAAGAACTGCCCTTGTTTAATTTTAAAAGCTACCGGTCCCCTTGTAATCCAGGTACATTGGAGTTGTAAGTTGACGTTTTTAGCGAACCTGAGAACACTTACGCCCTTAATTCTCTTGTTATCATTCCTTGTTATCATTGGAAGTAGAAAATACTTCTGTTTGCCACTTGAGACGGTAACCTCTTATGACTTAGACACTTTACGTTTCAAAGTAAAGTCATACACGCTTCAAAATGTGCTGGCATTATTGCGCCTATTATAATGCAAATTTAAATGGATAATGTCTGACTCACTTTCTTCTTTGCCTCCTTTCGTACTTTAAAAAAGCAGGGTGGAAAAAATGTATCTTCATTTTATGGTATTTATAAAAAAAAAAATCCGTTTTTATTTGTTTTTCTTCAGAGCTACAAGTTGACTTTATCATATGGATATTTTCAGAGAAAACTTGTACTGCATAAAATTGACTGAATAATATGCGTTGCTTCATAGGGAAGAGTGTTTCGTGGACAATGTAACACCCTAGCGATAATTCAAAGTTGGTTTTGCAAAAAGCTGCCCCGTGTAATGGGTTTAACCGTAAAGAGCGGGTTTGTTACTGAAGATATTGTTTGGCCTATTTTAGTTTTAAACAGAATGACATAACACATAAAATATGTGAATACCTTTTAAAAAGTTCAAAGGCACTGTGAATGGAGTGTTAAACGCTTGTTTAAATATAAACATTGCTCTGCGGCTATGTTTATACCCGCAAGTCAGGCCCAGTTGTTACAACCAAAAATTTGGACAATTTAGTTCCTCTAAAGGTACGATACCTCTTTGATTGTTAAGTTACCAAGTTGTTATCACGTAACCAGGTACATGCACGTAAACCATGTTTAATTGAATGCCAGAAAAAGAGATAAAAAATCCTGCGTCATCTTATTGACGGTTTTTGAAACCATGTGATAGTTTGTTAGTCAACCAGTCAGTGTTTAATAAGCTTCGGTTTTGTAAATTGATGCACCACATGTACATGGCCGCACGGGAGTCCTTTCTCTAGAGGGGGTGACTTTTTGCCCGACTGCAGACTCCGACTGAGGAACCAAAGTCTGCTCGATTTAACAACGGTGGGGGGGTGGCGGGCTGACTTTTCCAAAAGCTTGGATAACGGTGTAGAAGTGTATCTGTTACGTGATACTTAAACTAACTTTTGTGTTGTTGCCTAATGGTCAGAAATCCTCAAGAGCCTCTATAATCAAATAATAATAAATCAAAGTTCAATGCCTGATTGCTTTTGTCTTTTCTTTGTGTCTTTTTGGGCTGTATTAACTGCTTTATGTTAACCAGAGCTGATATCATATGCTTCGCTTCTTAAGTCCCCCACCTGTGGAACTAGACTTAAATTCAAATATATGGTTTGTTGTTGGGTTTAGTTCAGAATAGAGTATTGTCCGAACCAATTTACTTTAATTCATTAAAAATATGTTGTCGTGATTTACCGTTGATGAAAAATGAAACATTGTGTACATTGAATGGTCAAAGGAAGGAAAGATATAAAAACAGCTGTTTGATATATTAAGTATAAACAAATGAATTTAATGTAAAAGGAATTATTCTCGAATTTGTGTTAAAAAACCAGTGGAACATTTTGAGGGAAAATAATATAATCCCGATTGTAAATTCATTGACTCATTAAATGCTTTTCCAGGCCACCAGTAATGCACCCTAGCCTTGTCTGTCTAGTAAGACCCTTAAGTACCCTGTGGCGTTCACTTGTATCACCATGGGTACTTTTGCTAAACGTTGAGAACCGTTATTATAGCAGAATGTTGGTTCAATATCTTACGACGAACATTTCATCTTTATTTTAACAATGATATTAATTCAAAGCTAGTGATTAATGCATTTGTAAAAACAGGCTAATATCAACAAATGTTACACACAACGTTTAACTGTACTGGACATTTTCTACGTACCTTATGATGGAGCAATTTTTGTCATGATCCACAAAAAGGAAACTTTACGATTGTATGTAACTACCTATTCCTTTTTACCGTGATTTTGTGGCCAGCGCAAAGATGTTGTCTTTTGCTCCTGTTTAGGTATTAGCAAGACAACTGTTACACAAAAGCGTTTTAAAGAGAGTAATTTTACTGTTTTCGTTTACCCTTTTTTCTCTTCTTTTATTACTTCATAGTCCTAATCAATAAAAGTGTGACTACTGTAATTAATCGATCTACATAACAATGGCAGCCGTACCTGAGACGCAACATGACATTGTTGATGAAGAGACTCTTTCAGTAAGTTTTAATAATGTTTTGGAAGTACTGCAACTATACTCCCCATTTTAAAAAAGAGGTATTGGGTGGGCGAAGAACAATTAAAAAGTTGAAAATAAACTTTTTATTAAAGCTAAATAGTCAAATAAAATTCTTAAGCCTCTCTCAGATCATCAAATTATTCCAGCATGGGTTATATTCAAAGTCACTGGCTTAGCCTTATAACCTAATCAGAAACGCTTATTATTATTGCTATTTAACAATAGGTTTTAAGTAAAAGTCTGAAGAAGGATTGGCGGGATGTTGGAAAACATCTGACATTATCAGATTCCGATTTAGATGAATTCGAAAACAAGAAAAACCATGATATGCTACTTAAGTGGAAACAGCTCAACGGTGAAAAAGCTACTTGCAGCACACTAATAGATGTTTTAAAAAAGGTCAACCGACAGGACCTGGTGACCTTGGTAAAGAAAGGTATGTCTAAAGCTTAAACAAAATTTTCCTATTTTTTCGAAGAATATATGTTCATCTGTACAACGAACATATCTATCTTTTTTTTTAATTGCTTCTTTACAATAAAAGAGTTTGTTTATGCATAATAAAACCACATTGTTAGTATGTTATCTTTTACATTATTAATTGGAGCCTATGGCCCAATATTATTTATTGCTCATATCTCAATGAACACGCTGATGAAGTTCACTCTCAGGACAATATTGGTGAACACTTGCATTGGTCTAGATATTTTAAAGAGCAAGAGAAGTTACCCGAGCTTGAAGTAGTGTAGTCGATCGTCCAGTTTCCTGATTGGCTGTTGAAAGTCATGTGAAAACAATATTCCTGTTCAAATGTGGAATTTACTAGAAGTAACTACTTGTTATGCATTGTATATGCTTTTATACTGAAGTTATAAAATATGATTGGGGGTTTTTGAAGAGAAATAAGAGTAAAATTGTGATATTTAGCTTTTGCTTCAAAATAAGTTTCGGGGACTGCACTTGACCTTGACTAAAATAAAAGAGAACCTCTTGCATCATTTTAATTTCTTGGCTGGATAATTACCACTGAGTTTTTGCATTTATTTCTAGACACAAGGAAACGGTCTCAGGAGGCTCCCAGTGAACCAGTTGTTAAAAAGCAGAAATTAGCAATAACGTCCCAAACAGTGTGTGAAGGTGTTGCTCTTACAGGTGAGCTTGCATAAATAGACAGAGATACCGTTGTGTTGTACTCGTCAGTCCACATTTGTGGAATTACACATCTGTCCCGTTACACCGTAGTTCGTTGTTTGGTAAAATGCGAAGGTTACATTTAATAATGGCTAGTGTGATAGGGAAAGATCAATTTCCTATGGCCCTTCAGCTCTGCTTGAAACAATATGTTAAGTTCATTGCCCTCTGCTCGAAAAACCTTAAATACCTTTGGTGGATGGTTTGAACTCTCTTACTTGCACGCTAGTTTCACCATTTGGAAATTAAATTTTCAGGAAAATAGATCCTATCAGGCAAACCTAATAAGCTGATTAATGGGTTGGGTAAGAAATGACAGCCAATTAATTATGTTAAAAAAGGACCCTGACGTTAATCACCCAATGAATGAAGATAGAGGTGTACCATATTTTTTGCGTCCCCAAAAAGCGATGCTGGACATGCTTTCCATCTATTTCCTGGCGGAATTTTAAACTTTTATTATCTCCAACATTAATATTTTTTATTCTTAAACAGCAAAGGATGTTGAAAAACTACGGTCAACAATTAAAGCAGGAGGGTCAGTTGCTTCACCGACAAACCTTGACAGTAAGTCCTTCATTTCAATAGACACACTGGTGTATTTCTAGTCAAGAGCAAAAGAAACTCGGTTCTTTTTTCCATTTCATCATATTGTTTCACTTGTTAGTCAACAGTGAAAACATTAACTGGATGGAATTAAGTTAAGTATAGCTCTCGTAATATTTAAATAATTTATTATCGATTTTGAACATCCACCCAGTTGGTATTTTGATTCCCTTCAATGTATTACTGCAAAATAATCTTCAAACATTGAGCTGTTATATTTCTATCTAGTTGTATGTAGGTGACAAACTGACAAAAAGGACTTCAGTGTAAACATTTACTTCCTTACATTTGTTGGATGCTACCAACACATATATAGTACATGATATTATGCTGTGCACTGAAGGCTGACTATGGATCGTCGATATGAAACTTAGCGAAGTATTTAAGGATTTTAGTATTCCTTCATCAAGGCTGCATAAAGACACCTGTTAAATCTACAACTAGGAAACAAAAAACAATAAGGATGCTAAAGCATCATTCCCTGTGCAAGTATTTCTGAAATTTCGTTTGTCAAGTATTTTGAAAGTTCACTATTTTTGCAAAACAAATTTTTGCAAATTTACAAAACATGAGTGCATTTATGTACACCATTATTTACAAATTCATGAGTACATCAAGTTTCAGTTTTGGGTCCCATTGCTTTCGGGATGCTATCAGCAAATGCTAATGCTTATACGTTTGTTGACCACGCCGACTATTCTTACAACATTTAAAATTACCGTAGCACTCTCTGAAAGCATGAACACAACAATAATCAAAATAACTCCATTGTTATGCAGAAAAACAGTTTGTTAGAGTATTGAAATTAGCTTAAAGTGTACCTTAAGTAAAGAAATTGAAAAACATGTCAGACAGCATGAAAAATGAACTCTAAAAGTACAACGCCCATCTTCACAGGACATTCTTGAGGCGAGATATAAAATGTTTAAGTTAATTCACTCAAATTAAAATGGTACACTGCTGAATAATTTGTGATGTTATTGTTGTACTAGTCTAATTACAATCTCTGCATCTCTTTTTTTTTTTCTTTGGTGAAAGTTACTGCAAATTGTACCAAGCTGTGATAGTGCTCTTACCCTTATGAGGTGATGAAATTTAAAATTTAGTCCTCTCTGTGCAACATGTTTTGCAAACAAACAGGAAGTGGTTGGGGTCAGGAAAAATTTTTTTTTTTTAATTTCAAAGGGAAACTTTGATGGTAATGTTAGTTGTACCCCAAGAAATTTTTGCCCAATGGACTAAATTGTTTTAAGTGAATAAATTTCAACATTTTATATCTCCGCTCAAGAATGTCTTCTGAGAAGGGAGTTGGACTGTACGAGCTCATTTTTCATGCTGTTCAATATGCATTTTTTGAAATTTTTTACTTGAGTTACACTTTAATACCTTTAAAAATAAGGTTGGCGCAAAGAATAAAATAGAAATCGAAAGTCAAATAAATATCTTCTTTCAAACGATTGAAGATGTGATCTCAGTAAAGATTTTATTCATAGCTAAGTTTTCAAGGTCACGCTGACTCATCATATAAATTAGCTATTGGAAGTCTTCATTTACTAGATACTTGTAAACCGATTGAAACACAAAGCAGCCGATACAACTTTGACACTGTCAGTGGTTTTGTGTTTGTAGGAGCGATGTGGATCATGGCAAACGTTGATTAGTCATTAAATGTAACAAGACGGAGCACCACACGGACCAATCCTCGGTCCAAATGGTTCCAAATGGGTTTTAATGTTCAACTGTTAAGCTTTCAAAGTGTTTCTTTTGATGGAAAATCACTCCGTTAAAGATTTTTGGCACTGGCTGACGATGCTGCCAAAGTTGTACTTTTACACCCTCGTCTGTTATTTCATAAAAACAAAGGCCATGTATTTTCTAATTTTTAGGAAGGAAAAATTGCCTCAGCCCTTCATCTATGGAGAAAATATCAATTAAATTTATTCCCTCGAAATTAAAAAAAGGAAAAAACCAAAAGACCATTTGTCGTATGGTTTGAGGTCTTTAATGCTGTTTTTTATTGAAAGCCAAATTTCCAGAAAAAGGGACCATACCGGGGGACCAAATGGACTGACTGGTCGGAGAGCTCATTGGTTAGGTGAGGTGTGATTGTCTAGATGTTATGATTAAAAGTCCCTGATGCTAATACCCATTGAAGGAAATAGGGGTCAATCTAAATTTTCCAGCAGTACAATCTGTAATGAAGGATGTGACTTTGTATTGACCTACTCCCTTGCCGATCTGTACGCTTTTAATTATCTCTAACGTTAATAACTTTTACTCTTTAACAGCAAAGAATGTTAAAAATGTAGGGTCCAAAATTTTCGATACAGCAGGTTCAGTTGCTCCACCGACCAACCTTGAAGGTAAGTCCTACATTTCAATAAATGAACTATTAGATTTCGGTTTTATTGCGGTAGAAATTAATTTTTTTCCATTTCATCATAGTACTTAAATTGTCATTTTTAATCAACAACAGAAAAAACATAGTTGTAACGAATAAAATGTGGAGCGTTCATATTCCAACTGGCAAGCACACTAGGTGAAGACGTTTCTTATATATTATCTATTTTGAACGTCAGCTGAGTTGTTGGTTTCATTCTTTTGGATGTAACAGTAGAAAATTATCTCAAAATGTTGAGCTGTATTGTTTTATTTAGTTTTGTCTGGGTGACTCATTACCGAAAGGAAATTCATTGAAAACATTTACTTCCTTACATTTGTTGGTTGCTACCAAGACACATAAAATTCATATTAATATGAACTTCATTGAAATTTACAATGGTTCGTCGATGTGAAACTTAGCGATGTATTTAAAGATCGAAGCATACTTGCATAAAGGCAACGATTTAGCTACAACTCAGTTCCAAAACGTTTGGGCATCAACACATCATTCTTTTTGCAAGTCTTTCGGAAATTTTATCTTTCAAGTATTTCCCACGTTAAAGCGGCTTATTGAATTGGATCATGAAGTTCAACATTTGTTCACAAGCTGTTAACTTTTCTTCACATATCAATAACAAATGGTCTAACTAAGACAATCCCAATATCTTACATACAAATGACTGTTTTGTGAGTGAGTACTTAACGGCTCAATTCGGCCTTCAAAAATTTATTTATGACCAGAGACTTTTTTTCAAATTATGCACAAAACCGTTACATGCCAGGGCACCACCAATTTCAAAATTTTAACTGTTTCCGTAAAATTTGGATATTAAACTTGACTAATCATGCTAACTATAAACTATTTCATGTGGAAGTACACTTAAACACTTTCATTAAGTTGTCGAGTTCAAATCCGAGCCCCTTTACGTACGGTAATTTTAAAAATGCTTTGAAAATACCAAACATGAGTGCATTTGTGTGCAACACGATTGGCAAATTCTTGGACCTCTCTTTCTTTCCATCTTGATCAGTGGCTAACGGGATGCTGTCAGCAAGCTGATGACGATACGTTTGTTAACGACACTCAGGGGCGGGATTTGATCTCTGAAAGTGGAGGGGGGGGGGGCAAATTCAGACAGACTACCAAACGCGTCGCGAGAGCGCGAAGCGCTCCCCCTAACGGCGTAAGGTCCAGGGGCCCGCCTTAGGGCCCCTGGTGGGGTCCAGGGCGCGAAGCCCACATTAGCTCCAGGGCATTTACGAAATTGCAGGCATTAAAATGATTCATTTTATCTTCAACTTTAAATTACATAAGATGGACACTCAACAGAATACAAATATCACAATTTGACTTTCTTCAATCATATCCTTACTCCCTTTGATAAAAGTCGGCCGGGAACGATAATGCAGTGGGTGCGGGGAGGGAGAATGGATTACATAAAATTGAGGTTCTTCAGGGGTTCTCTCCTTGGTGCCCTAGATCTTCTTTTCAGAAAGGAAGGAGGCTTTTCATGTGATGTAAATTCAGCCCTTGACTATGATGGGGCGCGCGCGTCGCGCCGAATAATTTAACGTTAAAGACATCTCAGTAATGAAAGTGAATGAAAGTTGGAGAAAGGATGGGCCACTTTCAACCTTAGCTGAATAACGGTGGCCCCCTAAAGACATTCTTACTGAAGCACAAACATACTCTGGTTTCCTACATAGTCTTTTTCAGGCGACTTTCACAGAGCCGTTACCTGTAAAGGGGCGGGCGGAGCGCTCCGAAAAAAATGAATTTTCACTTCATCTCAATAGTGAAATTGAAATAAAATTGGACAAAGAGTGGTCCCTTTTCCACTACAGCTGAATAAGGGTGACCCATGAGGATATTTGTACTAAGCACAAACGTACCGTTGGTTTCCTATGGAGTCCTTTTCATGAGATTTTTAGAGAGTCCTTATCTATTATGGGACGCGCAGAACACGCCGAAAAATGGACGTTTGAGACATCTTAATAGAGAAATTAATGGAAATTAGTGAAAGGGTGGGCCCCTTTTCACTTCAGCCGAAAAAGAGTGGAGCTTTAGATAAGGTTCAAATAAGATCACCGTCCTTTCAGAAAGCTTGGGACACTTGGTCAGATAAGGGGACCACAAGACGAAGCCTCACTGTCTCTCCCTTTCACTAGTTACGGTAGACCTTCAGCTGTGTATGGCCCGGGCACTGGTGATAAGTTTCAGTGACAATGGAAGAGGTGTTCTACAAGAAGTAACCCCGAATCCTGACATATTTAAAGCGGGTGCACGCGAACCGAGTCGCGTCGAAAAAAAGGCGTTGAGACATTTATTGGAAAAATATTGTTTTTATTGACTTTTCATCGCAGTATTTGACCTGTTTAAACATTATACAACTTGATAAAGTATCACTCGCGTAGCTCTGTCAGTTCCAGTTTGTATTTTTCTAGCAAAAGCAATCAGACTAAGATGTAAAAAAAAAAAAAAAAAAAAAAAAAAAAACACCCCGTAATCCCGCCCCCTCCCCCCGTAATCCCGACTATGACTCACTAGCACAAAAACAGCAGTAGTTAAAATAAGTTCATAGTTTATACAGAAATACGTTTTGTATTGATGTTAAAATTACTTTTAATTCTTCAAGTAATTGGCCAGTGCAAACACTAAAAAAAAGAAAGTCCAGTAACCCAGAAACCAGTGATCTTAGTGTAAACAATTGACACTCATGGAGCCAGCAAGGACTTCATTCGTAGCAATCGACCCCAACCTAAGTTTTCAAAGCCATGCTGACTTATTTAAATTAGCCAGTGAAAATTATCATTTATGAAACATTTGTTAAAGGATTGAAGCACAAAGGAGCTATCTATTTTATTTTATTTTATACTTTTATAATGATACAACTTCATCACTGTTGTTGTGTTTGTGTGGGAATCAAGGAAAATGTTGATAAGTTATTCAGTTTCCAAAAGGGAAGAATACGTGTGTGTTACTACTGGATTCAAATGGGATGTGGATGTATTGCAATTGTAATTAAAAAAAATATTCTAATGAGCCGTATTTATCTATAATGGTCTCCGTATGATATCTTTACATAAATAGTTGTAACATTAACTCAGCCCAGCTTTGTATCCAATTAAGCAGTTTCAAGAAAATAAAATCAGTTTACTAGGCAAAGTTATAATTGCTTACTGGGACTCCAGGCTATGTATTGTCAATGCAAAATTCTGTAATGGTAATTGAAGTAAACAATAGAAGCGCATTTACCTATGTGATCTAGCGACAACGTGAAATTTGCCTTCCCCTGTATCGTATTTTTCTCTCATTGTTTATCGTTCTTGTCAGTTTCTCATTTTACGCTGTTATTTAATGGTGCCTTGATTTAGTGTTATCTTAAGCTCATAATATTTTAATACAAACTCTACAATTTAAGGTTCCTTTCCCTTTTTTGATATTGATAACCCATCTATGTTGTGTGCCCGTGATGTCCATTGCACTGCGTTTTAATTGGGAATCACGCCCAGGGGAATACAAGCTTCCCTTTCGGACTGGATAGTAGACCCTGAAAAAAGAAGGCAGATAATAATAGTAAGAATAATAAATAAATAAGAAGTTATGCACAAGACTTTATGCATGACAAACTAAATAACAAAGAACGAAATAAAAGCTGTAGGGAAAAAAATGTTTCATTTATGTATCCAACAACTTTGTTACTAACACGTCAAGATTCGTAATGTGTTTAGTAAAATAAAAGTAATATAAGGGTAGGTGGTGCCACCATCTGACGTCACGTAACAACCGTCGAACGGCACATTTTTTAGGAAACGCCCGAGTCAAACGTGTGACTCATGCGAAAGAATATTTAGGCTTTATAGTTTGGCCGGGGGTTGTAAGACTTTAATGTTCCACAATATAGCTCTACTGGCCGGAGGATGCAAAAACGCTTTTAACAAACGGGTTTTGAAATAAGTTTGATTCTTATGATCAAGCTAGACCGGTTTCTGCTCTCATGCGTTATAATAGCGGAGCTTCATCAGTTGCAAACCTTTTACTCTGTGTAGATTTGGGATATTCAAAATGTTTAAATATTGTCTTTCTCGATTGCTTCAATTAGAGCATCGAGGAAAGTATCGCTCAAAGCTATTTCTTCAGAATTTGAGTCGTTCTCAAAACGTGACCTTACTAGGAGATCTTTCAGTTTTTTTGCCCGTTTATAGGCAATTATCGGGTTTTTCGGAAATAGCTTTTTAATTGCTCATGTTCAAAAATAAGGTGCCAATGTTTGGTTAGGGCATTTTTGATATGCGCCGTCCGAACATGTGGGGTGTAGGTCAGTTTAAAAACTAGCGGTATAGTTTTTGTTTTTGTTTTTGATTCCGTGGTTAATAGATTGCCTCTCTCTGTATGCTTGATAGTCGAGGTGGGGGATTCTATTTCAGCACGGGAATAATTTCTCATTAATAACTTCTCTGTGAGAGAGTCACATTTTTCTTGAAAATCACTCACATTTGTGCACAGGCGGGCGTATCTCAGTACTTCGCCTTTGATAAAGCCTTTAAAAGTGGCTAAGGGGTGTGAAGAATCTCGATCAAGGTATTGGTAAGTTTCTGTGGATTTAGTAAAGACTTTTGTGTCTAGGATACCACAGGAGCGGAAACGTTTACCTTTAAATACTTTGAGATCTAAGTAAGTGACTTCCTCAAAGGATATTTCAGCAGGGAATTTGAAAAATTTGTGAGAAGTCTTAAGGTTTACCACTAGATTTTGAAGTTTCGTTTGGGTTCCTTTGTACAACAATAAGATATCATCCCTGTACCGAAGCCATTTTATAATGTTCGGATCTGTAGATATTATGCCTTTCTTTAACGGATGCATAACAATGTCACAGATTTCAGGGGAAGCATGACTGCCCATGGCGCAACCTATTATTGTAGGTAGTTGCCGTTAAATTCAAAACAATTTCTGGTTAGAATTAGTTCGACAAGTCTGCGCATAGAACAGGGAGATATTTTCTTTATCTCGTACAAGCTTTGAGGAGCTTCGGAGTAGGCCTTCTGAGCAAGATCTAAAGCTTCGTCTTGTGGGATGTTTGTGAACATAGAGACAACGTCCAAAGTGACGAGAATGACATTTTCTGGGAGAGGTGTAGCTTCCAGTAAGCTAAGGATATGTTTCGTATCCTTAACATAGGTGTTTTGTTTTATCACGATAGGAAGCAGGAAATAATCCACAAATTCAGATATTTTTTTTCTGTGGGGGATCCGTTACCGCTAATTATTGGTCGACCAGCAAATTTTCATTTATCCGGCGGGGGTTTATGTACTTTAGGGAGTACGTAAATGACCGGGGTGCGGATCGTGTAATTTAGTGGATTTAAATAGTTGAAAATCTCCTCGTCAATCTCTTTTTTGGAGAAGATATCTCGAAGACTTTCGAGCACAATTTTTTGTGTCGAGGGTTATATCGCTATCAAGTTTTTGATAATGAGGACTTTCTAATTGCCTTTCAATTTCGGCTTGGTAGTCCGTGCGATTTAGAATTGCAATACCTTTGCCTTTATCAAAGGGTTTAAGGATGACAGATCTGTCTTTAGCCAGTGATCTGAGAGCAACCTTTTCAGCCTTAGAGATGTTATTTTGGGCATTATAGATAGGTATTTCCGCAAGTTCTTTTTTAGTAGTTTCGAGAAAGTCTTCCAGGTTGCGACTATATGTCACCTGTGGTGACCAAGTCGACGGTAGTCGGAACTTATGAAATAACCTTTGCTCTTTATCTTGCATAACGAATCGTATTCTCATTTTTCTTGTTAGATCCTTAAAGGACTTGAGAATATCGATTCTAGAAGGTTATTTGGGTGTAATTATTAATTTTAGACCTTTTCCCAACGCAATATTCTCTATATCTGATATTTTTCTATCAGGGAGATTTTTGACGTACTTGATGGAGTCTTTTGCCTTTAGTTTAAGGTTGTGGGCATTAAGTAGACTACTTTTAGCCTCGTGTTTCCTTTGGCGGGTATGAGATCGGTTAATGCTTTTCGTAGCTTTAACAGGACGGACAAATTTGCGTTTTTTCGCGGGTTTATTTGCACGTTTAGTCGTGGGTTTATTGGTATTTTCGATTACCGGGGTTTTAGAAAAAGAAAGAGAAGACACAGACACAAGCATGTTTGAAGAGGTAGTGAGCCTTCTCTTCTGTAGGATAGGATAGCCCTTAAAAGAGCTGTTTGGTTTTTGTATGAACTGGCTTCTTCTACTTCCTGGAGTTGTGTCGCCTTTCTGCCTTTCGATGGCGGTGAAATATTTTCCTCTCGCTCTTCTTGGAGTTGCCTTCTAAAAGCTTGCTGTAGAGGCGGAGGGCCTGGACAGAATCGATTTTGTTCTCAATCTCTGCTTTGGCCCTCTTTTCCTTCTCGAGAAATCTGTCACGTTGCCTTTTGAATTGGCGGGAGAGCTCCTGTCATCAAATTATATCGAGCTTCCTGCCTGCTCGGTCGAGGTGAGAATCCCAGGCGGATCTCAGCTCTTCCGAGTGGTGAAGGTTACACGGCATTTTGGGCCGGCTTCTTCGAACCTGGAGGTGTGTTGGTACACTTTCCTTCTCTAGGAATGTATCCAAGCGGTCGATTTCTGCTTTCAGGCTGACTAGTTATAACTGGATACTGGAGAGAGCGTTGACGTGTCTTCTGCCTGTTATTTAATGGTGCCTTGATTTAGTGTTATCTTAAGCTCATAATATTTTAATACAATTAAGGTTCCTTTCCTTTTTTTGATATTGATAAGCCATCTATGTTGTGTGCCTGTGATGTGCATTGCACTGCGTTTTAATTGGGGATCACGCCCAGGGGAATAAAAGCTTCCCTTTCGGACTGGATAGTAGACCCTGAAAAAAGAAGGCAGATAATAAAAATAAGAATAATAAATAAATAAGAAGTTATGCACAAGACTTTATGCATGAAATACTAAATAACAAATAACGAAATAAAAGCTGTAGGGAAAAAGTTGTTTCATTTATGTATCCAACAACTTTGTTACTAACACGCCAAGAATCGCAATGTGTTTCTTTACATAATCATTTTGGCTTTAGCAGTATAACAATGCTTGGTGAAACCTACATTGAGTGGTGAAAAAAGAGTCACGTTGGGCGAGCTCAAAATGTTGGTATCTGGAAGCAAAGAATATGCATCGTCAGTTTTTTTTCTTCACCTTACCCAGGTTCTATGCAAACATTTGTAAAAGAATTGAAGCAGACATACCAACGTATGGAAAGCTCTTCACGACCTGTCCCGTACTTAAAAGCTAATGTAAGAGACATATTTGTTGATGCAAAAGTTGAAGAACTGGAAAGGAAGGAAAACTACTGGGAACAGGATCATTGGAGCTTAGCCGGAAGCTGTCGTGATACCATCATTAAAAACGACGCCGAACGATTGCTTTTAATTGGTGACCACGGATCTGGGAAGTCCACGCTATCTTTAGCGTTAGCTTACGAATGGTGTATGGCTGAAGAAGGCTCACCGATGAGCAATATTGACATTTTTCTCCTTATCAGTCTCCACAAGGTGCCAAATGTAAAGTCGATTTACAGAATGATCAAACTGCTTCTTCTGTCAAAAGAATGCAACATTACGGACGACACTTTAGAGAAAATCTTGCATAACTCTCAGCGACGAGTTATTTTGATTTTAGATGACTTTGATAAGTTGTCACCTTCCAGCAAGAGATCCGATATACATTCGATAATTGAAGGAAAATTGTTTCCCGGAGCAAAAGTAGTAATTACTACCACTCCTAACCATTCTCCTTCGCTCACCTTTGGTAAACATGTAAAACGAGTGCGTGTGGCTGAATTTGATGAAAGTACGAAACTCCTCTACGTTGAAAGAGTCGTTACTCTTTCGAAATCCGTTCCTGAAAAAAACAAAAATCTGGTGAAAACCTCTTGTGAAAATACCCTGCTAGGAGGACTCTGTCACAGGCCGCTCTTCTTTTCAATGTTTTTCCATGTACTGACAGATTATCCTGAACTTGCAAAACAAAACTCGATCACTGAGTACTACAACTGTATGTGCAAACGTTTCTTCAATTGTGCGATGAATACAGAGGAAGTGAAGAAGAAAGAAATTTCAGGACTTGCAGAAAATTCTACTCACCGCCTTCAGCTGGCCACAATTGCATTTGATGATTTGGGAAACGCACCACCAAAGTTTTCATGGAACAGAATGCACCTTGTGGAAAAACTTGGATCCAGCGGATATGAATCATATAAATGTGCAGGTATCCTGGTAGAAGATGAAATCTTTCATGAGAGCTCTGACGATACAGAGCAGTCAGATACAGAACCATTGCGAGAACAAAAAGTTAGGTTTTTCGATAAGTCTATGCAAGAATATTACGCCGCACATCACTTTGTTCAACTTATCAAGACCACTGGCTCAGCAAAGATAGGTAACTGTCTTAAGAACTTTGTTCAGTTGAACGTTCAGTACTTTCACCTTTTTACATGTGGCCTAGATGATGCTGTATCAAAGACACTGATACGATACCTATTAACTAATGGTCGACAGGAGGAAGACATTTTGACCATCATGGAGATAAGGGATACTAACGAAGTAAAGGAATTCGTTACTTCGATATTGGAACACGGTGTTACAATCAACGCAGCCATTCACAGTAAACACCTTCAGAGAGCTAAGGCTTTTATAGTGCAAGTTGCTTCCATCTACAAGGTATGATGCTTTTGGTTTATTTTTGACCATTAATTATGTACCTTACACAACATTTTATTCCGTAATTGATCAACCATAAAATTTCAGACTTAATTTTTAAATTCTAATTGCACGATGGCTTCATGTTAACGCACGTGACATTTTTTACAAATCATTACCTCATCATGGAACATCCTAAAGACTTCATTTTACTACCAAAAATAGCCAATACATTATTTTATTGAATTCCATTGTTTTTTGGGGGTGGGGGCGGCGGGGGATGTTAGGGTGAGATTTTTCACAAAATGTCACTAAATGTTTGTTTATACTCAAAAGAGATGCTTCAAAAAATGCAAAAATGTTCTAAAATATTCACAAAATCAAAAAGGATTGGCAGAAATGGCCCACCCCGCTCAGATTTTATTTGTAGTTTTTTTTTTTACCACTTAAAACAATATGAGGTGTCAAAAATTGAGCAGAGTAAGTCATATCAGAGATTTTTAGCAATATTCGTACAAAAAACGGTCAAAACCGGCAAATTTTGACATTTTCGGGTTAAAAACACATCCTGCCAGAAAAAAATATTTACTCGGCAACCCTTGGTTCAATTTGATCCAAATAAACGCCAAAGATTTCGTCGAAGGCATGCTTATGAATATCCAGAAGACCAGAATGTTAGAGCAAGGGTAGGAGTCACTGTAAATTTTGAAGTTGAGGGACTTCGTGTTCTCAATTTTGCGCTCAAAATGCTTCCTCACAGCCCCCAATTCAGCCCCCAAACACCACATTACCTATCAATTACAACCTTAAAGCTACCTTCCCAAAACATGCTGAGTCATAGCAGCTCACAGACAGAAAGAGCAGTTCAACCCAAGGTCAAATGAAGGTCTATCCCCAAGGGAATACATGTGCAGTAACGCCTGCTACAAATGTAAACAAAGGATTTTAAATGGAAACAAAGATCAAAAGTGCTGTAAGTGTAAATATGTGTTAGTACTGTTATCATGTTGACATGAAAATCAATACAGAAATGGAACCTCGAAAAAAGTTGTTACAGAATTAATCATGCCCGTACTTTCGTCGAAAGTGGTGTGACACATTTTATAAAAGAAAGCTTACCCTGCGAATTAGAAGGGCGGGTATATTTGTTTCTTCAAAGGAAGTAAAATTTAGTCGGTCTTTGTTACGTTGACATGACTATTGCTAAAATAACCACTCTTTAAACAGACATTTTGAGTGAGTACTTGGTGGAGTACATTACACCCGGAAAAGGGAACGGTAAATATCTTTCAATTTAATTGCAATAACTTTGATTTGGCAGTTGTCCACGAGAAATAATGAAAAATTCTACGGGCAAGTTTTATGTGTTTTCTTTAGTGGCGTAGCCACGAGTTTGGGGGTGAGGACGGGGGCATAGAATCCCTACTCCCATGACCCAACCTTGCAATGCAGAAAACAGCCTCATAAAAAAAACCATATCGTGCCCAACCCTCCCCATAACACCACCCCCCCCCCCCACCCCATGACACAATCCTGGTTACGCGTCTGGTTTTCATGAAGACAATTTAAGAGCAAAAGCAATGTGTGTAGTCTAGAATGACTAAGATTAGTCTAAGTTATGTCCATACATTCTCCAAAGATAGAAAGACGAATTGTGCAACTTAATATCGATTTGGATTCTTTAATGGTTATTTTTACATGTCAGGCTACCTGCAGCTAATGCAGGCTATAAGTTGTATGGACACGTTTCTCTTCTAGTCAAGGATACTAGCTAAGCTGGCAAATGTTTGTCACTGCCCATGTAAAACCATCTGCCGTGAAATGTGTCTTCATGTATTTAGTAGTTTAGTATTTAGCAGTTTAGTACATTCATGCATTGAACCAATGGAAGGTGCACAGCATATACAGTTAAGTTGCAGTTTGAGCAGAATGGGCAATTACTGTTAGACGTAGACCAAACATATATCGTTCAAAGTCATAATGCTGGCGTTTCTGGGTCTTCTACAGTACAGATTCAGTGTATTTCTCACCTGCTGGTCAGTTATTTATGACGTCAAGACAATTCTTAGAATGATTAAACCTGTTTTTTGAAGAAATTTACTAAATGTGTCTGTACCTTGTGTCGCTTATTGGGGCATGAGTTGTTCATGCTGAAGTCGCATGCATGATTAGCCGATTACTGGACGATGACATGGGTAGCACGGAACGACTCTTTGATATGACCCTGAATTTTCTAGTAGAACTTGTGCCACAAGATCAAATCTGGAGTCTTGACCTACTACAGCTTACTAGCATTGTGTGATACATTATACACTACCCTAGATCATGAAGGGAGTTCTTGCAGCTGGGGTCACATCTGATCAATGCCTTACCATTAGAGAATTCTGCCCCTTGAAAAGTGGACGTTATGACTTGGTCGATGTCATAACTTGGCAGTTTTTTGAACAATAGAAACAACAATAGGCGCTCACTGGACCATGTAATCTCTAACAATGTGGCTTTTTGGCAGTTGCTTAACAAGCAAGTTTACATATCCAACTCTTGTTACTCTCCCAGTTGATCCTCAACAATCACCTGCTCGCAATCTCTCTCAACAAATTATTGTAAAATTCCAAACTTGAAGCGAAAGATTTATCGGATTCCTATGCGGTCCCTAAACTCTCGTATTTCTCAAGTATTTGTTCGCACGATTATTGATGAAAACCTGTAGAGGTAGATAGCTCAGGATCCATTACATTATGTTTGGCACGTAATAAAGTTCTACCAATGCGTACATTTACAGAGGTTTTCAAGAAAATAGAAAAAACTAGGTTGAATAACAGAACTTTTTAGAGTAGCCTAAGTCGTTTCCATACCTGCGGGGAAGGTATCGCGACAGATTCGTGATAAATGCTTACTCTAAAAAATCAAATGGCCTAGGTTTCTAAAATGGTCATCAAATTGTTTTCTCCCTTGTTTGTAAACAATATAAAATGTGTTTCGTCAACGTGTTCATTTTTACGCAGAACAGTAAAGACGATTTAAAACATTTTCGTTAAAAATTATAGTTGTATTTTAGAAATGACCACCACACAAAACATTAATTACCGATGTTTTTTCAACACTATCACAATACTGCTGCTTTTTAACAAAAGATACCAGTCCCTTCCATTACACTTCAAGACTTATTCGGAGCAGTAAACGTTGAAACGAGAAACTTTGAAACTAAAGATGGACTGCAGTTGCCACCTTTAAGTGCTGTGAAGACCGTTATTGTAAAAGACGAAGGCCGTGTATGGACGGAGAAAGAGTTCAAACTTGCCTTGAAATACTTTTCTGCTTGTGACGGGTTGGACCTTTTAAAGTAAGCTTTAGATACAACCGTAGCTGGAAAATAACAAAATTTGCAATTGTATCACCTTATCATCTGTTATTTTATACGTAAGCATTATTTGTAATGTCTTGGTGTCAAACAAAAAGTCGGGCCTTATGCAACTTAAGGAATTTCAAGTCAAATTCAGAAAGATCCATCTACTCTTTTGCCAGTTCAAGGAAAAAGCCTCCTGCAGAAAATTTGATATATTTGGCGACAATTCACCAACAGTAGCCTTTAAATTGGTAAAAAAAAAATCCCTTCTTTATTATCACTTCGCGAAAAGCTTTGGCTTATTCGAAGTGCCAGTCGAAACAGCACCATTTGCTGTGATGGACTTAACTTTTTGTAAAGCAATAAATTACGAAGCTACCTCTTTAAGCCGATGAGATGAGAGTGAGGAAGGCTCAATACGTGTCAGCTTTTTCGCGGTTACAAACGAACCCGTATCTAGATTTCTATTCGACTGTGTGAAATAATTGAATTATGGATCTTCCTTCAAATACAAGACGGCCCTCTTTCACTTTGTTGAAGAGGCCCTCTTGAGAAAATCCATTCCCTTCGCTTACTGTCGCAAAAGGGCCAAAACTACAGTGCAATACTTCACATGTATTAGTAATGACTTGTCTAGTTTTCTTTTGCTATGGAAGTAGAGGTCTCAGATCACTTGATGAAACGTTCAGCGTACGTTGTATTCGCAAAAGTGTGTCGAACACTTTTTTGTTTGAGGTAGCTAACAGGGAATATTTGTGTGGAACTAAACTGGTAATTTGAACTTCAATTACACATCACTGCTCTTTGAGAATACTTTCGTGGAGAAAAATGGGAGTTAAGTATCCCCAAGGCTGAATCGTATTACATCTCAAAGAAAGATTATAAACTGAAAAAATATTCGACATTAACAATGACATTGAAAATGAATCCGGCCTACTCTATGTATCTCTTATAATGTTGTTTTGAACGCGGAATTTAAGTTCTGTTCATTAAAGATAAATCAAAAAGTCTAGATTCGATTTTCACATTAGTGTTCATGCCCATCCCAATTAGGTTTGATGCTTGCATGGCGCCTTTCGATGTTTCTGAAGACGCAGATACTCTTAAAGGATCTAATAAAGCATTTCGTGGTAACGTTTGTGATTCTTCTCTGTTTCCTTACAACTTTTTCATTGATTTGTATTTTCAATATTTACTGAAGTATCAAGTTGAGTAATTTTTCGTCCACGTTTCTACTCAGTGTTTGCCACTTAACAAACTTATATATTTATGTATCTTCGTTCTCACTGCTCATGAACACCGTAATCTTGTGATCGTAATTCATGTTTATTCAAAATCCAGTTTTCCTAAAATAAAGACAATCCATTTATAATTGTGAATTTACGTTGACATTGAACTAAATACTATACTTCCTTACAGTGTTATGGATCACTCGTAACCAGTCATACCTTCTTCATCTCTGTCCCTTTAGATGGGTGGTGAGTAATACGTTTTTATTGTCGAACGTTGTCATCCAATTATTACAGCCATAGAGGGAAAAGGAATGCGAAGGATCACTTTCTCTGCCACCTTTCTTGTTCCTTTCCATAAAAGAAACAAAACTAAGGGATAGAGTAAAAGACAGGAAAATAATACTATATCCAGTTCCTTAACCACTTAAGGGGAGCTAAAGGGGCCCTAAATATTTGATGGGGTGCTAGGGTTCCAACGCGATCGATCCACAATCTACATGGAGCGCACCTCTGAGTTCTGCGTGGGGCACTGCAGAGGACTTTGGCAGGGTACTGGCGTTTTGGAAAAGATGAAATTTGTTCAGAGGCAGTGGAAAATTCAGAATCCTCTGAACATATCCGTCTGGCCAGTGGGAGCTGAGCAAAACTAATAAACTAATCTATGCTCTACGCAGAACTCAATGATTTGTTATTTATTTAGATAAAATTTAACCACACACCATCACGAATGTCAAGGGACAAGCAGAGCGGAAGCTTTGGCTTTTGCTTTGGCTGACAAACGTTTTTCGCCTTGCTTATAGCTGTGAAAAAAAAACTAACGCCTGCCGCATTGGAGACCAAACAGTTTCAACTGCGTAGAAAACTTACAGGAAGTTTATTTACACACCCGAAGAACAATTGGATTTTTCCTACTATACTATGGATATTCACATTCATTGAACATCTCTCACAATACCAAGAATCTCCACTTGTAAACAAGGTATCGAGGCATACTTGACCGTTTCTTCTCAAAATTCTTATCGAATATACTTTCAGATTTCTGGCAAACTATTTAAATATCTGTTTTCTAGCAAGGGATGTAGTAAACCGACGACTCACCGTTAGTTGCAAGCTAACGCCTCCAAAATTCGAATCGTATCCGAAAGCTTCCAACCGTTGAAACCGTTCACAACGAGTAACGTTAGGTATCACATACTACAGTACGATACTGTTCACGGTGTATTGTGTTGTAAAGCTCACTGTTCGAACGTTATTGCTCAGCGTTACACTAGACACAGGTTACAGCACGGTATCTTCGTAGCTTCAAATAGGCTTATGACTATTCAATACAATTTCCCTTGTAGAATCGTAGTAATCATATCCATGTTAATATTTAGGCCAATTGCCGTTGTCCAATATAAGGGTTAATAAAGATTAATAAATTCTTGATTTGCTGTCTGAAAGGATTTTTTTTTTTTTGCTATTGCCGGCAGGCTCTGAGCCGAGGCAGCCTAAGGGGGTGGTCGACACAGAGGCGCTACATTTGCTAGCTTCCCACCCACAAAGTAAAGGGGAAATATTTTCCTATGTATTTTATTTTTTTTTTTCGCCTTAACGTTCTAACGGTATACCGATTACCCCCTATACTGGTCGATCCAGCGTTTATATATTTTAGTGACTTCCTTCTTTGTGCGGTAATGGGTCCTACTTGTGAAAGAATATCTGATCTTTTTTCAAGAGGGTGGGGATGGGTGACGGACTATTGCAAGTTGTTCAACTTGACAAAGTTCGAAATTGCAAGTTCGAAAAGGCTTCCTGAGTGTGTTTGACTGTGAACGTATTGAAAACGCACGGCCGATTCTCTTTAGTTACCAAACGTGGTTAGAGAACCCTTTTTTGTGGCTTGCTTGGTAAAAGGCTTCTCGTGGTTGTTGTACCTTCCCTTGAATCGGCCCCCTGCCATGCCTACATATGGGTCTGCTCGTAATTACTTGTGACTTCAGCCTTGTAGTCTCTGGCTGGTGTGAGGCATTTCAAATCAAGGGGACAAGAAGGCTTAACTCAGCAGTAACAGCCGTGATTTGGAGGGGGATAAGAGTTTTCTTTAAAAGCTGCTTAGAGTTGACGGATTTCTCGTTTACCACTTGAGCTGATTCAAAAATAATTACAAAGTTTTTCGTTTCTCTTATTTTCTCAGACCCCTTCTCGTGTTCGATACTTGGGCAATGCGTTAGGTTGGTTATATTTGCAGCAGGTAAAGTAATTTGCAATAATAGAAGTACATCTTTGAGTAGTTGAAATTTCATATTCTTTTACTTCAATTGAAAGACGTCTTTAACAAGAGATCAAAGAGCGCTGCGCTTCCTTGCTGGTTGTATAATGAGAACATCATGTTTTAATTACCATTTAAATTGTAATGTTAATAAAGGTAATAATTGAAAATGTGCAGCTGAAGCAAAAGCTGTATGCCAAACTACTTCTACGTATCATTTGCTACCTAGAAAATGTTCCGTTTCTTTCAGCTATTGAAATGCAGAATGTGATTTAAATGCGCTGGCAGGATATAACGTTATGCGCATGTCACCATGGAATTTCATTTAGAAATTGCCTTTTAGCACATGGTGATATTAACTGAACACTGATATTCTGCTAAACGCATAGCTTAAATTTAATTCATCACCATGTGAAGCGCAACATACAACATCCAAACTTCACTTTAATTTCGGGAAAAAAATCGTTATCGTTTTATGAGACCATTATTGACATGGCGTAACTTGAATGGTGCATTGCATTCAACGGAATATCATGTTACTCATTCGTCAACCGTATAAACTTGTTATATTACTGAAATATACTCGCAAGCATTTCTGATATTGCTACAAAGAAGACACTTTTTTCATCACGTACGAGGCATTTTAAAGTGGTATTTTCTTTAAATGAAACTGCGTAACGTGGTTTTTCCTAGTTCGAAGAAATATCCTGGACTTAAATCATACAACATGCAGAGAGTGCCTAGTTCTCATCATCATTTAGCAAGTGCATGTGACCCTCGCATACTGTGGAACTCAGAAGAAAATGCCAGTAAAGTACAATAATCAAGAAGAGGCAGACAACACAGTTAAAATTTAAAATATCCTTTCAAAACACCTTCTTGTCATGAGCTGATAAAATCATCCTTTTCTCATTACAATGTGCAAACTGGTCTAGACTAGTTCGCTAACTTCGCCATACCCAATCCTTCGAAGTAACATGGGAACATAGCCTATCCCCCTGCAAATTTGGGTTAACGGATATGCCAGCCTTATTCTCCACCTGTCTTTAGGGACAACGAACTTGAATTGTGTAGTATGAACTTACTACTTTTTTCTGATTCTCTGAAACACATGCGTGGTGCTGTGACGCTGAATACCAATTAGCTAAATGCATTCACATAATTCGGTCAAGTGGAAATCGGGCTTACGATTCTCATAAAATATTTGAAGAGGGTTCGCATATTTACTATTTCAGATATGAATTCCTTGATGTCCACTATGCTTTTCTTTACTAATATGTTTTCTCCATAATGGAATCAATCGACTGTTCGACTCTGCTAAAATTCCTCTTTATCACTCAGTAGCTAGACTGCGTCTGCGGAAACAGGCTTAAAGCAAACAGGGCTTATACTTATAGACCTGACCTATCAGTATTAGCAACGAAGCCTCTCAGTCCAGTGAAGAGTACACCCAATGTTTGTTGAGTTGCTTAGGCTCAGTGACTTATCACTTCAATACAATAATATCACAATCCTGGTTAGAATCCCCGTCTCTTTCTGAATGGTATGGCGATATGGTAGATGAATGACACCAAGTGTGAAGGCACTTATGCACAGTCGAAAAATTCTTCAGTGGTAAGAGCTATAGCCATATATAAACATATTATGTGTCTTCATGTTAAGAAGTTACTTAACACCTACAGTTAGTGAAGAATCCAGGACTGATCAAAGCCCGGAACTTAAATCCCATTTTTGAATTACATATTTTCTAATGGCATGTTTTCAGGGAATACCAGTTCCGACCGATTTTCGACGGGAAGAACAATTGTCTTCTGAAAGACTAGTAAGTAGACCCACATTTAAACTGTTACTTTATATAAAGCAAGTGTGCCCCAATGAAGAATTTTTCTTTACTTGGTCAATTAATGACAAGGAGTGAGAAATTTTGGAAACATTTTTGGAAAATGTAAATATATTCTAATAGGAAATGTCTTTTGGCTCACTGTAAACCGTCCTTTCCTGTTCACAACGAACACAGAACGAACACGCGCTTTAAAACGGACACGTTCAAAAGCAGCGAACACATATACGTATTCAACGTAGTTGACATGATTCTACTTCAAGCTTCTGAGGAGTAAGGACCTACATTATTGGCCCTTACAAAACAGTTCTGTAAACCTATGTTGTAAAAACCTATTGCAATCTTTTCAATATTACAGATCCCTTCACAGAGTTGAGCACTTTACCATTGCCTGGTTGACATTATTAATAACGTTTTACTATTGGGGTTACATATATATATATATATATATATATATATATATATATATATATTTCACTAATTCCGCACTTAGGGGGAAAGTTGTTGTTGAAAAGTCGACCTTAAGGGGAAAAAAATTTTGGGGCGAAATATAAGTTTCGCCTTTACGTTTCTACACACTTTTTCTATAGGAATACGTAAACGGACAAGGGCGCCCTCCTAGATTTACAAAGTAGATGCAATTACTTCAAAGTTGTCAAATTTACTGACACCTAGCTGTTAACACGAACGGATGGTTGGCCATTGAAATAACGTTATTTATATTTTTGAACGTTAGGGCGAACACTTTTTCTTATGTATTTCATTGTTATTTTTTCGCCCTATGTACGCGTAGATATAACAATTTCTCCCTAAGGTGGGAATTAGGGTTATATATATATATATATATATATACATATATACATATATATATATACATATATACATATATATATATATATATATATATATATATATATATATATATATACATATAAGTAAGTCGAGTGACGTAGCGACCTTATATGAATAAGTGAACCAGTGCGGTATTGAAAAGTCGCATGACCTTAGGTCTTCATGTGACTTTTCAATACCGCACTGGTTCACTTATATATATATAAATATATATATATATATATATATATATATATATTATAAGTTTCGCCCTAACGTTTCTACACACTTTTTCTAAAGGAATACGTAAACGGGCAAGAGCGCCCTCCTAGATTTACAAAGTAGATACAATTACATCAATGTCGTCCAATTTACGGACACCTAGCTGTTACAATGAACGGATGGCTGGCCATTGAAAAAACGTTGTTTATATGTTTAGACGAATTCTATTTCTTATGCATTTCATTGTTACTTTTTCGCCCTGTGTACGAGCAGATATAACAATTTTTCTCTAAGGTGGGAATTAGCGTTTAATATATATATATATATATATATATAAACATATATATATATATATACATATATATATATATATATATATATATATATATATATATATATATATATATATATATATATATATATATAAAACCTAAAAGAATTCAAAATGGACTACAACCAGTATAGCATTAAAAAGAACACAAAAAACACACATAGAAGAGCTGCCAAGATAAAAGAAAGCAGAAATGTACACTTAAAAGTGCAGTGACAATACTTCCCAGTGAGCGGTAAAAGCTATACGAATAAAGGCGCATTGAAAAAAGTTATGTAAAACTTACACACCTGTGGGATTAGGGAGGCAGACTGACCCAGTCAAGAGGTCAGTCAGGACTTGCAAAAATGGTAAGGAGTAAGAAGTCCTAAGTCTTTGTTAGTAACATGAACAAAGAAATTAATCTTAACAATCGATTCGATTTCTTTACGTTTACGTAATTCTGGGGAAAGGAAATTAGACTTTACAAGAGTACACTAGAAGTTGACGAGAGAGTGACCGGAAAGGGTAAAGTGTTTCTCCACTGGGAAGCCGTGCAAACTAAGTGTTTTTTTTTTTTTTCGTCTTTCTTTTGATTATTGAATCTTTAACGGAAATAGGTACCTGTTTCTCCTTCATAATTGCCCAAATTACAAACATTACAATAAAAATGCAAACTACGTTGCTGGAGTCGCATGTGAGGGTCGGGGGATAGATGGGCCACATGACTTTAAGGAGGAAGACTTTGGAGCCCGAAGTGATGTGGGAGCAGATTTGGCATCTTGGTTTCCTACAACCATTGTTGCCGCCAAAGGTTTAACGAACTGCCGGGAGTCTAGAGGAGGTGAGCAACATTTTCAAATTAGGGGGTCAGCGGAAGGCTAGAAGCGGCGGCTTGTTGAAAGTGGTGATAAAGGAAACATCGCCTTTAAATCTTTTTGAGAATAACCATTAATCCTTTAACACTAGGTTGGTAATCAACTCGTCACGAAAGGAATGCGGGGACTGGGGGATTTGGTACGACACTCGAGAAGTTCTGAACGGCTACGTTTTCTGGCTCTGTTGATCTGTCATTGGGGTCTGAACAAATACGTTTTATTCGTAGGCATCGACTATATACAACGAAATGCTTAATGCTCTTACTTGGAGTAAATCTATTATAATTTAGATAGGTATGTGCATCTGTCGGTTTGGAATAAACCGAGGTTGAGAGGTTACTGGATCACGTCTGAGAAGAACGTCCAGGAATGCTATTTCAGTCAAAGATTGTTGAAAAGTAAACTTAATGGAATAATGAAAATTATTAGCATGTTCTGTAAAACGACCTTGCGTATCTAATACAAAAAGGGGATAATTTACTTAACGGCAATACTGTCGGGCTTGAAGTAAAAAGAGGACAACAGACCCTGTTCGATTTTGTGCTTAGAAAATATGTTGGTAAAGCTAGGCGCCATATAGAGACCCACCGCAGTGCCATTTACTTGCAGATAAAACTTTTCGTTAAAAGAAAAATAGTTTTTGCACAGAATGAAATTCAAAATGGGACCTAAATCATCAAAAATCTGTTGACCCACAGAAACTTTCCGAAGGGATTCCTGACAAACTCGAATACCTTCCTGCTGGGGCATATTAGTCTAAAGGGATGTCACATCCATTGTAACAAGGTATGCTTCCTGAGGGAGGTCATGTACAGAACTAACGAATTTCAGAAAATGGGTAGTGTCCTATACGTACCTGGATATGCGTTTGAGAAGTGGGTTCAAGATAGAAACAACATACCCAGTTAAATGTTCTGTAAGGGTCCCTATAGACGAAATAATGGGTCTGTTGGGAGGCAAAATTCTATGCTCCACGGCTAGGGTACGTATTTGTTCTTAAGACAAATACTCTGTATCTGGGGACAGAATTGGGGGGGGGGGGAGGAAATAGGCAGCAAGTAATTGAGTCAACTTATGGATTTAGGTTGCTAGGAATAAGTTCCGGCACGATAGCAGCTCCATCCTCGGATAGAAGGTTACATAATGTCCCGACTTTACTATAAAAGGATCCTGAGGGACCATCGTGTAACAATTTATAGAACTGACCATTGCTGAGCTGTTGAACGGCTTCCTTAATGTAATCTGTCGTATTGGGAATAGAAGAATAATAGTAATAAAGATGTTGGTATTCCTTCGTAATTTCTTGATGGCATGCGTTGGAGCTAATGGAAGATTTAATGGTGTTTTCTGCTAACTTGTTAGGTCAAGAAAGAGTCCAGATGAGACCTTCCAAACCATGTTTTCTAATTTTTGTGCTCATTTTGTCTTTGATTCTCGCTGAGGAACGTCTCAGGGGGAATGCAAAAAAAAAAAAAAAAAAAAGCTTCATGGTGTATCCCGTTATTGCCCTTTTAACAGCACATCACTAATCATATAGTTGTTAAGACATCGAGCATTAAAAGGAGACCAAAGGCACTGTTGTTGTCGGAAACGAAAATTACTTAAAGCAGGGAGTTGCAAAATATCTAACAGACGTTATTTCCTCTGAACATATGCCCGACTCAACCATCTATATCCCTTTTTCGTATGAAGTGAAGAGACACAAGTCATTCTAAATAAGACTGTGACTATGATTATTGACATTCTATTTTGAAACATGTGTGTTTTCTGCATTTTGCAGGAAGGATGCCCTCCCAACGATTCTCGTGCTTTAGAACAACTCACTTATGAGAATATTGTAAGTAGGTTGTATTTCAAATACTAAAAGTTGTAACTCTGTAATAACTTTATGTTCTAATTTTACATGAACTTCCACTTGCGTTTAAAACCTTAAGACGAAAGAGCTTTTCTGGGAAAGGTCGAGTCTTCCCACAACCGAATTTTTATACCGCTTTCGCCATTATAGTTCTTACTTATTGAAATAAATCATTGAGATGAAATATTAATTTATATAAAAGTAATGTCTTTATGTATGAAACAAGTAAAAATACAATGCATCTTGAGACTGCGTGAAAACTTCCATCTCCTTTCTAAAAATTCTTTACACTTGATTATCTTCCAGGAAAGGGATTTTTACACTACCTACAGGTAATTCCATCTTTCTATTAGATAAGAAAATATCTCTTCGCGAAAACTTTTGAAACTAAAGGGGTTTTCCTTGCAAGTAAGTACAAATCAAAGCCAATTAGATAAAAAAAGAGAAGGAAATGGGCAAAAATACTAGCATCGGTTGAATTCAAGTCTCAATTCGGTAACCGTTTGGGCCCTGACAAAACAAGCAAACGGCCTGTCATGCTTTCATTTCAATTTTAAGTGTTCTGCCGTCAACTCAACCTTATGCATTGTGTAAGAGAAGGTATCTGCCAAACAGGCTAGAGACGTTTCGTCAGCAGATTTGAGCTCATGCGAAGTTTAAGCTAAACCAGGGAGTTGCTAGAGATGGAAAACAACACTCTATAGTCTCTTTGATACAATGTTCGTTTCCGACGGTAATCTTGCTTTTATCCGCCAAATTCTTATCCCAAAGCTTCTGTCTACAAAGATTAGTGACGCATCATCGAAATTCTAATATAGAGACCCATCCCTTACACCCTACTCATTACTACTTTTCGTTGCCAGTCGTCATGCAGAGTTGTGAAATTTATGTCATTCGACGCTTTCCGAGACTCGACGTATCTCTGTGTTCGGATTTTAGCAACGTCCAGCGTGTTAAACAAACGGAGATTTTTGATGATGTGGTCGTGGAGTAACTGCCCGTGTTAATCTGCGTAGCGGCTTTTACGGGTGGGACTATTTTATGAGAGATAAAACTAAGTGCTTATTAGTAAAGTCACTAGAAATGCGTAATAACATTATCTTCATTCGAGAACAAGACTTTCTGTCAGTCTCGAATAGTATGATTGTTGATATGGAAACACGGTTCAATTGGTGAAATCGGGTTAACTTTCAAAAAAGTCCACTTAAGGAAATAGTTTCAAAAAATTTCGTGGCAGATCAGAAATTAGAAAGGTTCACAAGGAATTTGTTTGCTTTGGATAATTATTGGGCTGGGAATTTCATACGCCGTGCTAGAGCAGAAGGCACAAATTGTGTGGCAAACTGGAAATCTTACCATCGAAGCTGTAGACTTCGATTAGTTCATGAACTGCTCGAACGTTGTACAGTTGTTTTGATTAAAACAGTTATTCATCACCCCAGGCAGTTCCAATTCTCCTTACCCTACCTACTTCTAGATACTTCCAGAACCTTCTCAGAATCATCCTTCCCAGATGCAGTCCTAGTTTTTGCTTCAATGTGTTACCATGGTGATCATGCAAAGATCTTGCCTTATGTCAGCACCCTCTCCGTTACCTGCATGATACGTTATAAGAGCTGCTCCGCATTTTCTTAGTTTGAGATCAATCAAAGAGGTGCCAATTAAGAATTTATGTAGACTATCGGTAAACTCGTAGTTTGAGGAGACAATTACTGCCATTAAAAACATCCACCCGTCTTTTTACCCTAAACGTTTGCTACATTGTAACAGAAATTTTTTGCCGAGGTTGAACAAGTTGAAATCTGTGACAACTTTAGGATGAATATTTCAGCTCCATTTTTTTATAAATGCATTACTTGTTCATGTTCGAAAACTCCCACTTTCAAGAGTAAAATCATATATGACGTTAACACAAGTTCAAAATCGAAATGTGAATTTTACAAATTTGAAATCAACGAAAAGGAACCTTTTCAATCAGAATGAGGCTTTTTCTTCTTCCTCTGACTTACTGAACTGAAGTGATATCCTTTTCTGATTTGCTTTCTAAAGAGACAAAACATAAATCTGTATTGGTTAAATGAAATCCTGCTGCTCTCTCAACGCAACGAGAATTCCAATAGATAATCTTGGTCAACTTGGAGGCATATTCTATTTCCAGCGGAAGCCCATCAATATAATTATTGTTTACAAGCAAACAATTGCCATAGATTCAAATGTTTTACAGAGCTTTTCTTGAAATAGCTTCGGAATCATTATCGAAATATTGTAATTTTACCAATTGTATGTAACAAAGCCTCACCGAAGAAAATTTCTGTAAGAAAATTTATGTTGAACTAGACATTTGGTTAGGGGAACCTAGCAGCCTATTACTCTTAGAATGACAACTTTAATGACTCACAAATATCCAAAAATCCAGGAGCGTCGGGGAACTTTCCCCCCATTGCAGTTTTGCTCCTGCACCCACCGGGACCTACAAAACGGGCCACTGGGCCCCACCCGTTGGTGCCAAGCTCTTGGGCTCGTTGCGCCTCCGCCGTCATGACGGTGCTGTCTAGCAGAGTCCCTGGAAAATTCTTGTAACGGCCCAGTGAAATTCTGGTAACGCCTCTGATGGCAGTGTAACATAGAATGTAACCAATCTTCAACTAAGTAGACATTAGGCAATAATAGTCAGTTAGATGTGATTTCACTTTTTAGTGTCTAACCAATTAAGGCTCTAATTTGTTAACTTTTGTGAAGCGCTTTGAGATTGTTATATGTAATACGCTATATAAATCTATTGTATTATTATTATTACTATAATTATCATATAAATCGGTCAACTCCGTGAAAGATTTGAACTGCGTAACGTATAGGAATCTCCGCCGAAGCCAAACAACACATAAACAAGGTTAAGTGCAATTTTCAACTCACCACATTGTATGGCAACTGTTTCGGATGTTGAGAGCGTATAATGAATAGCTATCCCGCGGAGGGTACTCTGTTTCTGCTTGCGCAGTCCCTCTTGAAGGCTTCGCGAACTGGATTATACGACTGAACATTGAACAAGAAATATGCCGTACAGTCTGCTACGCTGGAATATGTTTATCTTGTTCTTCATTGTAGTCTACATTCATTCGTTTCTATAAAGATATCTGATATTTCTTCTTTTTTCAGTGTGTAATCCTTTGTTCTGACTGTACTGGTTCCATTCTGATCTACATTAGTAAATGATGCAAGACATGCCTTCTAGAGGAGAACTGCCACGTGGCAACTTGTTTATGAAGCTTCGCTTCCACAAACTAAATTTATTGTTCAGTTATTTAGTTGGAACGCATTAAAATCCGTCAAATATTTTTGATATGTATGCATTTAGTTATATTTCACAGCTACTATAACAACACTACAAAGTTATCATGGTCGATATGCATCAACCGAACTTTATTTTGACATATTTTTAACAAGTAATTAACAAAGCCAATTTTTAATTAGTCTTCATTTACAGAAATCAAAGCTTTTCTTGCTAACATTTTTAATATAACTATAATATTTTATGTTACAGACGAAGACATGAATACTCACAGTGGCAAAGAACTCATATCTCCACCGAAGTAAGGACCTAAGATGTTACGACATTGACTGACATAATAATGAACTATATGCAAAGCTCATAAAACAGTTTAGAATATAACAGTTGTAATTCCCATTAAACTCCATAACATTACATAATTTCTTATTTTACAAGCCGATATCTTACAGCGTAAACATAAAGGGAAAGTGTCCTCCCCACTTGTACACAGTGCACTTACTGTAAATTCTGGGAACACGCCCAGAATTTACAGTGGAGGAGCGTCTTTATGTTCAAGGGAAGACTGCCATCTGACGGATCAAAATCGGCCGTTCGCGTCGCTCTATTTTGGCTTCTAGCGTACCGCAGTTTTGCAACACGTGTTTGTTACGTGTGTATTTTTTTTAGTAAAATAGTGGGTTTTTTTCGTTTCAACTTTATTACCGTCATAGGTTATTCCTTCTCTTTCCAGCCTAATACCAGAAATTGTGTGAGCAATGCAGTATTGGAAGTAAGTACACTAATCATGGTACAAGAGATGTGCTGATAAGTATGGTAGCATTTTTTTCTCTATTTTAAAGTAGAATGCAATATGATATTCGTTGCTCCGTTATTTTGCAAAATGATATCAGAACACAGATCAGGCGCTTCTATTGGTTACTTGTATTTAGCAGATTTTTCTTATATAAGACATAAAACCCGTGTTATTATAAAGGGAAAACACTTATTACTTTGGTGAAAATAAACGGACATGTGGTGTCACTAAGGGTCGGATGCCGAGTTATTTGAAGAAAAAAAAAAAAACTATGACAGTATATCTCCTTTCAAAGTATGGGTGTGCCCCCTTTTTCATGATTACTACATTGACACGTAAACTTCAGTGTGTAATTTCAATGTATTCATTGGAGAAAAGGGAAGGCGACATTTAATAGGTGATACCTGAATTTGTTCACAAAATTCTTGGCTTTATCACACTTATTGAATTAAACTTTCATGGGAAATGTTTCTGCTAAGAAAATCTTCTCACCCGACACATTACTTGCAGTGATACATGAGGAATAAGGCTTATAACAAATATATCAATAGGATGGTAACTTTCAAACACATAACAAAATAATCGACATTAATCTAACGAACCTCTTGAAGCCTCGTGAAAGCACACTATTAAAGGTTTTGAAGACTGGTGAAAGCACACTATTAAAGGTATGAAATGTGGGTAAGTGCCATTCTTTTTATTTGTTTTTTACAATATTTGAAAAGAAATCCTTCATTTGTTTATTGCAAGTTCCTATCATTTGGAATCACAAGCTATAAAATAAAAACCCCTGAATGAACTTTAGTTCGAATCTAATTTATCGAACTCCCTTCAATATTTTGGGCAAGGAATTCGGATTTCATTTTAACGGCAATATGGGGTCATGCGAGGTCATAAGAATTAAACCGAGATCTGTCCTCTAAGGCAATGATGTAAATAGTAATAATAATTATTATAATGTACATCTGACATTGCATTGTACAGTCCAACGTTGTCCGGTATCTGAAGTGTCGCTCTACACAACACTTTTTTTCCTGTGAAGAACTTGACAAGAGCTACTTCCGATCAAAATGTATTCCTCCTTTTTTGAAATGTCTTTTTTACACTTTCATATTGAAATCAACATTCAATATTGATTTGATAATTAAGAAAAAAAAACTAAATGTAAAAAGTAAAATACATTTTCAAAAGATAAAACTGACATTAAGACCGTAGTGGTGTACTAAGTGCCCGTCCAATGCTCTCTTTTTACTTGAAGCTTTCATGTTCCGTAAATAAAACACAGTTTCCGGAGACCCTTCCTCCATCATGGGGTCGAGAGAGCATCATTCTACCCGTTAGTCCCGATCTCAATGTCGACTGGCATGTAAAACAGAAAAAAGAAAAAAAATTGTCTGTAAAAATAATCAAACAGAAAACGATTTCAAAGAAAGTGAAACTATACGAAATTGTCAGGGAATTAACTGTTACATGGTTCATATACCCAACTCCCTTGAGTGTCATGCTCAATCGATGATAATGTAAACAGCATGCGAATAAAACAAATCAAAAGTTGCTTTTGTATCACCATATTTTGAGTTACGTAAGTGTGGGCCTAAAAGTCTAAACCACACCTTACATCTACACATTTCAAATTCTACCCTGAAACAGAGATGCCATTCTGTTTTTTGTAGTTTCGAAGTATGTAGCTGCAAAGCTCCGGATCGGTGTAATTGTTCATGTTGGTTGTTGTAATAACGATTGTCATTCATCGATCAGCATCTTCCAACGTAAGAAACTACAACCTCTTCTATTTAAACAGAAACTATCGCAAAAAGTAAGAGGCGATTGGAGGGCAATGGCGTCACGCTTACAGATTAAAGATTGTTTCATTGAAGGAATTATACGAAGAAGAGATACATTTGATACTTCCCAAAAGATTATGCATGAGACGTTAAAGACATGGAAAAACCTCAGTTTCGAAAATGCATCTCCACAAGTTCTAGAACAAGCTCTGCGTGGAGCAGATCAAGACAACGTGGCGGACGAGTTAAATGAAGGTAACTGTACTACATACAAACGTACATTCATTATCATTATTATTGTGATACAATACGTAATAATATTTACAAGAAACGTGGGAATGAAGACAGTAGAAAAAGGAACCAGATGAAGCTTGCAAGCTTTTCTAGTCTGGCCCTAATAACTGAGATGTTCTTAATTGCTTACACAACTGAAAAATATAAATACGGATATGACTCCTATAACATTTACATGATTGTATATAAATAATTGCTGCTAGTTTGTTGCTTACTTTTAGCCAGATTTTTAATTAGTTATTTATTTGACTATTTATTTATTTTATTTTTTTTAGCCAGGTAAGATTAATTATCCACATACAATAATAAAAAAATTCCTTTAAATACTTCATGAATAGATTAATGTTAGGGGCATTCCTTATGCTAATGTCAAGAGAGTTCCAGAGAGATACCCCGCTACTTCTCACGTGGGAGTGCGCAAACATTGTCCTAGTATATGGCTGGAGAAGATTATCTCTTCTTCGTGTTTGATAGTTGTGATAACACTCATTAAGACTGAAAAAGGAATGGAATCAGGAGGGAGTTGATCACTGTTGTGCCTATACAAAAGCACACCTAACTGGTAATTGTAGTGGTCCTTTGGAGTTAGAATATTATAACGGTGAAAAAGTGGAAGTGAAAGAGTGTATGGTGAAGCTTTTGATATAGTTCCTACGGCCCGCTTTTGAAGAATAAAAAGCTTGTCTGTATATGTTGGCAAGGCATTACCCCATAATAAGATACTATAAGTAAGGTGTGGTAAAATTAATGCATTATAGACAGTTAATAAGGAACAACTAGGAATATCATGTTTTAGTCTATTCATAACACCGACGATTTTAGAAACGGATTTAGTAACGTTGTGAATGTGATCCTGCCATGTAAGTTTATTATCAATTTTAATCCCTAAAAACTTAGTAGAATTTTCACTACTTATGATCAGGGTGTTCTTAAAATTTATAGTAAAACGTGCATTGTCACCTTTCATATTACTAAAAACCAATAATTTAGTTTTACTTATATTTAAAGATAACTTGTTTGACGCTAACCATTCAGAAACATTTTTTTAACTCTGAAGATACCAATTGGAGGGCTCGATTGACGTCAGGATTATGATAATAAACAGTTGTGTCATCGGCAAATAATATAAACTTCAGTAATCTTGACGACTTATACATATCATTGATATATAATATAAAACGAAGAGGTCCCAGTATTGAACCTTGCGGAACGCCGATATTAATATTATTAAGATAAGAGTCCTTCCCTTTAAAACGGACAAACTGTTTACGATTAGAAAGATAACTTTTAAACCAATCAAATGCCACACCCCGTATTCCATATCTGTACAATTCGTTCAATAAAATTTCATGATTTATAGTATCAAAAGCTTTAGATAAATCGATAAATAAGGCCACGGTGATGCCTCTATTATCTAAATTACACACTATATCATCAACAAACTTTAAAGCAGCCATATATGTGGAGTGATCCTTCCGAAATCCATACTGCCCGGAATATAATAGATTATTCTTATTTATGAAAGCTGATAATCTATTGTATGTAAGTCTTTCAAAAATTTTAGAAATAGCAGGCAGAACTGAAATAGAGGGGTAATTAGATACAGTTTCAGCTCAACCAGATTTATAAATGGGAATGAACTTTGCAATTTTAAGTTCATTTGGGAAAATACCTTCAGAAAAAGATAAATTCAAAATATGAGTAAGAGCATCAATAATATGGCCACGTATCTGTTTTAAAATATCATTGGTAAGGCCATTATACCCTGGGGGTTCCCACTTTGAAAGTTTCAATATAGTACTAATCACTTCCTCATGACTCACTGGGTGTAAAATCAAGGTATCTAAAACACTAATATCATTGAGATAACAACTGTAGTTATAGTACGTTACATCTATTTTAGAAACTAAATTTTCGCCTACAGATGTGAAGAAATTATTAAAATCATTAGCAAAATTTTGCATGTTATTCGAATCATCCTTTGTATATAAATCATCAATTCCAGTCGCAGTAGTGTTGCCACCCCCTCTGTTCAGTATCCCATTAATACCAGACCAAATCTTCTTACTGTTATTTTTATTTTTACTAAAGTACTCATAGTAATACGATTTCTTTGCATTTTGTATTACCGCGGTTAATCTGTTCTTAAAATTACGATAATGCAGTAAATTCTGTTCCGAGGGGCTTCGCTTATACGCAAAATACAATACATTTTTCTTGCGAATGGACTTTAAAATACCAGAGGTAATCCAAGGTGATTTCTGTAAATTTTCCTTACGCTTAATTTGACGCATAGGACAGTTTCTTTGGAAATTATCACAAAGTTAGCTTTAGGAAAAACGTCAGATTTGTTACAGTGAAACGAATATAGAATTAAATACAAAAGGGGAAATCGTTTTTAAGTAAAATACTAGTAGCAGAAAAAGGGAGGGGAGATAGGGAGATAGCATTTTAAGCCAAACCCTTTTTCAAACCTCGCAATTCGTTGTTTGACTGGAGATTATGGTTACCGACTTTTGGTTCCTTGAAAATTGCATTTTTTTGGCATATTATTCCGGAGAAGTGCAAACATAGAGCAGAGGGAATCCATTACTATTTATTCGTACTCTTTTCTCATGATTCCTGTTGCGGAGAAGTAGAGGAAATTTATTTACAATAAAGCAAGGGCAAACAAACAGAAATTTGTTTGGTTTCTGTGAGAAACTTGAACTCCTGTAGAGTGTACATTGGGTAATATTCAGTTTTACTCTTTGTCCTTTCCCGAACCTGCGAAAGTTTCTCAAACTCTGTGTTATCTGTGTTTCATGATCATCAGACACAAGGACGCAAAAATTGTGGAGGTCGAACCATAGGCGTGCGGGAAATGTATCTTTTTGCCCAAACGACCATCTGAACATCTTTTGATATTTTTTTTTCTTTTTTTTTTAAATTTTTTATGAAGGTCGCAATCACACAATAGCAGTGGTTATTCTTGTCCCACTCTACACTCACGACTGGAACGTATTGTAAAAAATGCAGGAATTGGTGAAGCCTGAATAATTCGATTTTTATTTCACTTTTTCAGAGATAATTGAAGAGAGTGGTTGTTTCATGGCCGAATCACCAATAACTAGGGAAGGTGGTAAATTCCATTTTGAAGGCACTGGCGTAGAGTTATTAGTTCCTCCTAACGCCCTTGAAGAAGGCCAGTCGGACCAAATAGTGAAAATTAAAATTCTTCCTCATTTACTTGAAGAACAGGCCAAACATTTTGAAGATAAAACTACAGTTATGGTTCAACTATCACCATGCAATTTAAGGTTGCGGAATGCTGCAAAACTGACCCTGCCGCACTGCTTAAAGCTGAAGAATGTAGACAACTCCGACGTTACGATATTTCGTAGCTACCACAACACCGGTAATAAAACGATACTTTTAAACTATTTTATACATCACTGAAAAAACATTTTAAGCAGTTTTGCTTAAAAATAAAGATACTCACGAAAATAATTGTTCCTACTCGAAACAAGTGAGTACTTAAACTGAATTTGGGCACATTTTAACACAATTGAGTTCAAGTACTCACTAATATCGAGTAGGAGTACTCATTTTTTTAAATATTTTAATTTGTGCCATATTTTTAAATTCAATATTTTTTCAGTGCAGATATAAAACAGCATACTTTAAAATTACTTTTAACAGGGGGTGGTGTTGTCAAACGAACTATTTTTATTAGCTTATGGACTCACTTTTGGTTGGTGGACAATGTCGAATATTTTTCTGAGTTTTCTCAAATGATAATAAAAGTGTATAAGTTCAAGGAATACGAAATGTGAAGACATTCAGATGGATCAGAAAAATGTAAGGTTGTATTATAAAAATGTTAGCCGACAGGAGATTCTCAGCACGAAATATTTAACCCTTAAGGAGAAGTTTTGTTGAACTGTCGCGCCATAATAAGTTTGTAGCAAGTATACAGCAGGTTTACACCGATTTTTTTTTTTATTATTATTTTTAAATAGCTAAAAGTACAGGAAGAGAGGATGGTCGCCCCAACTTGAGCCTTTGGGATGTTTTGTCGGTACATTCAGTACATAATTACACCGTACAGCGTTGCCTATACCAGTTCTCCGATTGGTATAATACTCAATAATGATTATACCCTAAAAATACAAACAAATACAAGAGCGAAAAACAGAAACAATTTGCGCCCATTCATTTTCATTTTTCACGCTTTGATTGAAGACTAGATATGTTTGTTGTACAAAGGTATAGTTTCGAAATGAGGTTATTGTTTCGTTTTTGGGTGATTGGCATCTTTCATCATTATTTAGTTTATGGAAGTCTAGATTAAGATTAATAATGCAAATTCATTATCATATTTCGTATGGCAGGTCGCGACGTCATATACTATTGCATTGAATAACTTCGGCATGGAATTGATTCGTCAAACGTGACAAAAACTTCAACGGTTAACGGACGATTTAAAACGGAACGATCCAAAGTATGCGGGTTTCGCAAAGTATGAGTACCCATAGAAAAATGTTTTACAGTAATTTTTATTATTATTCCCAATACCATTTCAGAATTTCGCCACAGCAAATAGTCTAGCGGCGAATCTGAATAAGCGATCTAAAAGTTGATCCACCCGGTACCGTTTTGCAAAATAGCGACTATGCTTAAAGTGATGCTTATGATGTAATTTTTAATTTAAGATTGGTTGTCACTTTTAAAAAGTTCCCGAACATGCACATTTTCAAGGTCAAAGGTCAAAAAGGTCAATTGTTTTAAATTAATTTACATGTCACATACTTTCGTATAAATGTCTTCACAAAGTCCTACTGGTCAATATACACGTCTTATACAACTTTAAAATTGTCAAATTTCTAAAAAAAAATAACGGACTTATAAACCCTTTGTAGTGTGTTTTCATACCTTAAACAGAGAAATTTAAAATTTTGTTTACAGCCTTAACAGTTTAATATTTTTCGAATCAAATTTTTTTCGGAGAAACGTGGCCTGCGATCTAAAAATGGATATAACCATCACATCAATGTCACCTAGGTAACGTATGCGTTGCAGTGGCACCACGGGAAAGGTTTTTGAGCTAGAACCCCCCATGACCCAACCTGGCAATGCAAGAAGCACTTAAAATAGCTGGTTTTTCTCTTTATCCTTAGACTTTTCCCTCATATCGTGCCCCCACCCCCTCCCCTCCCATAACACTAAAACCCTCTCCAGAGCACAATCCCGGCTACGCGCCTGTCCTGGAGGAAATCTTCGAAAGCCGAACAACAAATCACAACTAGCAATAATTATTGAACAAGGAAGAACCCAGGCAACCCTACCTTCATCTAACCTTTCAACTTGTGTCATCATTGATGGGCAGGCATATTAGTTCAAGCGATTCGGCATTCAGCAACCTGAGAAAAATTCCACAATGCACTAGGGTTGACGTTGCATTTGATCGTTACGTGAAGGGGTTTATCAAAAGTGGCACACGGACAAAGAGAGGATGATCCTTCAGTCCCCTCTCTGATAATTGAATTTCCTTCATTGACATACCGGAGAACAAAGCTAACTTGACAGACTTATTTCAACATCCCTGATCGAACCAGAATCCAAGGCATTCATTCTCGCGAATGGAGGCGGTCTAACGGTTCTAGTGATATTAACAGAGAGGTGCTAAATTTTAGCAACTCCCTGATACGAGTAACAGGTAGTAGATGCCTAGGTGGTGAATTTTTCATGATGCAGGTGAAACATTAGTTATGGGAGGGGAGGGAAATAGAAATTTTAATGATACAAGCTCGAGTTTTAGAAAAGTATATATGAGAGAAACGTAGTGTTAAAATTGACTAAATAAAACAGGTAGTGGATGATATTATCTACTAGATCTAGGAAATAGAGGTGTTAAGATTGCAGAAAAATTGTTTTGTCAATAATTTCCTGCCGTAGCCAAAACTGACAGAATTTCACGCATATAACTAGAAGTTGAAAATATCAAAATTTCTTCACGAATGACAATTTAAGTTGTCATTCCTTCCTTCCTTAGTGTCCTCAGTATTGTTCGATGTCAGTGCTTATTACGGTTTCGGCAGTTCAACCGGATCACCTGTAGCCTATGTGAATGAATCACATGATCACCAACAAAGCAAGCACATACTTCCAGATCAGAGGAGATGTAACTTCGCTATCATATTGGCTAATGAGGTTAAGGGTAGAGAGAGATGACAACGTAGTCTTTCATTTTGCTACTCCTCACCAGAGATCTCTCTTCCCATTCCTACTGTAATTGTCTACAAACTAAACAGTATAAAATTTCTTTCTTTGGTTGGATAAGTGCGCATCTAGTAGGTCTTTTCCCTTATAGTACAGTTGCTCAAAGGAACCGTTTTAAATTTGTCTTACAAGATTGCTATATCTAATTATGCCATGCCGCCAAGTACAGCTACCAATGAAACAAATCTAATGTGAGAATATTTACAAAATGCAGAACAAAAACTTCGGTTGAGGTTAAGTACGTTATCAAGATGCGGTTAAGCAGATATAGCCCTTCGCATGGCTCATATTTGACTTTGCACTGAAACACATCAAAATCGCAAAATTTCTTTTTTATCCACGGTAACATTTGATATAATCAACTGTTTCATACATCGTTCGGCTGATCATGCTGTCACCGGCAAAGCAAGCGCCGATTGGTAAGGGCGATTCATGTTTCAGTTGAAACGTCTAGGTCAGAAGAAAACTGCGCAATTAATTTTGCGCAATTTTCGCATCCGGGAGACTACGTTTTCTTTTCCGTTCTCTGTTCCGAACCCTCTGTGACGGTCTTCAATTCTGAACAAAATAAAATATAAGCTTAGTTTGTCGCTCTTGTTACAGTTATAAGTTTCTTGATTATGAAAAGAAATCACCGGTTCAATGTTTTTATTATAACAATGCCTAAACTTTTACGTCAACAGATTGCTCGGATGCCTTTCAAACTGTAAGAAAAGAAGGGTAACGACCATGTCATAAAAACGGCAGTTGAAAAAACGATAGAAAGGGCTTCTGAGAACCCCATACAGTCGTCCCAAGAACCATGTTATTGAAATATCTGTCAGTAATATGCCTCATCGTGTAATGAAACCAGAGACATCCTTAAATATATTATCTGTTTCCATGGTTAGTGCCTTTTAATTTACAAACACTAACAACCAAGTAACAAAACCAACAAGTCACAGAATGAAAACACTGTAACAAGTCCACAAAGCGGCTGCTATACTTTGCATTTGCTCCTAAAAAGGAAAACGCTCGGAGAAGGGAGAAATTGTAACAGTCGGGGCCGGGGGGAGGGGGTAGTGATGAGCTGAACGCCGAGTCAGCAACTGGCAGGAATGTTCACATGTTACGACTAAACCATGAGGAGGCTGACACTAGAACTATTTTGCACGCTCTTGAGGCGAAGGAATGTGGTTTCAAGCACACAGTTATCTTTTGTGAGGATACAGATGTGCTTGTATTATTAGTCCATTTCAAACATCACCTAAGCCAAGAATTGTGGATGCAAACCGGGACATCAAAAGAAAGGAAGTATATTCCTATTCACGATATTCAACTCTGTCAGTCAGTTATGCACAATCTTCCAGCATTTCATGCCATGACAGGGTGTGACACTGTTTGCCAGTTTTATGGTATTTCAAAGATATTGTCACAGAATATGTTACAGACTGACAGTAACCTCCTAGATGGAGTGGGCAGAGAACCCATCATCCTCGATACAGTTCACAATGTTGAAATGTTTGTCTGCAAATTGTAATCTGCATCTATAACCACCAGTTGAATTTTTACATTTCAAGCTATTTTTGAAAGCCAAAAATGATCACGAAAATCTTCCTCCTACATCTGATGCACTTCACCTTCACATAAAGAGAATTCATTATCAAACTCTTGTATGTTTACAATCAGTAACGTTACGCCCAATCAAACACTCCTACCCGCAACTGACCATGGGTTTTACATGGATGACAACTCACCTGAACTTTTTTTTATTGTTTTTTTTATTGTTGACAAAAACACTATCCCAGGCTGCAATGTGTGGAACTTGCCTTTTGTGAATGCGCTTCTTGTTCCACATCTCCCTGCATGTAAATGTCAATTAAAGCGGTTGAAGTGCACCGGCTCTTGTCAGTGTAGTGATAGTATTTGTCTCAATATGTACACTGAAATCGATGGTGATACTGAACATGACAAATAAATGATTATAAGGTGTAATTTGTAGCCTTATTATAAGTGTTCGTGCAAACTGTGATTGCTCATTCGGATTTCACTCCATTTTCCCTTCTTAAACATGCACACAGAAGTTTTAACTTATCAAGTGTAAATTTGTAATCAGACAAATTGAAGCAAACTTCAATAAGGTTAAGCTTAAGTTAAGCGTGATAATGATAAAAGATGATCAATAAAATTTTTATGGACCGAATGAAGATCAAGAATGTTCACTTTAATCATATGTAACAATTTATGGGGAAAGAAATAAAGAAAAATACTCCGTGATTACTGAAAGTGAAAAAAAAACTTTATAATGTGCCATTTTTCTGTATATTTGGGTGAAAATGGACTCGTGACTTTTGACCCTCTTAATTACCATGTTCGGGTTAATTTAAAAAGTGACAACCAACAGAAAATGAAAGCTGAGATCCTAAGGAGCATTTTAAGGGTAGGTGTCAACTTTTACAAAGTGGTACCGGGGGGTCGAAAATTTCACCGCTAGTCTTAAAACGAAGGGTTTGTGGAAGTCTTGTAGGGAAAAATGTTTGAAGAATTTTAAGTTTTCATCTATCAATGTGGTACTTTGATTACTTTAATTCAGTCTTACTTTCATAGCAAAATATTCAGCATCAATCATTCAAGTGTAAAGGTTGAAGGAAGCCCTGTCAAAATAGTAAGCATGTTGAAATGTGCAATTAAAAATATTGCTTAGGACGGTAAACAACTCAAAACAGGGGGGAATAATGGTCTTAAAATCATTGATTCAATAGAACAAAACTAGACAGATTAAAACTAGGTAATATTTTCTTCCTGTTTTTTTTATAATTAACTTCAGAGGCTGTCACAATATATTGGCATAATTACAACTGTATCGCCCTTAAATAGGCCTAGAAAAGAAAACTGTTTTCAAGGACAGTTGACAAGTGGTTGATTTAAAAAAAGGAACACTAAAATCTCTCGAGAAGCATCATTCCAACTTAATATAGTAAAAATATGTCGACTAAAAAACAAATGGTGGGCGGAAGGAAGTTTTTGCTCTGATGTGTTGATGTAAAATATAAAATGTAAAGGTAAGCATGAAATTGTAGCCAACCAGAGGACATTAACAAGAGATATACCAGCTCTTCTGACTGATTATTCAGAACTTTGTGTCATAACGGGTTATTTTCGTCGATTTCGATAATTTGAAACGGGCACAAAATGATTTGCCGCCGCTGAGATTTGCAATTGGCACTCTCTACAGTGCTAATTTTGAAGACCAAAATGCCCTAATGCCATTTAACTGACGACTTCCATTTTTAGAGTAGTTTGTTTTTTATTACCGTTGCCCTCAAAGCCATTTCAAGTTCTTGTTATGTCAATAACCTTCACGAAATCCAGTACATAAAATATTTGCAAGATGAAAACCAATTAAGTTCTTCAAAAATGCTTTGTCTAAGCCATGGATACTCTGAAAAATATCTGGATATTTCCTAATCCCAGAACCTATTGCTCCCCCTCCCTTGCTCTGAAAAATGAAAAAATAAAACGGGAAATAATTTGCCATTTTCGACACCGGTCAACTACGGTGGGATTTCCCTATTTTTTCTTTCATGAAATCCCGAATTCTCTGCAATAAAGACCCCATTACTGTAAATATTTGTTTCAAAAATTGTTTTTTTTTTGGGGGGGTGGGGGCGGAACCCGCGGGGAAAATTATACACACAGTAGTGGTCAATCACTTTGATGTACATTTTGGAGCTCTGGGAATTGCAAAATTCGAAATTTCTCTTTTGTGACACAAAATAATAACGCGACACCGGCTACATCAGTTATATTTACATACATTTTCTTTCATATAATACCACATTTCCCTAATATAAGCTCTTGTCTTCAAATGTGTAGTCAGAGAGTCTCAATTCATTGGCCGTAGGTGACATAATCTATCAACAACGATATTTTGGTCGCCGCGCAATGTAAGGTTTGCCAAAAGGAAGAAAGCACGCTTTTTGAAAATTTTCCAGTTGAAAATCTCTTCTCTAATTCAAATATGGCGAAGTCTTCCCACCAGTTCATTTAGGCAGAAGTACTAGATTAGGAAGAGAACATTAAATTTCAAAATCCGACCTTGGACGGAGCAGTTTAATTTGACCATGTGAGTGGCTGAAAAGTGTTGGTAAGGACACTTGGTTTACACAGTAAGAGGTACGGCTTTGTTGGTATGAGTGTAATGTAACATTGACCGGTTATCCTCGAACACATCGACCGTTTAAATAATATGCAGTCATCACTAATTAAGAGAGAATGAAGTGTGAATATGCTAGCCGTGCATACAATGACGGTAGGAGCCCTCGTTCCCTTCCGATTGGCTCAATCTTGCGTGTTAAGAATACATGTGAGGCAACGCTTATCAAAAAGCATAAGGCATGCTTCACCCGCATGCTTACAGGCTCAAGAAAAGGGAAAAGACTTCTGCACTATAGTTTTTCACGCAAATCATAAACACGAAAATTCAGGCGTCCACTATTCACTAAAGTTAGGAACCGCGGATCGGCAGTAAAAACATCACACGCACTCAGCCTCCAAGACCTACAAATCAAGAAATAAAACCCCAAAATAGTTGTTGGAATATTGCGGTTGGATTAGTTGAAACTTGAAACTTAAAATTAGGGAAAAAACTGGGGAAACGAAGCCGAGCACGTTTTTTCTTTTTTTCTTTTTGTTTCCTTGTTTTTTTTTTTTTTCTTTTCTTTTCAGTCAAGCCAAATGCCGTTTAATCCTTTATTAATTATCCGCCATACGTTCTTATTGTTAGGTGTGAAATCAATATGGGAAGACATCACTAAAGACGTTAAATTCAAACTTTTGGAAACCGCTTGTGAGGTCCATTTAAATGAGCTATGTTCGATTAAATATACAATCAGCTGCACCCAGGTGGAAGCCAAACGACTAAAGTGGTATGCACTTGGTGACAAATGCAACGCAGATGCACAAGATGTTTCTGTGGAAATTGGATATCATCCTGATTTGCCAGGAGAGAACGAGGTAAGAATATTTTCACGCTGTTTTTAAACGTCCATAACTTGAATACTTCTTACACTGATGTTTGGAAACAAAATAATTAACATGGATATTTGGCCTACACATATATTGCGCGAAGACAGACCGAAAAATGTATATTTCAGGTAAACCCTTATAACGAAACTTTGACCTACACCAATGACCATTTCTGGTCAAAACAAAGAGTAGTTCTTGACATCTTGTACTGGAAATAAACTTTAATGCAATAACTACTATTACTACGTTTGAGAGAAAGTGTTGTGGCCGTTTCTCAAGTAGCTGTTTCGAGAAACATTTACATGGAAAACCAGATAAATCGTATGTCGATACATTTGCAATACTTCGCTGGCCGATCATATGTTGGAAGGTCACACACAAAGTACAAATTAAACGTTCAACTCATTTTCCCAGTAGTTGTACTGTAAAAAGTGTGCATTGTTTTCACTGAATAAATGTGAATTATGCATGTCTCCGATGTTTGTGATAGCAAAGTAAACTTTACAAAAAACATCATTAGAATTGCATAAAGATAAAGTGGCACAAGATTTTGTATGTTTAAATGTACATTTGTGGAGTTAGACAATCTCTTTTAGCTAACCAAACCATTCTTGGTAAGAAGCAACTTTGATTGTTCTTTCACTATTTTTTAGATAAAAAATTGAACACTACTCCCGTATAGCGTTTAATGTCCTGATAGAAACATGGTACAATGTTTTCATCACATTGTTTATGGATTCTCTCAATGGTAACATTAAAAGCTTTCCTCTACGTAACTTTAAATCTCTATAGGTCTACAGAGCAAAATTGCAAAGAAAGTTCCTTGGTGATTCTCAGTCCTTCTTGCTTTACAAAGATGAACCATGTACTCATCCTCCTATAGAACTTGTGCAAGTTCTACCTGTCTGGGAACTGCGTCCTCCTACATCAGCTCCAATGGTAAGTATGAAAAAGAGCACAAACCTCTACAGACATCTGGCGAAACTTTCAAATATTGCACCAGATGGTGAAACGATGAAAGGAAATCATTTTTATAAACGCCTAAGAATTATCCTAAAGGATAAACCAAAGGGATAACGTAAGATGACAACGAAAGGTAACAGCTAATCAGACCAAATGCAACCCCAATTGTTTCGTTTGCCCTGTGGTACTGTAGGGCAAAAACTCAAACGTGGTTTGTAGAGAACAATGCAGAAAATATTCAGTACGTACAGAATACTCAAAAAACGAAAATTTCGAAAGGAAGTAACAACCATGAATGATTGTAAATTTTGTCCGCCAATTTATAGTTATAATTTGTGTATTATATACTCGTCATTTAAGTTATCGAGTCAAATGTATTTTAATATGACAATCAAATGTAACATTGAAACATTCAACTTCCAAATTTACAATAACGCATACCATATATAGATAAATAACAGTAGCAACATTTTTATCTTACAGCATATTTCATGGCCGCAGACCGTGCAATCTAACGAAGAGAGCTGTTCCTTTGCATTTAAAAGCCCCCGTTCGTCAGCGAGCCTGCCAAGATGCGTTTTTGAAATATCTGCCAATCCACTTCGTCCAAAGTACATGCTTAATGTAAACTTTAGGGTAAATGATTTCAGTCTTCATTTCGGAAAGAGTATCGACACTTTAAACCTGGGTTTTTGTAGTTACAAATATTAACACATCTAAACATACATTTTACCAATGTTTTTACAGTGACTAATTCGTAGGCCCTACTTGCAATTATGCTTGACGAGTGACACTTTGTCTTCATTGTGGGTCATTTTTTCATAATGAGCGGCGTTTAACAATTTCAAAATTTTCTTGTCTATAGGAATTCTCTATTGTTATCATTTTTTCTACCTCAGGCTCTTCGACCACCTGTAACAAACACAAAAATTGTGACTGATGATATTCTATTCGTAAGTAGACATTTGGAATCCCTTCCAAAGTTGCCATAACATTTAAGTATTTTCGGTTCAAATAAAAAAAAAAAAAAAAACCAAAAGTAAATAATATTTTTGAGATGCGTGGTAAGCTAGTTCATTATTTTCTATCCTACTATACAGCAAGTGGTTACAGCTTGAATATACATAAAACAATTAAAATGTATCAGATTGTTAAGGCAAGCAATGGAATATCTTAATGGGCTATTTCTGTTTTGTTAAGGCCTATTCTAACGTGGGTAATACACGGTAAGAAACACACTTAAAAAGAATGATGCACGAATGTCATTTTATAATCAAGATCATTAATTGATCTCGTTAACTTTAGCCATAATTCTAAATATGATTGGCCGATATTAATATGACGCAAGATTTTTTTAATGATCGTGTGAACAATATTTCACAAAACTTCAATTTGTCTTCACAATTGTTTATAGTACGTATCTCACAAACTTGAAGATACTGGGACATACATAGGCAGACGTCTTCAAGTTCATGAAAGTGATCTTCAAAAGATATTGAAAAGTGATAAAAGCCATCAACTAAAATCTTACCTTATCCTGAAAAGGTGGAAACAACGAGTGGGTGAAAATGCTTTTCTAGAACATTTGATCGAAGTGTTGGAAAAAGAGAAGCTTGGTCTTTCAAGGGAACTACCAAACGAAATTCAAGGTATTTCATCTTACTCTATTTTTTTCCTTCATTTTCAAGGGAACCAACTATATACTCTTAAACTAAAAACACTATCCACCATATTTCCGAGGTAACTAAAACGATTTTAATGCATCTTTTCATCAGGTAATTGTCAAAATATTCAAAGACAGAAAAGGGTTATTCTAGGTAAGTTAACTTTGCAATATATTTTTCCCGTTGCCACTAGCCAATAATTCTGCAATTTCGGTTCAGGTTGCTTTGAAATGACTGAGCGATACAATTTCTTCAAGTAAAATGTTGTAAATGCTTAGAATGATAAGGTGCAAAGTAATAGTGGAAAAAATTGTAGCTGGAAATGAACCCTTTCTTTAACAGGTCGGGAGATAACCGTTTTCGGATAAAAATGAGAATTCGCCCGATCGGGGAAAAATTTGCAGAATGAATATTCATGAGCAATTAGTGTGCACCTCTTCACAGTCGTGGCCTTGTTTTATAAATTTGGATGTATTAAAACGCAAGGTAATTGTTCAAGACCACAGATCGAAATCACAAGAAACTTTCACGAACTTCATATTAAAGAGCACAATTGCAAGCACGAGTAACTCACACAAACTCTCAATAGAAATAATTGCATGAATCTTGCAGCTGTGTCGAGTCTGTAATTTAAGCTTAGGTTACAGAACGTGGAAAAATTGCTCGATATCTCAAAAATTGCGTGGTGAATTACCAAACGTGATCCCGCTTTTCTGCTCCCCTAGCAACAACGTTTCTAAATATTCCAAAGTTTGTCTTCCCTAAGATCGACGAAATTTTGCAGTTGTTTTCAACTTTCCTCTCTGTTTAATTTGCGTGTTAGGATCGCAAATCGTGAAAGGAGAAATTTGAAAATGACGTCACCCATGGCCGTATTTTCCGGGGTGAAAAACTATTTTTCCTTCAAAAGGCTATCTTCCGAACTGTTTATCCAAAAGATATGGGAGAAGAAAGTAGGATAACATAAGTATTTTTCTATGAGGGAATTGCTCAAAGTTTCTTTTTTACAATCTACGTGATTAAAGGTCGTCTTGTTTGAAATTATTCTTTAACAGCTGATGAAAAATCGCTAACGGCCAGCTCAATCGTTTCTGTCGCTGGTGGCTCCATTCCAATCCAAGATACTAATATTGAACTAAACATTCTTCCTGATTCTTTTCATAACCCCACCAAGGAGCACAAAATAACATTGAGAATTCTCCCTGATCGAGTATTTCAGGAACCCAACAAGTGCTTTGAAGCTTACTCGACTTCAATTGTGGAACTAGTTCCTAATGATTTGCAACTTAAAAGGCCTGCAGTTCTGTTCCTCCCTCATTGTTTGAAATTAAGAAATGAGAGGAAATGTGAAGTTCGGATTTTCCAAAGTGATCACAGAAAAGGTACTTGCAGATAATAGCTTATTGAATTTTTAATATTCCCTTGATAAAGATGTACTATTTTCCTTTTCTTTTCTCTTTTTATAAAAATTCTTTTTGTAATTTTAAAAAGTTAAAAGTTTGTTCAAAACATGACAAGTACATACATACACAAACATACTAGCACAGTATGCAATTTATTCGGGACATGGTTTATTTTTTTCATTATGTTGGGAGACAGTGGACTTGTGTCCTGCAAGTGAATGTTGAATTAGTACTCTAAGGAACTCATGTGTGTGAAACAGGTTTCTGTGAATTTTTGGCCATTGTGAAACTTACCAATCTTGAAAACTGCCCCCACTGTATTTAGATGTTTGACGTGTTTAGCACCTGATTATCAAGCAGCTTCAACTTGCATGTGCTTCAACTGTATAAACACAACAAGGTGGTTAATAAAGTCCTGGGACAAGCAAATATAGAGGGCGGCCGTTATGATAACTTAACACATTAATACATCAAGGGCGCCCTCCTAGATTTACAAACTATATACAATTACTTCGAAGTTGTCAACAACAGTACGAACTGTTATTCAGTTTAACTGAGAAAAAGCGGTGTATACAACGCTCGAAATATTTTGTTTATAATTTTATTATACCGTTTGTGTAAACGCATATGGTTGGAAATGAAAGTATCATTATTTGCCGTCTGTTGTTTCTTCTTATATATACATATCTATATATATCTATCTATCCATATCCATCCATCCATCCATCCATATATATATATATATATATATATATATATGTATATATATATATGTATATATATATATATATATATATATATATATATATATATATATATATATATATATGTATGTATGTATGTATGTATATATATATATGTATATATATATATGTATATATATATATATATATATATATATATATATATATATATATATATATATATATATATATATATATATTTATTCGTGGCTCAGTGGTTAGAGCGTCAGCACTAGAAAGCGGGAGGTCCCGAGTTCGAGTCCCGGTAGAGTCAACATCGTTTTTTGACCCCAGCCAGATTTTCCAGCTTTACCAATTTGATTTATATGTTACACGCAGTTGTCTACAGAGTTTATTTTCACTTCATCTCTGCTTCCACGCGTTTCTGTATCTCTTCGGAGATCCGCTGGCGAATAAACAATTGTGTTCAGCTGGATAGCATCAACTTTGATCTCTGGTTGGGCTTGCGTCAAACGAGAACTAGTGCTGTTCCCAAATTAGGCGCCTGCTCAGGAGGTGAGTTGCGAGTTGCTTCATCTGTTATTGAACAACGGCCAAACAAATTCGGCTTCATGGCTCAGTGGTTAGAGCGTCCGCACTAGAAAGTGGGAGGTCCCGAGTTCGAATCCCGGTGGAGTCAACATCGTATTTTCACCTCAGCCAGATTTTCCAGCCTTACCAATTTGATATATATATATATATATATATATATATATATATATATATATATATATATATATATATATATATATATATAAAGCTAATTCCCACATAAGGGGGAAATTGTTATATCTGCGTGCACATAGGGCAAAAAAAAAATAAATAAAAAAGCAACAATAAAATACATAAGAAAAAGAATTCGCCATAACGTCTAAACATATAAACAACGTTATTTAAATTGTCAGCCATCCTTTCGTGTTAACAGCTAAGTGTCCGTAAATTTGACAACATTGAAGTAATTGTATCTACCTTGTAAATCTAGGAGGGCGTCTTTGTCCGTTTAGGTATTCTTATAGAAAAAGTATTTAGAAACGTTAAGGCGAAACTTATATTTTGCCTCAAAAATTTTTTCCCCTATGGTCTACTTTGCAACAAGAACTTTCCCCTAAGTACCGAAATAGTGACATATATATATATATATATATATATATATATATATATATATATATATATATATATATATATATATATATATATATATATATATATATATATATATATATATATATATATATATATATATATATATATATATATATATATATATATATATGCGTTCATTTGCAGGTGCAACTCCTGTTTGGGAAGATGTTACAGAGACAGTTGAGTATACACTATCTGATAGTTGTTGCGAAATCGAGATAAAGACGTTTGGTTGGATAAAATATGTCATTCGTGGCACTCAGGTGGAGGCTAAACGACTAGTGATGTATTCCTTGGGAGGACACTGTGACAAAAGTGCCCAAAATGTGACTGTTGATGTTGGATATCATGTCGATTTACCTGGACATGGCACTGTAAGTACACTCTCTTGGGAGTAAAGCAATGTTAGGCTAATGCTTGAAAAACAAAATTTTGGAGCAAGTTCGCTTAATTTACAAGTCAAGTTTTAAAAAATAGTCGAGTAAATGTAGCCCAACAATTAGCAATTTTCCTGTCTAACAGTGCAGCATGTGCACTGTTTGCTCAACTGTTTGAAGCTTGAATAAAAAAAATTTTACAACTTGAAGGCTAACTCCAACTTCAAATTGGAGGTTATTCCCTTTGTGCAGTTATGTACTCAGAATTTTTTAAATTTGCAAAACAATTTAAGATTTTTCCAGTTTTTCAACGAATGTGAATAGGCTATATTTTACTCGTTTCGGATGAGATCTTGCTTTTAATAAAACTGTCGCGTAGACTTATACAACACTATTTCAGTCATAAATTTTATAAGAGTGTAGTTTCCAAACATCACATTGTATTAATATCAAAATTACAACTCAGCATAGATCATTTATAAGAGTATATTTAAACGCTATATTCAGTTGGAATGTTTTGCATTTGATTTCGATGACTGTTTCTTTGTTTTTATCAGATCATTCAAGAAAAATTAAAAAATAAGTTTCTAGGGACATCAAAGGAATTCACCTGTTTTAAAGAGCATGGTGAAAATCTTGCAGTAACATTCACGGAAGCAAACCCCAAATGGAGATTAGCGAATTTTCCTGAACGACCAAGGGTAAGATCAATAACAGTAAAGAATTGTAAACGAGAAAATGATTAAGTTAAAACAAGAGTTAAATAAAAGTTAGTTTATGATATGAATTAGTTTGGATATCCTGCCTAAACTGTTTTATAAGGAAGTGCAGGGGCGGATCTATTTTTTTTTATTTTGATAATTGGGTAGGAAAAAGTACACGAGAAAAATTATGAAAAAATGCAATCCTCCAAACCAACGTAATTTGAAAATGCAATAGCCTTGAAAGCAGAATCCAAAAGATCGTTTTGAGCATTTGCAGTACAAACTAAACTTCAATTCAAATAAAAAAGTTGAGAAAGAAAATTTTCCCCAAAAAATGCACGAGTCTCATTGGATAAAATTGAAATGCAAAGGAAGCTAAATCGTTTGAACATGGACATGTATTCTTTAAGACTGGATTTGTTTTAGTTTGCTTACCTGCAAAATTAGATTATGATGAATAAAGCTTCAACACTTCGAGCAAGTTTAAAAATCCCCCCAAATCAATATCACAACTTTAAGAGAAGGGTGCAATACGACAGGTGTGCAGGGGACCAGCTACCTGGGTGTCATCGGGGAGCCTAGTTAGCTCAAAATCAAGTGCTTACATGGTCGAATTTACTTAAGTGGACAAACCTGGAGTGGACTAGTTGGCTGCTACAAGTTCGACTAACTGAATTTCCCTTCTTTCTCGTGAAAATAGCCTACTGCCCTAAATGCAAAATCAACCATTTGCATCCCAAACCCAATTAGATTGCAAATTATTTCTTAAGAACCAAAAGATCCAGAGACAAATCCATATAAATGGTTTCGGCAAACGTGATCTCCACAATGAGTATGCATCAAATAAAAACATGCGCGATGAGATATTTAAAAAGGATTTAACGACACACTTAAACACAAGTGCGTTAAAATGTGCTAGCTATAAAAACATGGTCCCATGTGGTTAAAATGAGTTCAAACTCTCCCCTTTAGTCTCCAACGGCACGTTGAGAAAACATGCATAGTAAACAGTGTCAATCCTCCAGTGAGAGTATGATATAATATGTACTGAAAATCAGCAGTGATGTACAAGCTGCCACCCACGGCCCGAGGCCGTTTGCGCACCCGGCGAAACGTTTTTTAAATGTTCCTTTTTCTTTTTTTGTGCTCCTTTGATATTGAACCTTTCCATTTTTTGGACACAAAAAACTTTGAATCTACACGTTTATCAATATGGTAGAGATATCTAACCATTCAGTTTTTTTCAATAATCAATATGCCTATATAAAGATTTTGAGCGCATGTAGGTCTGCCATAATTGGGCACATTGGCCAATGAAAACCCTGTCTTCCCAGAGGGTCGAAAATTTATTTGGTCCGGTGTACCAAACGTTTCACACCCTCGCTCTATTCTATGGACATGCGCTCATTAGAAGCTGAGACAGCAGGCCATCCGTCTTATTGACTGTTCACAGCCTGGTAACACATCTCTTACGTCACATGGCTAACTTTAAAGTGTGCAAACAGACTTAAAGGTAACGTCAATGAAATAATAACAAATATTCACAAAATTTTTGTGGAACATGTTGGCGAGAGATCGTGGAAAATGGTCGTACAAAACCACTTCGAGAAAGTATCATATAATATTCTGCTTTTGAATTTAGAAGTTAAATTTTGAGAAAAGGAAAGGTGAGCCTAAAATTCCCCTCATCTCTTTATCCAAAACAAAGTTTTTCAAATTTTTTGTGTACTTTTATTTGTTGATGCACACCCTCATCATATGGTACATATTCTTAAAATGAAATGCGTAGGTTGAGTACCTTGTTCCAAATTTAATTTTTATTTCTTCCAAGAAGCACTTCTAGTCCCATCTTTTGTGACTTTAGACATAATTTTCTTTGCAGAAAATATTATTTTCTAACATTCAGTCATCCGTAGAACAGAGTTGCCCGTTTACATTTCAAAGACCTCATCGTAATTCCGATTTGCCGCAAATCGTCTTTGAACTATCTCAAGGGGAAAAGAAGAAAAGTGAATTTATGACAATTACATTTAAGGTGAGTAACGTGTGGATGATCCCATTTTAGTATTGGCTGTACTTAGCTACGTGTTAACTAAACCCATCTGCCTTTGTGTACCAAGTAAATCAGATCGTCTACATTCAAATTTATGAGGAAACACCTCCAGGTCTTATGTGGTCAGTGATTGTCATTATACCAGAAATGCTGTTGGACATAGTCGTTTGGTGTTTTTTCCTTTTTTTCTTTTTTCCATTGACGACACTTAGCTGTAATAAAATTCAAGAAATACACAAACTTGCAATGTCATTGCAATGCGTATTGCTTAAGTGCACTGAAAAGGAAGTACCTGACTTCCATAATTTATATTACACGTAAAAGTTTACTTAAAATAATTGGAAATTCCATTTGTCTAAATAGGATGACGTATTGTTGTCCTGTAGTCCTGGTAATTATGAATAAAGAAAAAGTATCCGAGAGAATACCATAATATTCGAACATATGATTAACTTAAACGCTTTTCTGATTAATAACTTTGAAAGAAAACTCAACATGAAAACGTTTCGTTCTGCCTGTTTGTAGAAATTCACACAATTGTCCGTCTACATTTCTGGAGATAACCGTTTTCGAGGAATCTCAACTTTCACGCGATTAGGGGAAAATCTTGCCATGCTTGGTAACATTTTCATATGTCCCTAATGATGCACTGCGATCCTACGGCAAAAATGTAACGGGGATAAACGTTCCAAAACAACCTTGCAATTTCTATCGGTTTCAGGATACTTAAATTAAGACATATTTAAAATTTTTTTTGGTTCGTTTACCCTGCCGATTCTGAGATATCGAGCAAATTTTGCTAGCACCTCTGTCAATAGCTTGATTTAAAGATTCGACACAGACGCAAGTTATATTTTCCGCATAAGGCGTCATAGTGAATTCTTACGGCACTAGTGTGTTTACAGACGTTGTTGAAGGTCCCTTGTGGTTTCGCTCTTTGTTACTAAGCTATTATCTCACAAAAGTTTTCCAACAGCTTTTGGCCAGCATTAGGTACATATGTGTCCAACCAACTGTTGGTCAAAAAATGACCAACCTCGGTTGGGCAATTGCTATACTAATTGTTGGGCATTTTTTTTTTAAAATTTACCGACTAAAGAAGGTAATCGGATAAAATACCACTACTAAAATATTTCAAAAACGTAACCTTCTACAAGTTTAAAAGGCTACAGGCATTGGTAATTCTACCCACTCTCAAACGTAGAAGGATCTTAATTGAAAGTTTATGTATAGACGACAATAAATAATGCAACTTTTTCTTGATATTTCATTCTCTTTTTTAAGCTTTATTGTACAACTTTTTGTGAAGAATAAACATATGTATATAATTATCACATCGCTACTACTTACTAATAGTATGTCCTTGTCTAATAGAGCAGCTTTGAACTGTTTGAACTGTGTTAAATTGTGTTCATATTACCGAAGAAGAGATTATGATTTTTTTCGATTGAGTCAAGTGGCCAGCTGGTTCTTCCTTCATGTTGTGTTTTATTGCACTCACAGGCAATTTTGCATATATAAGGCAATTTCAATGACGTCATTTGACGGACAAGCGTCTATTTTATCAACACGAGCAGTCAAAATTTGCAACACAGCGCAGTGTATGTCACAGTAGTTTCTTTGGGAATACCGTGTGCGTCTGCTGTAACACGCTTAACGCATGCGTGCTTTGCCCTTCCATGCCTGGTTAATTCAATCGCATGACGTCACATGAAATTGCCTTATTGCACCCTCATAACGTTACAACAACAAAAATTTTGCTTTGTTGTCCTCTTTATTTTGTACCAATTAGGAAGCAAACCAATTAGGAAGCTTATTTTACAGGTTATTTAAAGAATAAACTGCATTTGTCGGACTATTGGTGGTGAAAAATCATTAAGACTCAATGTTTGAAAAATATCGGACGACGTGAAGCCATTTCCGTTATTCCTTTCACATTTGGAATTGAGGCGGGTTACTCGCCAGCAATAATCCGAGAAATGTGGTTTACTCCTTTTCTACCACACGCAAATGTCCCTTTTGGGGTTTAATAATAATATGTCAGTGTTAAACCAATCAGAATGCCGGGTTCTGAATAACCAGTCAGTGGTGGTTTTAGAAGGTGAATTAGGAGGTTTCGCTTTGAAGTAAATTTTCCACAGGCTTTTCGGCGCAGTGATTTTAAAGAGAAGCATTACAGAGGAGGAGATTAGAGCCAGTGTGTACAGTAGGGGAGAGAAATTCACATCTCAGTAGTCGCGCAAAATAAAATTTGCATCTACATATTTTTTAAGAGCATTTTGATTTTTTCAAAAATACCACTACTCCAATTTCAAGGTCTTATCAATTTTTCAGCCTCCAAAGTTGGAAACCCACGACACTAAAGGTGCTGTTTCTCCAAAGAATCAGGTAATTTTTTTTTTTTTTTTTTTTTGGTTTTCTTTTTTGTTTGTTTCTTTGTTTTTGTTTTTTTTGTTTTGTTTTTGTTTTTCTTTTGCAGTTTAATTTATTGCTGTTACAAAATTGAATAGTGCAGATGAATCTGAATAGTTTGACTCATTTTAAACAAAAGGAGTAAGGTCTCTTTGAAAAGTAGGTTTCACCGTAGGTAGCTATCACAGTCGCCTGCAATATACATACTGACGCAAGCAAATTTCACCAAACAAGCAAATGAAGCGTTTTTCAGAAAAAAACTGCATTGAAAACTGCGTTCTTTACAGTGATATGAAATTGTTATGGAGGTCTGTTTCTATCAAATTTTCTGAGAAAGCTGTAAGTTTTAATATATTAATTCGAAAGGAAACCTGGAAATTTGACAGTTACTTTAACTTTCAGTTTTAAGAATCCTATGATGACGACTATTCAAGGAATTTCTACCTGTCCTTACGTACATAGCCATCTACTCGAACATGCCTTTAACATACCAAAATAATGCACTGCTGATACACATGCTGTAGAACCCTCTTTGGTTATATTCAATGTGTCAAACGAGCTGTTTCGAATTTCTAATTCCAAGGCAAAGTATACTACGGCTATTCTGTAAACACATGGATGATGGAGTTTGATGTACTCTCACTGCCTAGCTCATAGATAGTAATTTCACTTCTCATTCCGTCTTTCGGATGGAATAGATGTGATGTAGGTTCATTGAAAACTTACCGAGTAGGACCAAGGTCTGATGGTTTGTAACTAAGTAAAAAGAAAACATGCTCATTTGATAAGTTGATTAAGAGATGATTCTTCCTATATTCGATGGTTTGGCCAACTCCCTGGTTTCACACAATAATGTTTAGCTTCAATAAACGCAGAACAATCACTAAAGCCTGCACTAACGACCTTTTTAAAACAATAAAGTCTTACATTTCACAAATCAAACAGTTTCAAGGATTAAATATTTGTTTCTCTTCTTACGTTTCGGTAGATGATGTTTGAATAAAAGCCTTTACAGTGCTTAGGTACCCAAAATACTATGCCCACGTCACACTCTACAACTGGAAATGCATCCAGTTCATACGAAGACATGCCCTAGAATAGAATCGTGACAGACAATGTTTTCATGTTCGTGGTATAAACAGGTGCATTTAGCAAGCGTGTCTTGAATTTTAATGGTTCCTGCGTCCGAAAGCCAGGGAAGTGCTATTTGACTCAATCAAGGTGAAATTTTAATGTTAACAGAGTTAGCAATAGGCGTCAACAGGTGTCTTGAGAACGCGTTGAAAAATGAGATTTGCATGCTATTTTCCGGGACTAAGGGGGCCAAAGTTACATGTTTTAAACTTGCGTGAATACTGCTTTTAGCTCTCCAGTATCTTGTCTTACTTTGTCATTTTCTGTGCACGCTATGGAATTGTTAGATCCAACTTACCTTGTCTCACTGGCGACGACACTGCTGGCTACGGCCCTGTTCATTTTGGTATACTTTGAAGATTATTTATTGTAATTCGTTACCTTTTTTCACCCCAATTACCTTTGTATGAATTTTTCACGTTGTTCACTGTGTTTTAATGTGGATATTACAGGTCAAAAGACCACTGCAACAATCTCCAATGTCACGGATACCATTAACCAGCGAAATTTGGGTATGTATATTCCCATATTTTCGTTCAAATGCAAAAACCTAATAGACTCCATTTGGTGCAAAGAATTATTTTGCATTTGGATATAGGAACATGTTTTTTTTCCTTCAAAGATATACAGAATCAAAAGACAAGCATATCAGCTTTGGCAAAACCATTTATCTAAAATCTGAAATTGATCTAAAATTCACCATTTCATCAATTGCTTTGTAATAATATTGGGTGCAGGTTTCTACTCTAGAATTGCCTTTAGCTGTTGCTCTCATGTTTACAGTTTGCGGAAAGTATGCAAAGAATTCGTGCCAATATATGCGACGCTATTTGTACACACGATATCTCAGGATGAAAATGTAAGACAGTTTTCTACAATTTGATATGGAAGGTTCCTGTTAAGAGAGGATATCCCAATGTCATGGCTGCTATCGGTTATTTCAGACCACCAGGAGAAGTTAAATTCGAAATCATTTTAAACGTGATATCTCCATTTAGAATTGTCTCATTTTGGGCACATAGATTTGTGACATTTGTAACTGAAAAAACAATGACTGGCCCGACCAAAATCAATCGGTTAAAACCGGAGCCGTAAGAGTCACCTCACTGGTAAACTGAAATGTTAAGGAGGACGAAATCTATTGTTTGGTGGAGGTCAAAGGACAATTTCAAGTCGGAAAAGTTTGAACTGAAAAGGGGTTTGCTAATTCGATTAAGTAACAATAATGGACTCCTTACACATTCGGTTTATACATTTAGCATATCGAGAGAGACAAATATGTGGTTTTGGTAATTCGTGGTCATGATATGTAAGAAAACTTGCCCCAAAACGTCGTAAATGGTTCTTCATTGAGATTTCTCGAGATTGATAAATTCAATGCTCTACACATTCAGCATATAGGATTACCAAGCGGAAGAAATCTTCAGAAATTGGTACAGATCAAAGGTCATCTGAGGTCAGTAGAGGTTAACCTTTGAAAATGCTGGGCCTTAGCTACTTTGTTAACACGCCATTTCGACATAAACCTTCGTTTGTGGAATTAAACTTAATTTTTTTCATTAAAGAGAAAGAAGCTCTTACTCTTGTTCTTGGCTCAAGTCAAATGTTATTTGTGGTTATCGGATGTCAAATACCAAGGATCTTTGGAATCACCTACCATCAACTGTTAAGACAAAGCCTTCCTACGTTTCTTTTAGGAAAAATCTCCACAGGTTCTATATAGCCTTGTATTAAGCCCATAAATTTGTTTACTACACTGCGTTCCTGCCTATTTAGCTTCCTTGTTAAGCCCGAGGGGTGGGTGGTGGTTGGTTTCTAGGACGGATGAGGTGGGATGGTGGGTTGTGTGTCTATTATCGATTTTTTTTTTGTTTTTCTGTGTCTTATCTTCCATCTTCGTGTTTTCTTTATTTTTTTTTCTAGGGATTGTCACTTTCCGACAAGCCCTAAAGGGTTTCTAAGTGCACTTCCTTTCACACTTTCTCTGTTACTTATTTACTTTATGATAACTGTTTTTATCTTGTGTTGTAATAAACCAAAAAAAAAACAAATAAATGAAAAATGAAAATATAACATGTCACACTTTAGAGGTGATTTCATGGATTAAGATAAACATGTTAAAAGTCAAAGCTCTCAATGTCATAATATTAGTCCCTTCCTTTGTTTTTGTTAGATTTGATTACTAGTTAATTAACATGGTACCCTCAAAATGAATGAAATTGATTCAAGATAGACTCATTCCAACTTTTTCCAAAATAATGAAAGCTTTATTTGCATCTTTTTGATAAACAACATAAAACTAGTTTTCACAGTATCTGGAGATTCTTAATCAAATTGTAGCAGCACATTTTTATCACGCTCCAGTCAATTAAATTCATTCTTTTGCACTTGGAACTGATGTAACTTAGCACCCTTTGTCTTAGATGAGACCTCTTTTGTGAATGGATTAAACAGTATCCCTGATAAAAACCCAGTTACTCAAGTTGATAGGAAGTGTGTATTTTCTTTTCTTTTTGTAAATCTCCTTAGTTTTATGTTGTGTTCTGAAAATCTTTCAAAGATCAAAGGTTAAATGTGTTTGTTGTGGACGTAAAACGAAAATACTGTAAATTAAAGACACTGTATCGTGAAGCGAAACGGGGGCGGCACCATGTTTTTAGAATTGTTCTTATCTCCTTCGCGCATCACAAACTGTTACAGCGCCATCACCCTACTTGGCCGTGAAAAAATGTTCGTGCAATCGAGGGAAGTTGAAGCATGGATGTACTAGATGGTACTCATTCGAGTGACATAGATTTCTGCCAGACATTTGCAAATACCACATACAACGAACAATCGTCGGCAATAAGAAGAAAAGTCGGCGAGGGCAACTTTTCCCAAAATTAACATGAGATTGACGGCACGGCTTCCAGGGAAACGCTTTATCAATTAACGAGTAAATTGTGATGTTTAAATCTGTGAGAAGGTAAGGAAAATAGATATGAAAAAATACGATAGCAATTACTAGACATTGACAGTAATTCTGCGAAAAATCCTTTGCTTGGCGATGTGTAGTATTACGTGCGTGTATATATGCCATATAAGTTGAACAAGGGAGAAATTTTCCCAAGATTATGGGCACAAATTCCCAAGGTCCGACATAATACAGCAAGAAACAAATTCAACTGCCACCACGTTGCATGTGGATCCTTGTTATTTTATTGAGTGTATAATTAATGCTAAAGTAGTTTCTACCAGGTTACACCTTCAAATTAAGGCTGATATATCTTGAACAGCTGTGAAAGGGACAAAACGTTAGTCATTGCCAGTATGAAATTACAGTACTTCAAGCACACCACTCTTTGTCCTACAATTGAGTTACATAGTGTTTTAGTAAAATATATCCCACAATTAGAAAGACTTGTGTGAGTTGACAGATTTCAGACTACACTCTGGTCACATATGATGGCCTAGCTAGCTCGACAATTGGCTTTTCACACCTTAAATTAGGAGAAAATAAAAAAAAGAATAGTTGTGTGATGCACAAAAGTTTAGGAAGGGTTTCCTTGATGAAAGCATTACATGCATACAGTATGATAAGAAATAAATTGGAGTGACCATGTTCAAAGGATAAGAATGCTATCCAACCAGCTCAGTACTGTTGAAAAAATGCCAACAATTTCCACTGAATACTTAATTGACATGTGACAGCAAATGCATCTAGGGACAGTCTGGCCAGAATGGTTGTCTGAAACATTTCTTCCACACCCGAACTCGGGAGAACTTAGTTTACTAGACCAAAGATTTAAGACTTTTCAGGGTGCTTGCTATAATCTATTACCTAACCTCATTTTAAAGGTCCAATTCTTTCACCCCAAACAGTACTAATTCTCCTAACCTTCTTACTTAATTCCACACACAAAATTTATCCTCATCTGGACGCAATCTCGGTTTATTGCTTCAGGGCGACTATAGAAATGTGCAATTTTTTAATCAAAACTCTCCTCACAGTTCATGTTGTGTAATATAAGCTCTGGTACTTTTCATTGTTTGAATTAGCAGTCAATCAAAGTTCTGAGCCAATTGAGAGGTTCTGTTACCCTACACAATAAGTGTAATTTGGGGTGAGAGGATTGACCCTTTCAAATATCAGGGTAATAACTAGCCCTCAAACAGGGCTATGTCATCAGTTAAATGGCCTAATAAAATGCTGTACATGTAACAGAATACACATGCAGCCCTGTTAGCTAAGTAATTGCATTGGCTTCAGAGTTGGGATAATTAAGGACTGGAGGAGGCGGAGGGGGGGGGGGTGGCAATAAGAACTTTTTTCCACTGATACCTGAAGTGTAACTGAATATAAGTCTATCAATCATTTAAAGCCCTCCACCCCTTACCCTCCCAATGAATTAGGAAACAAAAAGGTTTCAGCTACCGCACATGACAAAGTTTCTTGTCAAGCTATGTTTAGCTGTCACAAGAATCTTCAACATGGCTATATGTATACAGAGCATGAAATAAATTAAAATACCATACCAGAGTAAACTAACCTTCAAGTGTACAGCACTTTCCTTAAAACGGTTTACTGAAACTAAAAGGTTGTTACTACATGTGACATAAATTTTTATAATATGCTCTTCTTTGTATCCTTGAAGGCACTAGCACTACAGGAACTGCATCAACTTTTCTGAAAAAAGAATCACGTACAATACCTACTATATGGCAAAACTCATGCATGGGAACCAACCACTATCTTCTTGTTAAGCTGGAAGGAAAATGTCTTCTCCTTAAAGAAGAAAGTGCAGGCCAGGTCTGTATGGTGGCTTTGAGAACTATACATCTCCACTGCAAGCTGATTGCCTAGAGAATTCAACTATTGAAACTTGCTTCGTATGACATACTTATTTAAAGCAATATTCCGAGACTGGGGAGGACGGCCCATGTCATCATGTTAGGATACAGTGACAGGTGTGCAAGTATAGGGGTGGAAAGGCCACCCAGAAGAACATTGAGATGGGAATTACATATATCATGATATCAGTGACAAAAATCGTACTTGTAGACCCAAACTATCATGCAAGATATATCATGAAAGTTGCATGTAAGCCTCGAATTCCTACATTTTAAAAACTTCATTTTCAAAGATGGTAGTAGTGTTCATATCACTTGAAATATAACCTTTTTTTTTTTAGAAAAACATAAGTTTTTATACAATTTTTGAAGTGAATTCATAACAAAATGCAAAATAGAAGAGTTATGTTTTGTTTGGGAATTAATCATAGTGTCTATTATTATAAAAAAAAATCGGAGCTTTCCACTGTCATGCTTGTTGATAAGAAATGTAATTATGGCATTTTGATGTGTGAAACAAGTGTAAAACAAAAAAGTGAAACAGCTGGTACAAGATTCCAGTAAGAATATGTTACTATACATGATTTTCATCTTCTCTTTTAAATGTACTTTTTCTGTCAATTGACTTTTTAGGAATTCCAGTAATTATTACAATTTTGTCAAAAATCATTTAATATTACTATGAGTTATGAGTTAATTACATGTTTCCTATACCTTTTCATATGCCTCGAACACTAGTTGGGTCAGGCTAGTTAATTCAATAACAGGGGTAGATCAGAAAAATGATACGGTATTTACAGCATGTAGAAGAATCTATTTCCAGTGGTTTACAGCTAGCAGTTATGGTAGGGTTATGAATTGCATTCACTGGAGCAAGGACCTGTAGCACAGATGTATAGCCTACCTACCATTTCTTTTGAATGGGATGTCTGTTAATGACAATGGCAGTTTTGATAATTTCGAGTTTGCGATTAATGAGCCGTTCATTCTCATATAGAATCAAGCATGCACCTAGCTTTTTTTATTAGCATTCTGGACCAAAATGAGGGGGGGGGGGGCGGGAGGGGGAGAAAGGAGGAAGTGATAATTACCATGTACACTGTCCAGGTTGACAGGCCATGACAAGCACTAGTTCACCTCCTTTTATAGTTTACAAATCCATCCCTAGAAAAAGTATGGTCAAACTTTCAATAGATCACATTCTGCTTTTTTCTGAAGGGCAGCAAGTTTTTACATAGTTTTCAGACTTCAAAAGGATCACAATGAAGCCTCATTTTAAAAGCTGTGTTCTACACACTCTAGTACCTTCTCTTTTAACCAGAACACCAGCCTAGTGCACCTCTGCAGTAGAACTTCAGCAAAGCTGAATTGAGTTTCAAAAGTCTACAATTACAACTTCATTCTCATTGGGGACAGTAGCAGTAGGGTGGACCTGGGAAGACAATGTACAGGGGTCCATGGAGAATTTAAACACTTCAGAGCTTGTGTGTGCAAGGTTTCATTCCTATCCCATACCCCCCCCTCACCCCCACCCATGAATATTGGAGCTAGAGGCTTTTAGAAAAATGAATTTGGGCACCCCCTTGCGGTCTAGCTTCCCCGTGCATCTAGAAGGCCTTGTTATGCCATTGATTGAGTACACAACTACAGTACCAGTACCCAAAAAACATTGATCAATAAGAGTGGAGCTATTGTTTCAATTCATATCAGAATTTAACCAATTGGTACTGATCTTTATATATAAAGTGCTATACATTCCTAACTATCTTTGTGGATATGCTACATTCCCTTCAAGTGTAGCGGTGCTGTTTGTACTGCACAAAGTCACACATAAACAAGCTTGTGGATCAGGTATAGGATTAAACCAAATTAGTGGGAGAGAGCTGATAAAAGAGTTCTCATCGATTGCTCAATGCTTGAATTAAATGTAATCAAAAGCTTTATTCAAGTCATATTTGGTCCTTGGGATGTTGGTTTAATGTACATGAATGTGGCAACACAGACCCAAAGCACGTCATGACTGAACCTGAAGGAAGTACTGGTCAAGGAGTGATGTCAAATTGTTTCAGCACAGATGGCCAATGCTTACAGTATCAAGTCCTGGTTTTAAAATTGCTCTTATTCAAAATGAAACACAGGGATTTGGTTGAACCCATTAATAGAAAATGTCAAGATTAAAAAATTTCTGTGTCCCAATAACCATGGCGAGGGTTCCAAACATGACGATAGCTAGGAGATGTGTATTTTCAGCACAAATAAAATTTACACTGGAAATTAAATTTTTGTCTATGAAAAAAAAAAAATATTCTTCCAAATTTTCAACAATTCTTGTCAAGGAACTTCCCATTTTGCTGGTTTTTCCGCCCTTGCTCATGGCATATTCAAATCTAAGAAAAGAAATATTTCGATCATTAGCAAAAGAAGTTTTAGAAAACACATTTGATCAGTGCAAGTGTAGGATATGTAACACAAGCCTGCTCCAAGTTTCACAAAAATTGAATTAAAAATCTTATAACTTTACTTGCATATATTTTGAGCATTCGAAGAATTGAGTTAAGAATTTTATGAGCAACATTCTACTTCATGGTATTAAACATAAATTTATTTGAAACATTCTTTTACAGGATATCTTTTAAATGAGAATTAGGGTCTACTTCTGGAGGTAGAATATTCAAGCTAGACCAAGTCCTCTCACTACTTCATACATTCTCCCAACCTGTTTAATTTTAGCCACCCACAGCTGTTTAAAACTTTTCATTGTGCAGACACAATCCTGGTCTACTGTTTGAAGGGTATCTCATCAAGGTGAGCATACAAAACCCTGTTGAATCAGACTGCACTCTCTGTCATAATATGAGCCATTCTGCATTCTTGAAGTTGATATCACAAATCAGGATGATGCATGGGTATTTCTCACACAGTACAGTTACTACAAATAAATAAACTATAATTATCAATCTGAATATCCTGAACCTGCAGTTTCAAACTTCTACTTCCTCTGGCATACAAAGGTCTCTATTAAAAAAATGACTTAAACACCTTCAGAAGGGTTGCTGCCATCACTGAAAACCTGAAAAGTCATGAAATTTGAAAAAATATTTTCTAGGGCCTGGTAAAGTTTTCTAATTCAAAAAATTGTGTTAACTAATAGTAAGTCATGAAAAATTCATGGAAATTTTCACAAATTTTCATAATTTGATGTAACATCCTCCCCCCCCCCAAAAAAAATAAGTTGTGGAAATTGTTTTAATACTTGGTCCTGGAAAGTGAAAAGGTAGTTTCCAGAAATGTAGGAACCCTGCTTCAACTTACGATTCATTTGAAGCTTACAAAAGACACATGCACCACTGAGTGCACCAAAAATTGTTACTATATTGTCTTTATTGTGCATGATATGATAGTCCCATTAGTTCTTTCATGCTGTTTAGTAACTGGAATAAAATCCAGACCTAAAGTTTCAAGTATAGCTGATGTTATGACATATAAATGAAAAGCTTCAATACAGTTACAAGCTGGTTGGCAATATGTGTGTTCAGGTATCACACCATCTTCGTATTTCCAAACCTTCATACACAAAACAGATTTGGCCAATTAAAATTGCTTTTGTGATGTAAACCATAAAAATGGCAAGCAAGGCAAGCAATCCTTCCAGTATTGATGTGGTTTTCTGGGTTCTGCCAGGATGCTCAAAATCATGCATAAATCCATCCTGGTTGGGAAGCATCAACCAGGTGCCTTTAACACTCCAATTGTAGCTGAGGTTTTGAATCTTCAGTCCAGTTGACCGTGACACTGTACATGACTAACCTATGTACATGCAAAGGTGACCTTGACAACTTTGGGTGGATCCGGCCTTGGGCTGGTCCTCCTGTGCTAAAAAAAAAAAAAAAAAAAAAAAAAACAATACCAGTATATGAAATGCCAACAGATATATTTTTGCTCTGTCTGAGTTTTGTTTCCTTGCGTACTTGAAATTTTTCTGGATTGCTTAATAATCTGCATTGGTACTTCTTCAAATTAAATGTAATAAGCAGGCTCAGCTGGAACTAGAAATGTATGAAAAACACTTATAATTTTTTCTTTATTCTCCTCGTCACAAATTCCAAATAGATGAAATTGTTCTCATATTTCTCACATTCTCTAAGAGAGAGCTACTCATAAAAGATTCTTTCAAACTTTCGGGGCCAAAACTTGCTTGACTGGACAAGGCCGGAGCTTCAGAGGTGAGGTTGGTATTACTGTCACTAGGTCTTGGAACTGGGGATAGGCATACTAGCATTCGGGAAATATTTTGAGGAGAATCCAGATCAAAATGGAAGTTCAAAAGATGTAACAAAAACTTGATATTTTTCCATCAGGTACAAGGGATTCTCTTTTCAAAGAAACTGAAACCAATGCATAGTGAATTTACCAAGATAGTCTACTTTCATGGTTAGACTTGACTGCTTCCTCCCACGTTTTATTGTCTGCCTCTGCCTCATTAGTTTCATTTTCATTTTGGCATTTTCTAGTTCTTAAAGGAAATGCAATTGTCCTTTAATAAAGACCACAAAACTTGAAATTTATTTTTCAAATCCAAATCAACATTGAATTTAAAATCCAAATTTTCAATTTTTCTTTCATAACATTTTTTTCAAAATAATTCCCAGACAAATCTCTGGGTTTGCCCATAGATTTGGGTTGCTTGTGCCTCTTATGAAGGATTTCATCATTCTCTTGGAGAGAGACTGCATGGCACCATGCCGGGTGTTGTGACTTCTTACAGCATGTACTACAATGCTATAGACATGGGTGAAAAGAGTTGTGAAGATGAGAAGCTCCTTCCCAGAAAATTTGGACATCTGGAGGAAAATTTCCCTTTTCTGTACATGAAAATGCAGGGAGAATTGCTCGAAATTTTACTCTCTTCCTGGGCAATAATGCAACTCCCTTCCTGGGAAATAAACATCTTTTCCAGCCCTGGCTGTAATACATGTTGTAGTTAGTTAGATGGAGTTTTACGGCCCATTTCCAACCTATTGGTTCAAGTCGAGCCCGCCACAGCCTTTTTTCCAGTTGTGGCTCACTGGCATGTTTTCCCTGCCCCACTGCTTATATTAGGAGCATCGATCATGCGAAATGGCAGTAGGTTCTTTTTTTAGAGTCTTTGGTATGACTCGACCTGGGAAGTGAGCCTGGGGCCTTCCGCGTGAGAGGTGGATGCTCTACCGTTAGACCAAAAACACTGTCTGTGTAATACATGTTGTATAAGGGAATCGTGCATACATAGAACATGTATGATGTTCGTCTGAACTCAACGAAAGTGCTAGTCTTGGGCAATAACTATTGGTTTAAAGTTGAACAGCCATTTGCAATCCTCCCTACGTGTTTGGCTTCCATAATTACCTGTAGTTGCTGATGAGGGACAAACTGGCTCTAAAATACTGTTAAAGTGGCCCTTTACAGGAGTAATCAATGCTGCATTTCAATGGAATATCATATTTACAGCTAGTGATGCAAGTTTGCAGCACAGGATGAACTGTGTGGATGATGTTCAATTATTATAACCACACTTCTAACTACTGTAAACTTGATAATAGGGCAAGGCTTGTTTTCAAGGAGTACGTATCTTACAATTTTCTTCTCATTCCCTAATATTGGATATTCAGGCAAACCAAGCAATTAAGTAAATTTCACATTTAAGGAAAGAATATTGTCACCTCACTCTATAGCCAATCATGAAACAGGGCAGTCTAACTACTGTACTGTACACTACTGTACTTTATACTGGGGTGACTGCTCGTCTTCAAGGAGTTGGGAGTACATCATATCAACATAGCAACTAGCCCATTTTTTAAATTTATGTAAACTCTGTTCAAGCACATGACATTCAACCTTATAATTCTGAAAATGTTGGCAATGTCAAAACATTACCACAGTGGGTATATTGTGCAACTGGGAGAAAATAATATTGACTCAGGCTTTGTGGACAACTAATTGATACTGCGCGCAACTCTACATCATTATCAAACAAGATATTGGATAAAGGCCTAGCAATGCTCATAAACTGTGCAATATTTTAGTAGATAGTAGATATAAAGTTTCTAGATAGTAAAGATGAGATACCCAACATGAACCTGTCATGCGGTATTGTGTCAGTCAACTCAATTGAATAAAAAGTTCAAAGTTTAAATTTACTTTCAAGTACAGTTCAAGTGCAGGTGTTTTCCCTTATTACAGTAGGCATGCAGGATCAAACAGGCTTCGCCCCTGGAAGCTCTGAGGTACGTGACGCATTTTAGCACACTGTATCTCTGAATGAAAAATGTAGTTTCTGGAGAGGTATGTTATTAAATTCTTTTCAGTAAACCCAAACCCAACTCCTTTCTGACCAGCTAACATTTGGGCAGGGGGAAGGGGGCGGGGGTGAGGGGGGCCAAGAACAAAATCTAGGGAGAGCAAATGCCCCCTCCTGCCCCAACATAAAGCCGCCACTCATGGCACTAATTAAAGGCGCGAAAACGTTATGTGCAATTCTGAACAGCACAAGGTAGATTGTTCTGTGCTATAGTGCTGTGAACCATGGAAGTACTCCTGGAAGTTAGCTGGGAAAACATGCTTTTAAAAATTGAAAGACTTGTTTTAAAACATCCTGCAGTTATTTTCACTCATCTATGGGTGTAACAGCTAGTAACTGAGGTGAGGTCGGTCATTCACTTGGCTCTGCATGTCTGTGTGGCCCACTGCATGTACAGTACTTTGAAGAACACCTGAAAAGTAAACCAAGACTATTTGCAATGAAACAGTATTTAATTTTAGGGAAGAGTGCAAGTATTCAGACTTCCATGATTTCCAATTACCTGTCCCTCAATGATTAAAGGGTGGTGTCAAAATTGGTTGTTATACGAGTCATAAGGATGATGATTGATGATGATGTGAACACTATAGGCCCCATTAAAACAGAAAGGGACAAGGGGGGGGGGGTTGCAATCTATTCTGTCTAAAGGGAATTTTAAATCAACCTACCAATTACTGAAGTGTCATCGGCAGTGGCTCTTGTACACCCCCTCCCCCTTCCCCATGTAAAAAGTATATTGGGCAAAATGTGTAAGAACTTTCACAAACACCTCTTGAAAGCAGCAATTTTATGTGGTAAAAACACCAGCTGGGAAATACCCTTTTATGCAATCTGAAAAACATTTCAGGCAAAGTGTTCTCTGTACGCAATGTGCTGGTCAATAGTGGCAATTCGATATACAGTAGGAGCATTTTTGTTTGCCCCACCACTTCAGCACTATTTCCCTCTTCCAATGAAAAGTCTGGTAATTGCCACTGTCAATAACTGAGGACATAAATTTTTGAACTAATTTTTTATTGCATTCGGCATTCCATGTACACTCAACATACAGATTCTCGGCCCGGTGTCACTGAAGACTTTAAAAATGGAACCTACTGCCATTGTGCTTGATGCTCAACAAAAGCAATGGCGGAGTAGGGATAATGAGCCAAAACAGGAAAAAAGGTCAAGACTAGCTTGACTAGAACTACTTGGTTGGAAACTGGCCGGCCATAAAACTACAGCACATCTAACATACGGAAACCTAACCCAGTGAAAGCATTTATATGTCATTCCTGCCTAGATCTTGGGGTAAACAACATTTTATACTGTATGTACAGGTACAGCTATACTATGCTTAGCCTACCTTTAAGTACCCCTCATAGCCCAGGCCTTGATTTTTACAAAATTTAGTGTTGTCTTGGGGCAACCATTTCACTCATTTTAGTTGTCCAGAAGGAAATTTGGTTGTCCAAAATATTTTTCACACAATTACAAAACAGAAGGCTAATTATGTTCATGTATTATTGGTCTTGAAGAATGAAAAGATATGATGTTTGAGAGACAGGAACACTCTGGTTATGAAACTATTATGGAAAAAATTGAAAAAGTTTATAAATCAGCAGTATACTTTTTCAGTCTGAGAGGAAAATGGTTGTCCATGGGACAACCAACCTTTAATTTATTGGTTGTCCGTATGGAATTTCTGTTGTCTCAGATATTCGGACAACCATGAAAATCGATTCCTGTAGCCCCACTGGTTACTACTGGTAGTAGGCCAACAGTACTTTTTTGGCATGAACTGAATTTAGAATGCAGATTTCTTATTTCCCTTGTGAGGAGGGGGGTTGTGCATGGGGTGGTGGTGATTGAGGGGAAGGAGATCAGCATCAGTTTTCAATTGCATACAGGTACAACCTGAATATGTTGGTAATTATACCTAAATAATTTTTACAAAGTATAAGGGTGAATTGGATGTAACATTTCAAATGTCATTAACTGCATGATTGAGTATTTTAAAACAAGTTGGCTTGAAGGGTATAGTCTGCACTGTGCAGGATTAAACAGTGTGCTCAGAGAGCGAGCTTAGCTTTGAATATCTTGACAATACCTAAGCCCTGACCCAGGACGGGGCATTGGCGGTGGTCAGGGTTCCCCTAGGTTTTTCAATGACGAACTATTTTTTTACCAAGGAAAATATGCAGAAAATAGGCTTCTCAGTTGGTGGCAAACTGTATATTACATATAAGAAGAATTCAAATTTATATTGGAGGTGACGGTGACGGTTTGTTGACGGTGTGTTAATTCCCCTCTTTCTCAAAATCCTGCATCTGCGACTGAGCCCAAAATCTGCATATCCAGGTCTTCTATAGGCGACTGATGAAGGCCTACGGAGTAGCTAACTAGCATTGTTCCACACATGGGGGAAATATATGATGAACGTACTTGAAAGCTATAGGCCACATGGGGCCTTACTGTACCTTAAATTACATCATTTTAACCACATATACCTGGCAAACCACTACTGGCATTTGGATGGGGACCTTCACCCTTAATGAATGCCTAGCATTCAATTAGCAATTCATTATGCCTTCTGAATGCATCTTTTAGCATTCGAAGGACTAATTAAATTAAGTAGACCAGTGAAATGAATGCATATTTTCTTCCTCAAATGAAGTCTTCCTTGCATTCTGAACAAGCCTTCATAATTTCCTTTGAAGTCTACCAAGCCTTCAGTTACTGTCTGAATGCATTCCTTAGTTTTTTAATGTTTTGGATTCCACACATGAATGTGAATGCTTTATATGAATGCTTATCAAAGCCTTCATTTCCTTTTTTGCAATTCGTGTAACTAGTATCAATTACTATAAATGCAGCTGGAGGTCACTCAAGCATAAGCAAGTTACAGAAATCAATTACAGTACTAGATAATGGTGTCTTGATCCTGCCCACCTGGTTGCACCAGATAATCTTCATTTCTATTACAAATCCGACATGCTCAGGCTTACAGAACTGTTGTTCTCATCAAGCCTCTTTGGCAAATTATACTGATCCAACAAAGCTGAGCACTTACTCATTGTCAAATGGACTGTTGGCTAATGAAACAGCTAGGATTATCTATTAAAGTGACAGCATATTGTAGGCCTATGCTTGATAAGAAAGTTTTGTGAGACAATATTAAGGAAAGTGCAAACTCCCTGCCAGGCCATGCTGTTTCGATTGCGGTAAAAAAGGTTGATTTTCTAACCTCAGTAATCTATTGTTCAACTGAGGTATATCAGGTGTCCAAACCCACTGCTGGAGGTCTATTATTTAATATCACTCCACCAAGCATCTACTCCATGGGTTGCAAAAATGACACAGTACTATGGGGCTAGGGTTTCTTGACTTGGATATTTGCATGGAGTATTACTGTCTGTCAATCGTCAAATTTTGTAATTGGGCAAGGAAGGAAATCAACTGTATATTTTTACCGTGACCAATTCGTCATGCCCTCTGCGAGATCATAAGTGTTAACTAAGATGGGGCATGTAGGCCTATATGAGCAAACCGAGGACATAGGCCTAGTCAGATTTTTCCTGTGCTATAGCTCGTCATAAGTTTTACGAGGCATAGTAAGGGCTACTATAATTGTGTCCAAAGGTTAGGCCTATGCATGTATATGCTAAACACGCGTGTGGGATGGGTATGTGCATCACTAACGAGACGGGAATCCTGTTCCTTTTTTTACTATCAGTAACTGAACAAACACATTACACTTACCTTTGAGCATGATGATGAGAAGATGTTTCGCAAAATCGCCGTTTTAAACAGGAGACTGGCCATTCCCAGTCAACCAACCTGCTTTTCTGCGGCGATCTAGGCCTAGGCTATAGGTAGGCTAGAGCCTATTCCGCATGAGAATGGGAACGGGAACTCCGACTTTCGTTTGCTACTGTATTTTCTTGTCTTATTTCTCCTTCTCGTGACAACATTCAATGGTCCTCCGGCGCCATTGCTATAGCCTGGTGCAAACGCTGTCCTTTTAGTTCGATTTTTTTTCTGAACAGGAAGACGTTTACTGTCGTAAGACTAAGACTAGACCCTTCGCTTCGACCAATCTCTCAATGCAGGTCTCCTTGGCCAGTTCGTCTTTTCAAAAATTCCCAAGATCATGTCTCGAAAAACAACGTATAGCCCCTCAACGTTGAACTACAGTAATAATAGCCTATAAGAGCATCGAACTGATGATTACAACACAAAAACCGGAAATTTAATACAAATAAGCCACCTTGGCATTCTTATTAGAACTTATTCACATATTTCATAACTAATTAATAAGTCACTTAAAAAAGCAAAAAATAGAAACAATCACACAATATTTCTTTTTTCAAAGTGGGAAGGAAAAGACTGATCGAGCCATTTAAAAATTCCCAAGATATTGGGAAAATTCCCAAGGGTCTCTCTGGTGTCACTGAGCAAGGTACTCACTTGTATCAAGAAAAACTCCCTGCTACATACAAATTAACACAAAACTAGGCCTGTTAACGCTCACACAAACAAGCATATGCAGCAGTACGCTATCCCACGCAATCGTATGTACCGTTATCATACGGTATCTATGGGCTACATCCGGGATTTTGGGTGGGATAACAATTTTTTTGAAGGCTGTCCAAATGTCGCCCCCGGTTCGCTTCACGATACTGTGTCTTTAAGAAGAATTGCAATTCCTCAAGATGCAAAAATTGATACCATTAATTTCCTTTGGTAAAGGAATCCCTTAGTATTTGAGCATCCTGATTATGGAGTATTCTGCTTTCAAAGTCTCATTCGTCTTCGTTACCAATTCCCTCTGTAATACGTGAATCATTTGCTGCTAGTTTTACTGTATTGTATTGAAAAGCTGAAAACTTAACTGTTTATTTTTTCTTGATAAAAATTTCAATTTATCATTCAAACTGTTGGTATTTTTTATTTTGCAGGAACTTTCACGTCTTATTGGAAATGAGTGGAAAGATATCGGGAGGCGACTTGAATTGAGAGAGAGCGAGTTGGATGACATATCTCAATCTCATCGTCTGTCAGAAAAGGTATACTTAATGCTGTATTTATGGATGACAAAAGAGGGTAATAAGGCAACAATAACAGTACTACAGCAAGCTTTGCGTGATGCAAACAGAAGTGATCTTGCGGATACCTTATGGTAAGATTAACATTTTTATCATTACCATCAATGCGTTAATTGTGAAGTACATTGTAAAGGTGAAAAATGCTCTCTCAAAACTGTAAATTACATTTACATTTCATAACATTAACAACACCTTATTTATAATAACATGTCGGTATAAAAATATTCCAACATTCGATCCAGCAATGAATGCAACGCTTTAACACATTCTTTATCGTTTAAAATTTGTCAAATTAGTATCATTTGGAAATATAACTGTATGATACGGTTTTCGTATTTGGTAGTGTCTTGTAAGCTATGCGTAAAGATCGACAAACATCTCTCGTTGATTTTGAATAACACTGCCTCCAGAGGTATTGTAATGAAAATGAAGAGATTTCACTCCTTCATTCAGATTTTAATGAATGTCTGGGGATATTTTCTACATAGAATTCCTAAAGACAGACTGAAGTCAAAATAAATTCTAATCTAGCTCTGAGTGATGTTGATATCATGAGGTGAACTTCTCGATAGAATGTGAAAGTACTCTTCCTCCCTTCAATCACGAAACTTACCCGTGTAATCTTTGAACTTCGGCATGACTGAGAACAACTTGACAGTTATTTTTCTGACTTCCTCTATGCCATATTTTGCAAGACTCTTTAGTAAATATCCAAACAGAGAACTATGCGAACAACTCAATTAAGAACACTTGAATGGAGGCAAACATGGGCCAAGATAAGCTCCTCGGTATTTCCTTGCAAATCAGGGGCAGAGCTTCCGCACTTCTCCAACGGATTTATTCACGCCATGATAACAAAGTAGAAATTGCCAGGAAAACTCCGCAATTTGAATTTCAAATCATTGAGGAATGACAAACGGTGAAGTAAAATGTTTTTCATCTCTTCTCCATTAGATTTGTTTTTGAACCAGGCTTAGATGAACGAAACTACTTTCGACAAATGCCGGACTCAATTAAGAATATTACGGAACAGCAATGGACAAAATTTTCACCAAAAACATATTATCGATTGGAAAAGGGTAAAACAGCGAGAGAGAGAGAGACAGAAGAGGGGGAATAAATCATCTAGGGTAGGCATACGAACTATCTCTTAACTACCTTATATAGAGACATGCCACCAAAATGTTGGAAATAACAGAATGCAGATACATTATGAACAATTAGTGGAAATGCCTGTACACATGTTCAACTTCTCTCATAATATACTTCTTCAAAAAATGACGATATCTTGGATTTATCATTGGCTATGCACAAATAGTGATGCAAACTTTGTCGGATTGTACAGACGCGTTCTTTATAACTAATATAAATTTTGTAGTATGGGGGCTTATAGTTAAATGTAAATAGCTTTCATAAACATTCTTTAAGAATTTATTGTTTTATTTTGAAACCTTCAATGTTAAAGAAACCACAGTAAAGTTAAGAGAAGAAAGATGTACAAACCTGTATAAATAACGCAAAATCCAAGTCATAAATTGTATGACAAATATTACAGAATTACCACATCTAAGTAACTTATGTTTTTATAGAACGCGTGGGCTTCATAGAAGCACAACAACTACAAGGTCCAATATGACATCTGCTTTTAAACCCTTTGTTAGAATTAAGCAAAAAAGCTAAACACGCCTTTTTCTCGAATCTTCATCATAAATAGTGTCTGTTAATAAAAGAACGCTCTTCTTCGAAATATACCACAGTGTCATTAACCAGGTCTCGCTTTTTACCAGTAAAACAAAAAAAAAAAAAAAAACTTTGAATTGAGAACTGTGATTATTTCAAATAGTTTCATGAAGCCACTTGAGATAAAGTTGTCACAATACCACTTATTAGTGGTTTGGTAACAACGAGTGATGAGTTGGACAGAAAATTGTGATTTCTGAGACATGTGATAACTCAGAAAGAGCTGAACATTAATACATCAAACTATGCTGAAATAAATGGTTTAAACAGCTAGAAGTTCCGATGTGACATCACATGTTAGTTACAATGCATGGCTTTAACTTTTATAGCCTATAAATTTTAATAACTTGAAAACTAAGCAAAATTATGATCTGAAGGTTTTTTAGAAAGTGCTTTTTTCAAAGCCCTATGATTATCTTTATGAAAATTTTGTCTTCAGTTCCTCCTTAAGATTTTTGTTGAAAGAATCATGATTTTGGAAAAGAGGCAATCTGTTCATCGTGCAGCTGTAGACGAGTTTTCGAACTCAAAGAAAAATGGTAGCTAGTTGCAATATTGGTTGACTGGAAAAGTCATATTTTTAGTTTAATTAACAAACTGAAGCAAATCACTAAATCATCATAACTTCATGAACAAGATGCTACCATAACGTAGAAGCTAAAACTTTTCCAGTAGCTGAATTCCCAAATTTATGAAACCCTTTCTTCGTTACAAATTTTCTGGTAGAATTTTCAGGGTATGTCAATAGACACAAACATTTCCAAACATTTTACCCCCTCCCCAAGCCAGCCATCTCTCAGCATACTGCACTCCCCCCAGCATAACACTGGACATTGTTACGTTTATCGTACCTTAGTTAAGAGTAAGTTAGCCGAGTTTGCACTGGGTAGGATCATGACAAACAGATGAGCAAACCACTTCTCTCTCAAGGATGGTCATCGGTTCTCAGTTAAAGCAAATTGGCAATCGAAATAAATAATGTTCAAAATCTCCTGAAGACTCTCCTTCTAAAATGTTGACAACATCATCCTCAACGTGCTACAGGGTAATAATGGAAGTGATAACATATGTATTTGGAGGACCCGAAAACACGATAGAACAAAGTTTGTGCTTCTCGTACCTTTTTGAAGGAAGAGTTGTAAGTCACATATTTTAGAGATGTCCGCAGAGTATTAATCTGGCGACAAAGGCGCGAAAAAGAAGAACATGCTAAGCTGAAGCAATGTATGTTGACCCTGTTTATTTTAATATGAAAACACAGCGATATAGACTTAAAGTGCACCTCAAGTCAAAAAATTCAAAAATATTTAATGAAGAGCAGGAAAAATGAATTCTAACAGTCCAACTCTCATCTTCATAGGACATACCTGAGCTGGGATTTAAAATGTTGAAGTTTTTTAAGTTGAAACAAACTGGTCCATTGGGCAATAATTTGTGACTCTCTTGTTGTACAACACACAGAACCCGCTTTGTTTCCCTTTAAAATTAAAATTGTTTTATGACCTTGAACACTTCCCGTTTACTTGCACAGCATGTTACACAGTGAGGGCTTAATTAATTACATCACCCCATTAGAGTATGTGTGCTATCATAGCTTGGTACAAGGTGCAGTAACTTTCAGAAAAAAAACAAAGAAATACAAATATTGTTATTTGAGTAGTACAACAATGACATCACAATAATATTGCGCAACATGGCATTTTAAGCTGAGTGAATAAGCTTCAACATTTTATATCTCAGCTCTAGAATGTCCTATGAAGATGGGGTTTGGACTGTCAGAATTTTCCCAATGAACCGACTAAAAGGTGAAAAAAAGACTTGGGAATTTAGGGAACGTCGGGTGCCCTCTCTAAATCCATGCCTGCCCTAAGTTTAATATCAGTTAAGATGGAACCTCATAATAAGAATGGAATCCATTTTGAAAATATTGATGCTATTGTCGTCACATAAGTAGCAAATGTTAAATGTTTTTCTTCCAGTACGTTTTTCTAAGTACGTTTAAACGGCTAAAACAATGATTTATACGCATAAATGAACCAGGAAACGGATAAAACAACAAGTCGTTGCGACGCTTTTGAAATAGCCGCCATTGATCTCAGTTGACAAATATGCAGAGCCTCTATAACCAAATCTTCCCCTTAGGTCAAACTCTAATTGTGCACCCAAATGTATTGCTTGTATCATAAAGAGTACAACTGACTAATATATATTGCCTTATTACAAACTGAGTGTTTGACTGGCGATTGCAAGAGAAGTCGAAAAGATTTTTTCCTATTCCAAAAGTAGTCAGTGAGCGTTACGAAAGTAGTAACTTCAAAAATTCTGAAAGTTAACAAACTTTTAACAAAAGTGGGGACCTTCATTACAAAAGTGGTAGAAAAATTTACAAAATGTTGATCTATTACAAAAATGGTAGTTATAACATGAGTGCGCCTTACAACTGCACTATTTTAAGGAGTGGTTATATAGTAAACATTTGTAAATATGGACTGGTAAAGGAGGTTACGATTCCTCGAGGGGAAGAGAAGTTTGATATTTAGAATTGTTTGTTCTAGATTAGTTCGTGTTCAATAATCCTACCGTTAAAAAAATAAACGCATTTTAATACTTCAGAAGAATCTTTAGTGTGGTTTATTTGAAAAGTGTGGCCTTCTTGGTTATCGGTTTACTCCAGATCTAGATCTTTTCACGAACTTGTGACAATCACGAACACCTGCTAGATGGAAAAACTACGCCTGCAGAAAGTTTTTGACAACCGCAAGGAGTTATTATGCCAAGGGGGTACGTCCAAACACCCGCCCGACCGCTCCCATTACTTGTCCATTTTCTAAGAATAAGAACCCATAATTAGCTTAGGGACAGGCCGTATGAAACGTTGTTTTAACATTTATTGAGGAATTTTAGATACCTCGAATTAATTTCAGTTATCTAAAGTAATACACTACTTTAGTATATCTGAAACAGAATTGTTATGTAATATTCATTTCGATATATCTGAAATAGAATTCGAGATATCTGAATAGAATTCGAGATATTTTTAGTTTAATTGGAGGTATGTAAATTGAATTCGAGGTATCTTAAATTTAATTCGAGAATTCAATAAATCTTAAAGTAAAGAATTATTGATTATAATATCTTTCGAGAGATCTGGAATAGAATTCGACATGTATGATAAAGGATTAGACATATCTGAAATAGAAAATTCCAGATACTTGAAACTCTTCCTTATTTCGAAACATCGCAATTATTTTAAGATATGCGTAAATATTTCAAGATATTTGCAACTAATTCGAGATATCTAAAATAAAATTTTAGATATCTGTTATACCTGAATAAAAAGTTAAACGGCGTTCTATAAGTCCCATTGTCAAAACTGCACATAGAGTTTACACACTCTAAACGTTCATCGATGTCACGAGTTGTGATTGGCTGGTTTACTACACTGCGTAGCGGATCCCTATGTCTGTTGCTTCAAGTTTTTCTACAGTTGATGAGCTGAACGAAAATATTTTGTTCGCTTCCTGCGTAATTAAGTATGACTTAGGCAGCGTGATCGAAACTTTTGTGAAACTTTTTTTAATTCATTATTAAAAGATTCTGACACATGATACAAAGGGGTGACTAATATGATTAGAAAGTTGAATGTTTTCTCTCCTGAAATATGGCCTTTTTGATTAAGGTGTTGTCTCGAGATTGCCTTTATCCCAAATTCAATTCAAAAATCATAGCAAAACTTAACAGATTGAAAACTGGTGAAGTGACACAGTGCAGTGACTGAGTTGACCTGATACGGCAAAGTTCTGTAATTTTTTACATACGTGATGTGCAGTGCTTTAGACTGTGCTTCGGTAAACTTTTACGTTGTTCGCATTGTAATGCGTTGAAGAAAGGCTGGTATTAGTTTGGGCGATTTCAGTAACGAAAGACTTAAATCCCCACAGTGCTTGCAGGTCTAAAATGCAGGTCTAAAATTAAGCCACTTTCAGTTACCCTATTTGTAAGTTACGATCACTTCATTCATATAAAAAGCTTTCTTAGAACGCTTCTAAGAAATTTGGAAGACCTAAAACAAAAGAACCATTATGCTGGCTTAAATTTTCTATGTCCTGTCATATTTCAATGGAAGGTGTGATTTTTCGCATCATGGACAATTATGACCAACATATTGTAGGAAATGTGCACACAACTTAACGTATCCATTAATGTCTTAACACTGTTTTCTTCGAGCTCATCTATTTCAAATACTACTTCGGTTTTCGGGCTTATTTCTTGTTAATCATCTCAGCATCTAGCCTTTTTTAGTTTCTTCCATCTATACTTATTCACACCATGAATGCCCCAAAGCTTTTCACAGTAAAGGGTTGAGAAACACTGCCCCAGAATTTTCCCAGGGAAGAAATGTTTCATCCACATCTATCCGTATTGCATTATAGCTTGTTTGTAAGATTGTCAAAATGTTATTTGAAAGGCACAGAAAGTATCATTTCTACTATGCAATATAAAATATGGACTTAAAAGAGGTCTCAATTTCAGAAAATATTTGTCATATTTGTCATACTATCATTTTAAAATTTATGACGAAAATGCCGATATCGAAAGAGCCACTTTACGCAAGAACGCGTGTTTAGTTATAACAAGTGGGGCAAGTAGTTACAGTGTTCATTCCAACTATTTGTCGCACCTGCGAAAAAGTCTGTCGTTGGAGTTCATGCCCAGTTCTGGTCTTCGTCGAGAGCGGACGTGTTTTCGCGGAGCTCTCGTCGATTGCTCGTGCTGAATTTTGGCATTGTACAGCTGCGCTGTTTACTGCTTACGTGGTGTACTATAATATACTACTATCATTATTGAAGCGTTGGGTGTGGTCCCTACTGAGGAGAGAGGTTTGGTCGTGCTCGTTTTAAAGCACGCCTGTTCGACAGTTGTGTTTTTGTATTGGGTTACTTTTCTATTTTCCCCTACCTTGGTTTGACGTTCGGTGCTGAAGTTTTTTCCTTTCTCCTGTTTACTGTGTGGCCTCGTGCCACAAACCTTTGCTGCTATGCCCGCGTGTAGGGATAGTAGCATTGTTAAGTTACAGTTCAAGTCGGAGGCAAATGTGTCACCTCCTCAAGTGTTTAGTTTATTGAAGAAAAGTGGTGTTGAGGTTAAACAAATTGAGATGTTGCAGGCGCTCCAAGCCCGCAACACGTATGACCTGAAGTTCAGGTCAGATGCAGCCCGGCTGGATGGTGTGTCACGCCTGAAGGGGGTACAAGGGCTCACCGTCACCCCATATGATCGCTCTGTGGCGGTGACGGTGCTGTACCTGCCCTTTGAGGTCGGACAGGGTCTGGTTGCGAGGGTTCTTCGGCAGTACGGAACTATCTCAAGCAGTATGTGGTGCACTTACGGTGATGGTGAGTTGAAGGGCATACTGAACGGCAAGAGGCAGTTCCGTATGGTATTGAAGAGGGACATTTCATCCTTCCTCTTCATAGGGGCGCCAAAGCCCATATACGGTACTTTGATTAGCCCCGCACCCGTTTTAAGTGTGGGGAGGAGGGGCACGAGGCCAGGTCGTGTCCCAACAGACGTTGTGGGCGGTGTAGGCAGTTGGGGCACGACAAGGCTGAGTGTCCCAATGACGTGAGGTGTAACCTTTGTGGGGAGGATTGGCACATCTCTGGTGCCTGCCCCACGTCCTACTCTGCATGTGTCAGTGGTGATGAGGGGCTGACATCCGAACCCACGCAACCAGACCCAGAACCTATGCTCGACAACTCAGATGCACCAGAGGAACTGGAGAGGGTGGCTCGTGAGGTAGAGCAGGAGTTCCTCGCCTCAAAGAAGTGCGGGGAGGGGAAAGGGATCCCTGAGGCAGACTCTCCACCCCTGGCACGCGAGGAGGCTGGAGTGACAGCAGTAGAGGAGGACCTACAGCTCTCCTCTGACTCGGAGTCTGGCACTGCCATGTCAGATGTTGGGGAGTCTGCCCCAGGTCAGCACATTAGGGAGCTACCGTTGGGAGAGAGCTGGTTTGATTCGGGTGAAGGGATACCCGAATCCTCATTAAAGAGATCTGCCTCGGGTGAGGTGTCTGACCAAGTCTCGGCCCCCATATCACCCCCTCGTTATAAGGTCAGTTAGATCCATTCAGATGTTTAGATGCCCACCCTTCCATGGCTGTGCCCCTATCCCTCTTGACCCTGAACGTCAACGGTATGAGGGACAGTCGGAAGCGGGCCAGATTTTTTCAGTTTTGTAAGTCACTAGGTGTGGACTTCGTTTTACTCCAAGAGACACACATAGTGAATGAGGACGATGTCCACACCTGGTCCTTTGAGTGGGGTGGAGGATTGCATGCCTCCCTTGGCTCAGCATCCTCTTGCGGAACAGTTATTTTAATATCACCAAGGTGGACCTCCCTGGTTGGAAACGTTGATTCTGATCATGAGGGCCGTTTGGTATGCGTTACCATAAAGCACCCCAGTGGTAGCTTTCTACTATGTAATGTGTACGCGCCAAATCGGCCCTCAGACAGGAAGAACTTTTTCACCTCCCTACCATCTTTCGTCCCTGGCAGTGCCCCACGTATCCTGGCTGGAGACTTTAACTGCGCCCCCAACACACGACTCGACAGATTGTCCTCGTGTACCTCTTCAGGCCCTGGTGTTGGTATTTCGGAGTTGGACATGTTCACAAAGAATCACGACATGGTTGATGTTAGGAGAGCACAACACCCGGATTTGTCCGTGTTCACATGGCACCGACCAGATGGCACGGAGGCCTTAAGGCTGGACCGGGTTTACTCTCCACCGGCTCTGTCACCAACGAACTGTGATGTTGTGCCATGTCCAATTTCGGATCATGATGCAGTTACTGTCTCTTTTCAACCCCCCCCCCCCCCGAGTCATGGCCAACAGGGAGGGGTTTCTGGAAAATGAATACTGATGTTTTAACAGAAACAGATTATATTGCACAGTTAAAAGCCAGGTACGAAGGGTGGCAAACATTAAAGCCAGCCTTCCCAACCGGTTTGGAATGGTGGGATGACGTAAAGTCCCGCATCAAGCAGTTCACTATTGAGTACTGTGTAGCAAGAGCTCGTCGAAGAATGGAGGAGTTCCTCTTGCTCTGCTCCAGGGAGAGGAATGGGGACTCCCCCGCTCTTCACGCAATTCAACAACAACTTGATAAAAAAACTACATGGGGCCCGCATTCGTGCCCGTGTTCATTGCGTGGAGGCGGAGGAAAAGCCTACAATCAAGTTTTACCGGGATGCCTCGCGGTGCGCCATGGACCGCCGCATAAAAGCGGTGCGAGATGCCCATGGTACATTACAGAAGGACCCTCTCGACATAGTTGACATATTTAGAAGTTTTTATGAAAATCTTTACACTCAGGCAGATGTCGACGAGGGTCTTCAATTACCCCTATTAGATAATATTGACAAGTTCTCCTCTAAAGAGTAGAATGGTGATCTTGGCGCCCCTTTGACTGTCGTCGAGCTCTGGAAGGCAATAGCAATGATGAAAGGCGGAAAGGCACCCGGGTCAGACGGTATTCCAATGGAATTTTACAAACACTTCTGGGGTACCGTTGGACATGACCTATGTGATGTATACGTCTCTGCCTTCTTTGCTGGGTCATTGAGCACCTCGCAGCGCACTGGCATAATAACCTTGCTACCCAAGTCTGGTGATCCACTTGAGCCAAAAAATAAGCGACCAATCACCCTGTTGAATGTGGACTACAAGATCCTTGCGAAAGCCCTTTGTAATAGACTGGGCACTGTTATGCCGGATCTTGTAGGGCCTTACCAGACATGCGCGGTGCGTGGACACAGTATCCAGCAGAACCTTTGGTTGGTGCGGGACCTGGTTGAGTATGTGAAGGACCATGATATGCCATGTGCGCTTGTCTCCCTTGACCAGGAGAAGGCCTTCGACATGGTGGATCATGGGTTTCTTTTTTAAGTATTGAGGAAATTTAAGTTAAGCCCAACCTTTGTTAATTGGGTAACCTTGTTGTACGGTTATGTATATAGTCGGGTTTTTGTTAATGGTCTACCATCGGGAACCTTCAGGGTCCGACGTGGGGTACGTCAGGGGTGCCCTCTGTCACCCCTACTTTATGTGTTATTCAGAGAATAACACATGCCTCCAGTATGCTAATGATGTCACTTTTGTGGTCTCCGACCTACCCTCATTCAGGGCCCTTTCTGACACGCTGTCCACCTTTCAGAGGGCGACAGGTGCCAGACTAAACCCCACTAAAACCAAGGGAATCCGTCTGGGCAAGTGGTGGTGGAAGTCCCTTCCTTTCACAGCATCGTGGGTTGACGACGTCTTTAAAATTAATGGCCTATGGTTTGGTTATGGTTCTCCAGAGTTACTTACCTGGAATGAAAAAGCGGACCTGGTGGAGGCTAGGTTGACATCCTTTGGCGATAGATATCTAACTCTTATGGAAAAGGTGACAGTAATCAATCGTTTTGTTTACCCTCTCCTGTGGTATCCGGGCACTGTTCTGGCTGCTCCAGAGAGGGTCCTAATACGACTTGAGAGGGCCATTTTGGGGTTTCTGTGGTCAGGGAAAACGGAGCTGGTCAAAAGAAAGATGGTGTACCAGGAATGTAGGTACGGGGGTCTGGTGCACCTTCCCCTGGTGCACCTTCCCTCGAAGCTCAGGATTCTCCTGACCAGATGAGTTTTTAGTGCCGTTGAGAGCCACTCGCCGTTTACATTCTTTGTGCGTTACTAGGGGGAGGGGGGATATCATTTCGTTGGTACTTTCCCTCCCTTTTCAGTAACAGTGTACCCCACAGCTGGAGACCAACGGTGGCATATTGCAACATGGGGGACGGTCTCCGCATTATGTCAACAGGGGGAATGCAGTCCAGTGCGGGGGACCTGTACCAGGCCATTTTTGAAGACATGGTTGGACAGGTCCGACCCAACGACTATGCGTCGGGACCGGAAGTGTGGCGTGTAGTCCACAGCAAGTCACTCGATTACCGACGGTGTGATTTTGTGGCTCTCCTGTGGCAATGGTTTCAAGTCCTGGCCGATCTCCTCATGTTTTCCAACAGCTTGGCGGTCGGTCATGACTATGCTCTGTATGGTCTTTCGCCCTCGCCTTGCAATGCAAGTGTTTGCGGGATACTTACCTTTGTCTCGGCTTCCGTGAAGCTTGCTATATGGAGAGACCGGTGCAATATTGTATTTAGGGGAAAGGGCGGGACTGCTGACGTCCTCCTGGCATCGGTAAAAGCGGAGGTTAAGGTGAGGGTGGAGGCTGACTTCGTTCGTTTGCCAAGGTCGACGTTCAGCAGACGGTGGGGCCCGCTTGTTTCGGTGCGGGCTGGCGGGGTTTTAGTTAACTTGTTATATTATCTTTACATAGTTTTGTGTAAATAGCTGGAGTATTGCGTGGGCGGGATGGGATTGGCCCATGTAATTGGGTATGTAAACAGTCATAGTCATAGTTCTATTATTGCAATGAACATAATCTTCTGTTTGATTAAGCAGTTTGTAAATAGTTTGCATCTATGTTTCCGCCTGGTCTGGTTTGAATTTTGTTTTTGATTTTTTGTTTGCATGTGCCGTTTCAATGCACTGAAAAGAACACAAAAGTCTGTCGTAAAAGAGAATGGCATTTTATAATATAGTCTCGATTAGCGACTCCTTTTCACACAGGTGACAAGAGGTCGGTTATTTTCTCACTAACAGCGTATGGCCATCTTGCATCAATTTGGCTATAACATTGCAAAAAAGGGCGACAAGGTATAAGCAAAATGGCTGCCCAGATAAAGGTAAAATGCGTTTTGAAAATGGAACTTGTTTTAAGTACATCTTTTTAATGCTACTGTAGTATTTGAATAAAATATAAGCGGAAAGTGTAGGTGTGACACTCCTTGAGGAAACTTTTCTAAGTTTTTCTGTTACTTATTTCACTAAAGTCCCCCAAAGTGCTTTCTTTTCTGGTTCGTCCTCTCTGACGTCTGGAACTCTGGAAACCATGATGATATCATATTGTTTTCACCTTGACAATCTCAGCCGTGTGTAATTTAAAGAAACATTAAAACTGAAATTTTGTTGGCTGATTTCGTACTCTTAAAAATTAGAATTGGAATCCATGTGCATCATTCCAGTGCCGATTGCAGACTACTTCATTAAAATAACTCAAGCAATAAAGCGCTGTTGTTAGGGTATGTTGCAGTTCTTTACTGAATCAGTAATCTCTATATGCACTTTACTTGAATTAAGACATCTGTAGTCCAATAGTTATTTAGTCCTTTTTAGTGCTTTATATACAGTCTCTCCCCCTTCTGAATGTTGTCAAGATACACATTGCGCTTTTTGTAAGGGTTATATACTTTTTGCTCTTCTACAACTAATGTATAAACTTATATCTGCCCTTCTGCAAAATAACCCTCGGCTTCTTTTTTCCACTCCTTTTGAGCGATTTGCTTTCCAACAGTATAATAGTTCTCATTTGACTTCATAGAATCTTTCAAGTGGGGTGTTTTAGACATTATTTGATGGCAATGTACGCACTCAGACATGGCGGTTTGCCATCTCGTTTAAACTGGATAGGGCGAGAGTGTACTCCGAGACAAAATCACAAATTGCAATGATATATCACCTGTCACGCCTAAAGTGACATTTAACAAATTGTTTGGTTCTTAAAGATGTTTTGACGCGCTCTCACTTTTATTCCGATCGGTGTCTATTCCTCTCTTCGAATTTCATTTCACACTTTTTCTGTTTTGTATTTAAAGTAAATAGTAGTGATACAGGCCACTTTGCGCAGATAGTGCATTTATATTCAAAACCTGGCAAATATCATCTGACCTCGGTCCCATTCATGTTTGAGAAATTTCAGTTTAATGATATGCGTCTTTCTATGTTTACAAATTTCACAGGTTGTTGTATTCGCAGGTTGATGAATTCGCAATTGATGTATTCGCAGGTTTGTGTATGCGTAATTTACAGGTTGATGTATTCGTAATGCACGCTTAATCTATTATTAAATGGTAAAGATGCAGGCAACTTTGCGCAAATAGTGCATTAAAATTCAAAACCTGGCAAACATCATCTGACCTCGGTCCCATTTATGTGTGAGATAATTTCAGTTTAATAATATGCGTCTTCCTATTTGTACAAATTTCACAGTTTGAATGTATTCGCAGGTTGATGTATTCGCAATTGACGTATTCGCAGATTTGTGTATGCGTAATTCACAGGTGGATGTATTCGTAATGTATGCTTAATCTATTCTTAAATGGTAGCAAATGTGGTCCAGCAGGACAAAAATAAGGGCAGGAAGTGCCTGTCTACAAAATGACCGCGCGATGAGAGGGAAAAGATAAAAAAATGCTCGATTCATGTGTGATCACTAACGGAAGGAATTCAGCACCCCAGCTTCAGGCTCTCCCTCTGTTCGCGAACACAGTAGTAGGTGACTGTGTTACAAGTGTGGTAAATATTGGTGTGGGAGTAATGCATGTCCTCTGAGGGAATAATACATTTTAGCATGTAAATTGAAGAACGTTTAAAAAATAAAATATACATGAACTCAGTTGGCCAGATTGTTCCAAAATTATTCATCATTCAGTCGGTCGGTCTGTCGCACGGTCTATCTGTTAGGCAGTCACTCAGTCAGCCAGTCAGTCAGTCACTCAATGAGTCAGTCAAACAATCGATCAATCAGTCACTAAGTCAGTCAGTCGGTCGGCCAGTCTGATAGGCGCGGTTTTACGGAGGGGGTGGGGCTTTGGGGACTCAATTCCTTTCCCCAAATTTGCTCAAGCTCCCCCTCCCCTTCCCCAAAAGAATACCCGAGGTTACGTTTACCTTGAATTTATGGCTGTATTTGCGTATGTTGAAAACAAAACTGCCAAAAAGATCTATAAAAACATACATACCAACATATAAACTGATTCGGCAACTCCCCCCCCCCCCCCTTAGTCCCACCTCCGGCCAAACTTTCCCCAGGTGGTTGGGTCTTATTTGCGAAAACCAACGGATTGTCCACTCTTAAAAATTTTTCGAGAGTCAAATGCGTCATGCTAGATAGGAACGTGATCTCGCCATTTCTGTTCCACGCCACTGGTGACGTGGGCCCCATCTTGATTGACTGCGTATAATATGCTACAAGTAGACAACCACGCTACTGTACACAGTACGAAAACATGGTGCAGGCAGTTCGGCACATCAAATATAAATGCAAATTCACAATCAGCGGCCTAGCCACATGTGGGGTGAGACATGAGGGCAATTGACCCCTAGCTAAAGTATGAACACCAAAAAAAATTCTGCAAGTTTGCTAGTCTATACGTGACATCAGATCCGACATCAAGTAACATAAGACTGTTTTACGGTTTCTTTTTTCCCAACCTTTCCTTCATAGAATTCCGTGCTATCTCAGATGCATGCATTATCTGAAATATTTCTGTAAAAAGGCAAATCTTCGACGCCCTTTGGGCGTTGCTTATTGTAACCTTTATATGGAAATGTTCACACTTAAAACAAATAAAAATGTGGGAAACTTCCCCAGTGGATTCTGGAACTTCAAAATTAGAAATATGACATAATTGACAACTGAAAGTAATTTTTCCTAATTTTTTTCCAAAAGTTGGAACTTTTTCCTCTTATACGAGCTGTTGATTTTCACATATTTTTTTCCACAAAGCAACTAAGTTCCAAAAACATTTTAAATGCTGTCTGCTAGTTCAATCCACAGGCCTAAGCTAGCATTATGTAACAACAATGATCCTTGTAGTCACTTTGCAACCTTCGATTTTCTGATGAAGAGGGCACATAAACCCAAGACATTTTAAACTTTCTTGAAGGTACCTAGGATGTGTGATTTTGAGCTCCATTTTCTTCATGTTCTCAAGTATTTGTTTAAGAAAGGCACAGTTTCGGCGCGCTTTGCACGGCCCATATCACGTCCGTATTTACTGCTTCAACGGCTGGTATCATCTGAAATTGTGAATTGTTCAGATCCTGCTGTACTAGAGTACAAAAAACCACCCACCATTTTCCGCCATACAAACTTTCATTCTAATTAGTGTTTCAAAAGGGTAATAACTTCGGCGTCGTTACGGGCCTTTTATGCACAGAAATAAGCATCGGTTTAAAACGACAAATGGAAAATATGAGTGCTTGCTTTCCATAATCTTCGCTTCAAGCCTCACACGGCCGTGATTTACTTCTGCTGAGTGAATTATGGCTAAGGGAAACTGTCGTCTGATTCTCCAATCCCACAGGTTCATTGCATCATATGAAACCATGAGAAAATGCTGTAATAGACATCCAGTATTTATGGAATCGAGTTTACGGATCAATCGATTAAACTGAAAAATGTAAATGATTCTTCTTTTTACTAGCAATTCCTCGTTTCTCTTGTGAACCTATATATGTCAGAGAACATGACCTGTTGCTCGTAGTCTCTCGAGAATGTTTAGTTTAAGTTTTTTTGTAATAAAAATGCCTGTACATGACAAAAGTGTAGGCCTTTACATCGAATATCAAGTTAGTATGGTACCGGTGGCATATAGCAACAGGGGGAAGGGGGGTTCCCCTGGCTCTGAAAAGTGAAAGATTGGGAAAATTGCCATTTGTGACACTAGTCAACCACGGCGCGGTTTTCCCAACTCCTCCCCTCCTGAGATTTCGAATTCTCTTCAATAAAAGCTGCATTTTTTTTAATTATTTGTTTAAAAATGCAAAATTATCTTTTTCAAAACTGCGATTTGCAGTTCCTTATACAGTAGTGTTGAACTTTTCCGAACTCTGGAAATGAAAAGATCGCCGGATCATGAAGTTACATCGGCAACTAAAGTGCTATTTTCATGAATCTTCTATCACAAAATTCCAGATTTTTTTTAATACAAGCACTTAACTTTTAAAATGACGTCGGAGATCCTCAATTTGCAGTCCTTCTATAGCATTAAATAGCATCAATGATCTTTGGTCGCAATGCAAGCTCAAACTTGCGACTTGCCAACAAGAAATACAGATTCTTTAGTTATTGGCAAACTTTTCACGTTTCCTTATATAGCATACCCAAAATCAATTTTTCCCCTACAAGTTCAGCATTTTCAAATGTTTGTGTAACAAGGGGAAAAATTTCGTTGCGTATCGCACGCCGAAATTTCGTGAAATGGTGCGCGGAGTAATGGTGCTCACACTTATCAAGAAATGGAAAATTTAGGTGATAGCCCACACTGGTAAAATGGCTAGCTTCGCCACTATATGATACTGTATTTATTATGATGGCCTGATCAGCCTGGTCAGTGTCGAATCTCATTTTTACAGTTTTCACAAAAATATTCTGCCGTTTCAAGCCTCCTCTAAGCCCCCCATCTCCCTATCCTCCCACCCACCCCCCACCCACCCAAAAAAATGACAAACGATAGTACCGCGGCCGGTCAGTCACTCAGTCAGTCAGTTAGCTAGACAAGACCTTATAATTCTAATAAATTTCTAATCAATCAGTTTAAGTCGAGCAGGTCGCGTTTTCTCTTCCAGTCGTGACTCATTATCTCGCCTTTCTTATTCAAATGCTTTTGCTGAGCACTTAGCACTAAAGCCAGTAGGATCCATTTTTGAAGTCTTCGGTATGATTCGACCAGGAGTCGAACTCCAGATTCCCTGACAGACAGCAGGTTGGATGTCTCAACTACTTGAACAATTTGTTAGCATGCGAAAACGATTCCACACGCGGTTTCTCATTGGAACTTGGCATATCGTCGTCTGACGTGTATCGCGATCGGACGCAAGTATAGCACATCAACACATCTTATGCTAGCTATGTACTAGCACAGCACAGTGAACATTCACTGCACTGTGTACTTTCACATTCGTAACGATAATAGACCGCTTTCCATGCATTCAGTGCATAAAAAGGTACGTTACATAATAAATCTAAGTGCTGCGGGTTTCACAGACTTTTCATGCAGACTATTAGGCTGTCTAATGTTGTGTAGAGTACGGTAGCACGGTATTAGGCAGCAATGTATTAGTAAAAAACCCGACTAGATCTGCGTTTTAGCTATGACTAGCGCAGAAGAATTAATGAGTCATAAAGGCAACTCCGCATTATGAATCGTCCTCTCATGAGGGAATTTAATGTGAACAGATCTTTATTTTGAAATACCGAAATACTACCAGCAACACGTTGGAAAAATCAACATTTGTTTTACATAACATTCTCAATTCTTTTAGAATCTTAAAAATTATTTGTAAAGGTTAGTGCCCACTATTAGAAAGAAAAAAAAAAAAATTGCCCCAGAATTTCCGACTTTCATTTAAATAGGAGATAGTGTTAACCTAACAACTAAGTTCATGAACAGGTCTGCAAAATGGTCATTGCAGATTATACTTAGACCTGAACACAGTATATATACACCATACAAGGATTAGTCTGTCTAATGTTTAATGTCTTGATAAAACTTTTGGAAAACCAATAAAGGCAATTATTTACACATTCTTTTATTTTTGTTACAAAAAAGAGTGTAAAAATAAGCAAAAGAGCAAGCACATATCAAGAGATCAATTAATTTGTGTTTTTAAGATCTAGAACTATTTTAATTGTCAAGCATGACTTGTCACAATGTAAACAAACATTTCCTTGTTCTAATCATAATCCACAGCAAAAAATAATGATAAATAAAAAATAAATTATATGGGAATTTCTGAGATTTTTTACATTTTCTTAATGCAGCAGGGAGGTATTACTAAAATGTAAGATTGAAGGAGGAAGAAGATATCTCAGCAATTAAAAGTGTACCTCAAGTCAAAACGGCACATCGAGAAATTGCAGAGAGGTACGGACGTCGACAACCCTCTCTCTGGATCCTCTACTTAGGAGATCAAGGAAAACTTAAGGATAAGTGAAACGTATAATGACGTGATCTAACGTTTGCTTAAGTGTATCACAACAGCGGGCAGGTTACAATGTGTAGGTTCCACCAGGAAGAGTTAGTGTTATTTTTTGTAAATTATTATTATATTTTTAATTTGTATCAAAAAGGTTGGTAAACTTTATGTGCAGTCATCCATTCTTCTCTTTCAATCAATACTCCTAACGTATAACTTAACAATTCTAGTGTTTAGCAACAATTTCAACAAGACATTCATGATTGTATTTTTTCAACATGAGTTAATAGATGAAACAACTTTGAAGTCAATAACGTTTCTTTAATAAGTCGAATGATCATAAATGAAAGGCTTGATTAAGTAACAAATGAGAAAATATTCAATATTACGTCCACTTTTGTTCGAAGAACAAGTGCACTAAAATGTCCTCTTTATTGCGTTCTTCTCTGTCGTAGCTTCCTTCGTAGGAAAAGAGCAATGAAAATTGTCACTTCACCTTGAGCAAATAAATATTGAAAAGTTTCATTAACATTTTATGGTCTGATTATGTGTTTTGTGTTACATATGCCTACCTGTTTCATAGGAGTGGTGGTTATTGTATATTTTATACCAGACTGCATATAAAATGACTGTTAAGAGAATACATATTATAGAATAAGTCCCTAACAATATCATTTTGAGATGAATTTGCCTAATGTTGCCTAATACTCTAATAAAAATATTTCATGTCCGCTCTGTCTTTAATACAGAGGCATAAGGGGCGGATAGGAAGGTTTTGAAATACTGGGGAAAAATTCAATTAAATATGATTGATTGCAAAGCAATAGCAGTGTTTGCTTACCTACGATAACAAACATTATTATCATATTCATAAGTATGAGAACTGTTGATATTGGTGATGTGTATTCCTGAGGCGTAGGTACGGACGCAACCAGTACGTTGATGAATATTGCAGTGAGAGAAAACATCTAGAAATGAAGGGGGTATATCGGTTCATTAATATTTGTAACTTAAATCAGGAAATACTTGAATAATGTTAGACGAGTGATTTCTTAAACCTGCCTACAATTATTAATTCCGTGAGAGAGAGTAGAAATACAGCTGAAAGCAAATTTCTGTTACAAGGTTCTCTGAAATGATCCAGTGGTGTTGATTACCACGTACCTGCAACCTCTGTTCAAATTGACTGGTCATTGGCGAAAGCTTTGCATGGAGGGTGAGGAAAAGGACAGATGTACCAATAGTAAGCAGCTTAGTCAGGGCATCCTCCCATCCAAGGAGGGTCACAAGCACCGTTTGTGCTACTTTTCGGGCTAATTCAATTATCTCCCAGTACCAGAACTGGGGTCTGTAGTTTTCACAAAGAAATTTCAACCAGACTGGAGTTATTACGAATTGATCACAATCTTCTTTGATTAGTGGAGAGCTTTCATCATGGGTGTTGCTAGGCATTGGACTCGTATCATGTGGATAACCATGAAACTTAGTGGTACCATTCCTCTGGGAATGTTTCCTCAGTAAGAGCAGAAGAACACATGGGAATGCTACTACGTAAACTCCTGTTGCAACGTAGGCAAGTATTTGATATATTTGTAGAGTGTTACATTCAAGATCAAAATCTGATCGAAGGAGCGTGATGTTTACGTCAGTTTCGTTTTCATATATGTAAAATGTCTCGCAGGCACCAGGGTACAGCTTAAACACCACATCGCAAGTTGGTGGATATGTCACGAAGATTAAAATAACAGCGAAAGTGAGCAGTTTTTCTTTCAGTTCTGTTTGCTTTGCAATCCTGGTAACAGGACTTCTGCACTTCAGATAAATCTTCGCAAACTGATACAAAAAATACAAACCGGTAAGGAATGCGATTGGAAAAGCCATGCTGATTATAAATTGGACTTTAGCATTCAGATGCAACTTTTCACTGTAGCAATGTGGTCGAATGATAACACGAAGAACGTTGACTTTTAGGAAAGAGATAACCTGTCCTATAAATTCAAGTGGTCCAGCCCAAGTTATATCGTGAAAAGATTCAAAGAGTTCTCCAACGACTTGATAGAATCCAAGGACAATTTTTGTTTGTGACGATATTTTATCGATAAGGGACCTTTGTCCGGATTTGTTCTTCTCTTGGTTTTTGCTTTGCCAATATACGAAAGCAAAGGAACCAAACCCGAGCAATATTATAGCTACCATCTCCATAAAGATCCATTGCTTGTCTGGACAAGGTACGCATGTATTTAAGATAGAGTAAAATCCTTCCTGACATTTGCTACACAACCAACCTCGATAACCATCTCTGCAATTTCCCTGAATTCCTCTAGCAGTGAAACTATTCTTGTTCTCGCAGTTAAACGGCTCCGGACATTGATGTACTTTTGGTACTTTGCAATGATATCGACTACTTGAATTGTCATATATTAGCGAATCATTTTCCAGATGTGAAACAAAATTGAAATATGCAGAAATGTTAGCTCCTGGGAAAGACCAGTTCCAGTAATATCCAGGTTGTAACGATTTAAAATCTTTGGAAAAACTGAGACCTTCTTCAAGACACAGAGAGCAGCCCTCGAAGCGATTGGTACGAGCGTAATTTATCTTACAAAAGCATGCTCGATGGCCTGCATGTTTCTTAAGGTTCGTTCCTTCAGGACATAGCTCACAATCTGTGCTAGATATACCCCCCGTATGATTCACGAATACCCCGTTAGGACAAAATTTGCAGTTGAGACTCCCGAAATCGTCTTGGTAAAAACCGCCTATATAAAACAAAGGCAAAACAGAACAATGATGTACCATAAAACTTCTTATTTGAACAGGCATTTTCCTGTTAGATAGAAAGACCCATCTATTTATTTATTCATTCATTCTTTCATTAATTCATTCTTTCATCCATTCATTTATTCATCCATCCATTCATCCACCCATCCAACCATCAATTATTTTATTCATCCATTCATTCATCAATCCATCCATTCATTTATTTATTTATTTGATTTACTTATCACAGCACAGAAATTTACAAGTAACTGAAAAATAACAAAAGGTGGGATAAGGAGTGCACCCATTAGGGTTTATAGTCAAGTATCAATCTTTGGGAGAGAAAGTCAAAGATAGAGAGATAGAGAGAGACAAAGTAAACGCTACACGTGAATAATCCTCTGGAATTCTTTTGTAGAATCAACCAGAGGGCACGTCTTGCAGTTGGAAGGGCAAGGCGAACAACCAAAACTTTTGTTGTTATCTTTGCTTTGTCCTGAAATTTTGTCCGAACCAAGATATCCTGTAAATTTGGAGGCCGTGTGAAGGCAACAACAGGGGAGGGTGGGAGGGAGGGAAGGCAGACACTAGGCGATCGGTACTCTGAAGTGTTGGCATATGCTTTCTGATAAGTTTTGATAGTTGTGGAAGACCGGGATGGTACTCAATTGCCAATGGAACTGTCGGAATTTTGCTGACGAGTTTTGCACGTCAGAGTTTGCTTTCGGTGGTTTTTCTATGCCTTTTGGACGGGATTTTCAATTGAGCCCCGGAAGTACTGTCGTTTGCGGAGGTGGCCAGATAGTTCCTTCGTGCAAGTTTCAAAGTCTGTTTCGGAGGAACAGATGGGTATCATCCGGAGTGCTTGACTGTACGGAATGTTTTTGGTGCAGTGAAGAGGATGGCAACTGCTGGGTAAGAGGTAGTTGTGCTTGTCAGTGGGTTTGTTGAACAAGTCTCTTTTAAGTGAGTCACTTTCAATAGTGATAGTGGAATCCAGGAAGTGGAGGACTAGACCTAGAATAGTCGGCCGTGAATTTGATGGTGGGATGAAAAGAATTCATTATCTCAATGAAAGTTTTCAGATGGTTTTCACGGTGGGGCCAGATTATGAAGATATCGTCTATGGAACGTAACCAAATTTGTGGTTTAAAATTTTGTTTAGACAGGAATTTTTGCTTGAAATTACCAATATACATATATATATATATATATATATATATATATATATATATATATATATATATATATATATATATATAATTTGAGGAAAAAATGGCCTAAGGTCTTCATGCGACTTTTCAATACCGCACTGGTTCACTTATTCATATAAGGTCGCTACGTCACTCGACTTACTTAATATTAGAGGGGACGCGTTCCTATGACATTCCTCTGACGTAACAATGGAGAACTTAACCCAACAGTATTTATAATTAGTTGACCGGGCTCAATCACATAGGCCCCAATGGCTCAGTGGTCAGAGCATCCGCCTTGTAAGCGGGAGGTCGCTGGTTCGAATCCTGCTTGAGGCTAAGTTCTCCATTTCCAAAAAATAAATCCTCTTTCAGGCAATGCCTATGTTTCAGGAAAAAATGGCCTAAGGTCTTCATGCGACTTTTCAATACCGCACTGGTTCACTTATTCATATAAGGTCGCTACGTCACTCGACTTACTATATATATATATATATATATATATATATATATATATATATATATATATATATATATATATATATATATATATATATATATATATATATATATATATATATATATATATATATATATATATATATATATATATATATATATATATATATATATATATATAATATGTATGTGTGTGTGTAAATATATATATATATATATAATATGTATGTGTGTGTGTAAATATATATATATATAAATATGTATATATATATATATATAAATTTATATTTATATATATATATAGATAGATAGATAGATAGATAGATATATAGATATATTTATATATATATATATATATAAATATATAGATATATTTATATATATATATATATATACATATACGGTACAATACCTGCCGGGCAAGAAAGGCATCCGCTGAATCCATCTCCATAAGTTCCAGGTGGACAAGGACTGCACTCTGGTTGATTTCCGCTCATTGTGCACTTGAATCCACCTTCGATTAGATTTCCGGAAAGGGCTTTAGAAAATCCACCAGTAATTTTAATTAGCCCATTGATGACACATGTTCTAGTAAGAAAATGCCTCCAACAAATTAATCACTCAGTTGAAAGTTACACGACCTGATTTGAGTACATAGAAATGAGTAGACGTCCTTAGATTGACGAGAATGCGGGATATTGCAGTTGCGATTCAAAAATTGTAACTGGCAAATCAATGGTACTCACGCTGTTAAGTTTTGGCTGAGAGATGGGAGTTCAGCTAGATTTACACAGTTCATGTACCTGTAAAATTATTCCGAAATGGCTAATATACAGATAATCATTTTTAACGGATGGCTTCAGAAAAGCCCCTTCAAGGAAAGTCTGATATGCGTATTCCCTCAAAATTTATACGCAAATAATGCCGATGTGAAAAACAACCCGAAAACAAAATCTATACTTTAAAAGTTGGTGTAATATTTTCGACCCTTTTGTGCTCAGACTCTGCTGCGCTCTCTAAAATTTTCACTTATTTTCTTATGGTTGACTCTTCAAATCCAGCTATTGAAACAAAACAATGTAGGTAACGTTATAGTACTGCTGCAGTACTAACAGAATCTCAAGGGTAAATGGTTTAACACTATGTTACGTTGTACATAAGGCAGTGGAAACCATCGTTAGAATATTGACGTTACTGATTGACCAATAAACCTGCTGCTTGAAAACAAAACTCAAAATACCAATCATGTGGTTGCAATAACTGTTGGGAGAGAGTTAAGAAGGAAAAGGATATTTCCTTCCTCTGAACACTCGCATGAAATCAGAAAACGGTAGCCAGGCGAAATGCGTCTGAGATATATAGAGCTCCATTTATGTTAAAGGTGACATGCTGGCATTCGAAATGGTAAGTGACAGTTCCGTATGGTACTGACAAAAGAGCCCATATGTGTTATTTGGGAAGGCTACATATGTGCTTTAAGTAAGGGGAAGAGGGACTCGAAGCTAATTTGTGTCCGAGAGACGTTGTAGGAGATTGTTGCGGTTAGGGTAAGGCAAAGTGCTCCAGTGAAGTTCAGTGCAACGTCCGTGCGGAGGATGGACACATGTCTGGTACCTTTCGTATATTGATGTCTGAGAACCAATTATCGAAATCAGCCTCCCCCCGTCAGAGTAATCCACTAGATTTTTCTGTTAGATTGAGTCATCAGGCATCATATTGTGCTTGTTTGACATTACAAAAGGTGTGGGTGCACCCGTGAAATCCAAAAATGGCCGCCATTTTGGATTTTCAGGTTTAAGGGGATGTATATCTGTCAGAAGGTCACATACCCCCAAACGTGATGTCATAAGAACGCTGATAAAATGTTCTCTCTAATGATATGCATTTATAGTGGGTGTTGTGTAAGGTGGGTGACGTGAAATAGCCAGAAATGTTTTTTTTTTTAATCTTTACGTAAAATATAAATTTTAATAAAATGTTCACTTTAATATCTCATGATAGCTTTCATCAATTCATTTGATATTTGTCACAGATTTGCTGTTAACACAGATAAATGGCGTATATAGTTTAGGAGTAAGGATCGTCCAGAGATTTCGACCCTTAATTAAGAATTTCAACAAAAACATGTTATTTTTATTTCTACCTTGTTTACTCTATGAGCTAGAAGCTACTACGATCTGCTTGCTTTCCAATAAAATAATCGATAATGTATCTGGCTTTCAAGACCTTTTCTGCGATGGTATGCACTGGTAGACAGCCCAAAAAGTCGAAGCAGTTCAAGAACGTTGTTATAAAAACAACTAAGACCTTCCTAGGACTCAGGGTAAGCGCAAGAATTTTATGGGGTGGGATTTTTCCCTTCTTCCAAATGTTTGGAGAGGAGTCCGTGAATCTTGTAAAGGTATCACTACCCATGTCAACTGGGTGGAAGATATTGATCAATACCTCCCATGGGTGTAAATGGCAAACAAACTACCTGCATGTTTCTTTAGCAACAACTCCCGGAAACTTCACTTCATTTATCTCAACCTCTTCGCTACATTATAAATTTATATTAATTAACTGAAGAGTTGAAAGTTAAGTATGACCATTACCACCTGGATTTGGCTAGGCAGCCCTAAAGGCCACTGACCAATGAGACATTTCATATACTTTAGGTCTCAACAATCAGAAATGAACATAATTTATCTAGGCTCTAGCTAAAAGACGCAGCGCTCTTTACAGTTGCAACTCAAATCTTTTTCATGGTCAATGACATGGTTTTGCCAGTTTAGTAAAATTCAGAAATTATGTTTCTCGGAGTTCTAGCCTCCGATCACTTTTGGTCCCTTCAAGTTTGAATCCCTTAATTTTTCATGCCTTTTTTGTATTTGCTGTTGGTGTCGGGTAAAAAGGTTTGCCTTTAGTTGGTAAAGTAGTGAATAGTTCTAGAAATGTGAATTATTTTACACAGATTAAGCCTTTTATACCAGTTTAAGGGGTTTCTTTAAAAGAAGAGAGACAGGCATGCAGGAAAGGGACAAGCTTACAAGGCAATCTACTTTTCAGGTTGGTAGTTGGTAATAAGCGGACGACCTTCAACTATCAGCTAGAGTTTAAAGACGTCGCTAAAGTTACGTTTGCCAATAATCGCTGACACGTCTTGCCAATTTCTCTTACCAATTACTGTGTACTTGTAATGCTGGCTTATTTTACCGTGTGCCAAGTTTAAATCACTCAAAGACGTTTTTATTTGTTTGAATACACCGTTTGAAGCTTTTACAGTTGTTTTAATCGTGTTTTGTGTTGCTCATTCGGAAGTCGTAAGTGGCAAAACAAAATACAACATCATCGGCCAAGGATCCCAATTCTAGCCTCACGTTACCCACTATCTAACCCACACCCCTTAAACGTTACAGAATGACCCAGGAGCAAATGATTGGAGAAAAATCAAATGAATCGATTAAAGCTGTCTGAGATACCCAACCAAATCGGCATCTTCTTGTCAAAATTGGCAGAAAATCATATTTTCACTAGTTTTGGCATTCGTACTTCACTAAACTACTGTACTTGGTTGTAGGTCACTAGAATAGAACCTTTTTCAGCCTTCAAATGACACTTTTGTGGGACTTTGTGACTTTCTCAAAGGAAGATACGCGTTAGACCAGAAAATCCAGTATGGTCTTCATTGGCCCCCGTTTTGGACTCCATGGCCACTGCCACCACTTTTCAATGACAAATTTTGGTATTACGATAGCTCATGATGCTGAATGCATGGGGAACAAGTGGATAAGAGTTCTTGAGGCAGAGGGACCAGGCCATTACGCAGACCCATATAATACACGGTTAATTTCCAATCTGTACACCAACTTCTCAATGAAAGAACACACTTTTGGTAAATGCTGATATGTAAGCTCGGAATATTTGGACTGTCATAACAAACGAATTACATACGCTATTTTTCTTTGTTTTAAACGTGTAACATGTATTATACGTGAGCAAATCTGTGGCAAAAATCGAGTGAACTGATAGAATCTATTTTGAGAAAAAAGTAAACATTTTTAAAATTTCAACTTTTCGTAAAAGTTGCGAAAAACACACCTCCGCCTATTTTAAGGCATTTATATAACACTTAAAAACCTACAATTGTATATTACCAGAAAGAACATTTTGTCAGCTTTCATTTTGACATCCTGTTTGGGAGTATGTGACCTTGTGACCAAAAGACAACTCCTCAAATTTCTAAATCCAAGATGGCCGCTTTTTCACGGCCACACCTACCTCTTGCGTAATGACAACCAGCAGAATATGATGCCTGAGGACCCTATGTTACAGAAAACAGGCAGAAGGACCCTCACAAACAGGCCCAGAATATTATACCCAGGCATTAGACATATAGCATTATCGTTTCCAAACGATTTCCACAGTTATTAGGACCCGTGGGATAGACTCCCTTCCATCATTACTTTCGACACATGAGAAGGTTGGAATATTAACTGTGGAAGAGGCTAAGTTTTTCTTTCTTCTTTCTCTTTTGGGAGAAGGAGAGCTGCCCTCAGAGCAACAACAGGGAAAATCACTTTCGCGGTGGCTTTTTAACTTGTGTAAAAGAGTCTATTGTAAAAAGGTCGGCCTCTGGTGATTTGCTGGATGGGGTTTCCATTCTGAGAAACTCGTATTGATCTGTGAAGTGTGTGGTGTACAAACATTTCCAGCAATGTATCTTGCTATCTCGAACATAGGCAAGCTGAAGAGATGCCTAAGATAAGTCAAGTAGTAATGTGATGTAGTTACTAATTGAAATACTCACAAATGAACGTGCCCACGTCGAAATCCAAAAGCTTCGGGATTCATATATCTGATGTCATTTTTATACAATTGACTGAAGGAAAACGACAAAGCCAATTCGAATAACAAAAATATGTCTGCTCTTATAAGGGCAAGCAATTGCAACATAATATCCTAGCGCAAATTATCTGCAAGGAAGCCTTTGATGCTTATTGTAAGGTATCACGTTAAAAAGGATGTGACTCTTCTCCATATCTTAAGAATGAAATGTTACCACTGTTATGAGGGTCTTTATAGCTGAAGACGGTTACCCATGACTGGGATTCTTTTTTCTATCTTAACAGAAAGCAAAATCCGCAACTAATCGCAACCTTTTTATTGCCACCTATTCAAAAGAACAAATCATTTCTGACAAACCACTCCACAGTTTGACTCTATAACACCATTGTTACTTGGGTCTCACTTATATTCATTTAAGTATGCGTATGTATTTTCTAGAATTATTGAGAGATACCACTGTGCAGAAATTTAAAAGAAAAATGTCCTTATATAGCAGTTTAAAAAGGTCACTTCTACGACAAATGTTCGCAATATCTTTAAGGTTTAAAGTGAAATTAATCTGTAAGACTACTTACACTTCCCGTATTGATCCACTTTCAAAAGACTTGTTCGAAATCTCCATTAGATTATTCGAAAACAGGTAACTGTGAGCAATGAAAACACTTTGAACAAAATGCGCCAAAGGGTGACATTTTCGATTTGATCAATTGGAGCATTTTTCACAATTTTTATTTTGTTGCAAGAACTGAAATTTCAGTACGGAGTGGATTATGCCATTGTAATGTCTTGAATTACATGTAACTTACATGTATTGGATGCTGGTCCCTGTAAAAATGTTGTCCCCTAACTCTTTAATTTTATTGCTGTGTAAGAAGCTAAAGAAATCAGTCAAGGAATTAAAACGTAGTTCAGATGTCATGTAGAATTATACTGTTGAAGAAAATATTGTTATTACATGGCAGCTGGCCTGGGATTCCGGTGATTGACCTGTTTTTTAGAGTCGGGTGTTTATTCAATATTGAAACCGCTCTCAAACTTAAACACTAAAATGGTTTTCAAGTGCAGTTACAGGAAAAAATGGTGACACACGTATAAGTACAAAACGATCTGGTTTTCTAATGCAATAACAATTTGTGAAAAAAAAATTGTAAAATTACGTTCGCTACCCGGAATCAAAGCAACCAGTACTTTCATTGTAAAATTACATTTCTTTTAAGCATATTGTTGAGCATATTTTCGTTTTATCCAAAATCCTCAGTACTAATTTTAGACAACATATTCCCCAGGCAATTACATTTCAGAAGAGATAGATATAAAAGCGTTTAAGGTATGTCGTGGGCATGAACCGACACACGTTTCTGTCTGCATGCTATCTAATTAATATTGAAAAAAACTTTAAAGTTAAAAGTTATGTCGCTTACATGTGGGTAAGCTTATTTAATCCTATAAATGAATTCTGATTTAAGTACACTATGTTGTTGTTATTTAGTAACAGCCATGTCAAGTTGTGTGCGCACATCATTTTCGAACAAAATAGTCTTTCTGGAATTTCCTTTATTTCATTGTCTGACATATCGCTGAAAGAGAAAAGCAAAACAAGTGAGCTACATATGTCCATGGTGATTCAGTACGTTTTTGTAGTGATACATGTATAGGCCTTAACGTGACCTGGCAAATGATTGGTATGAGAGGACGAACAAGTCGACAATGATGTTTCTCTTGCTTACTTAGTCAACTTCAAATGCAGTAATAATATAATGTGAATATTAGTACTTACGCAACTTCATTTAGACTAACAGCGCTGAAGAGGTCTTTCGGCAGCCAAGTCAACTTATTCCCGTACATACTTCTGAAACAGGGATATTGGCATCAATAACATTCAACACTCTTTCTGGATTTAGCGTCTAACGATAGTTTATATTTTATAATCACATTATATACATTGTTAAATACTTAAAGCTAATAGGGGAATAATGTGATTGCAGAAATTTGTATGAATGCAAATGCTACGTGATGGTGTTTTTGTCATCACAATAATCGTACAGTGGGTTGTTGTAAACTTACAAGTAGATCAGGCTAGTGGATCCATTAAGTGTGTGCTTGTCTATAGATGAAATCTGGTTTTTACATATGACCCTGAAATAACAGAAATATCAGAGGTCGTGAAAAAACATGTCCATAGAGATAAAGGACAAGTTTCCAATATACTTTTCTTCTGATTTAAATGCAGAGAATGTTACTTTTAATATAAAACAAACAGAGCTACAATTGAATACATTTTCACTTTATTTCCAAGTTAATTGAATGGAGATGACTCGGTAGTTGAGCATGCTGCTTTGCAAGCTGGCGGTCCAGGATTAAATCCAGGGAGCACCACGTTTTAAAATTGATGAATTACAAAATTTATATTTGGTTGTCCATTTCAGGAAGTTGTTCGATTCAAAAAGTTCGCTTGCTCTGTTCAGACCGGATGGGGGACGTTAAATGAGAGGGATGAGCACACGTCTGCCTCGTAAGCTTCTGAGTACTAGACGGAGAGAGAAGGCGAAATTCGCCGGTGTTCATCTACGTTCACTCTGGCATAGAATCATCGAAGCGAAAACGGCTTCCAGACCCGCAGAACCTTAAATTTAATTGATACGGTACAACTGTGTGGCTAATCATCAACTAAAATTTCAAATGGAAGATGAATTTTTACTGTGGAATAGCATTCAGCTAAAGCATAGATATTAAGCACTAGTGGGGTTTTAATTGTGAGCCCGCAAAGTCATCAATCATCACCCCTCAAGGTTTGTAAGCGAAGTAACTGCATGGGAACCAAGTTACCCAAGTTGGATTGTATGATAGTGGTTTGCATTAATTTTGGGGAATTTAATCCAGCATTTCTTTGTACCGTTTCTTTATGAATTTCAAGGTATAAAGAAACTGTAAGATCCTTCACATTGAAAATCAAAATGGCCGAGCTAATCGTTTCCGAAGGATTTACATATTTTTACATATTTTTTCGATTCTTTCGAAATCCTCTCCTATGATAACATGGAAGTATTGAAAAGATGGGGCTGGTATTGGAATATAGCTTCTTAAAGCGAAGTGAAATAGCCGTAAAAATGTAGAATGATTGGCACACTTATTAGCAAATGAATATTGTTCACACTGTAGGATTAAGAAACGTAACCTACAAACTTGTGAGGCCATCAACGGAGGAAAACAGATCTGCTGGGAGTCTGTTCATATTATTATGACATAATCGTCTGTGGAGATAAAAAGTAAGAATACGTGTAACATTAGTGCGAACTCCCTAGACTATACTATATGTTTGGATAATCGTTTTGGTTTCAAAACTAGTTAATACTTACAGTACTCTCAATTTCGTCACTGACAACAAAAAATTATCAGGCAATCCTTCAAGCATGTTTCCGGTGAAATCTCTGGAATATCAAGTACCAAAATTTTGTGAAACAATTGAAGTACATTAATTTTATTAATGCATTCGTTGTCAATTACATTACGGACAATCTTGATATAAAGCTACGCCATAGTAGGAAACATCTTTAACCTTAAACCATGTAGTGTTGCCATGAACCTTTTTTTCAATTGAAAGGTTGAAAACATTGTTAAAATGGTTAAACTGTTTATTGTATACATCCCCCTTTGGAAGACTCCATATCTTAAGTCCCACATGACTATTCAGTGTTTCACGTTTACTGGCCTATTAAAGAAAGGATGGTTTATTTTCTGTATAGGGCAACATATTTTGTCCAAGGAAATAATAAAGACGGTACAACGCAAAAGTTAAATAGGTTACAAAAGGCTATATTTTTTTCCAATGACATTCAATTTGATTTGCTTGCAAGCATTACAGACTTTCATGTGGTGTAAAATCAAATGGAGGCCCAGCCTCTTCAACTTAAAATTATTATCAATTTGAAATTTTCTTATCAGGAATTAATAATTTTTATATTGTAGGCATATAATTTATTTCTCGCATGTATCAAACAGTAACGCTAATAAGAAGATTGAAAAAGGATAGAACTGAAGAAAAGTTAGGTTACGATATCTTCTGAGGTTTTGGCAAGAAAAAACCTCAATAGCAACAAAAATATGACCTATGAGGTATGTTTGCTCTAAAATTACCGGAGCCCTGAATTTTCATGCAACTTATTGTAATACTGTTTTTAAGTTGGTGCCTGTACTGAATTGGTAGATTCGCCTGTGGACTGATTGAGAACGGTCAAATGAGTTTCCTTTTTATATTGAACACCTTGCAGCTTTAAGATATTTACAAGGCCAGAACAGTCTCCCCAACTTGAATTACTTTGCAGGAAATGTTTTTTGTTATTATTATTATTATTGTTGTTGTTGTTGTTGTTGTTGTTGTTGTTGTTGTTGTTGTTGTTGTTGTTGTTGTTGTTGTTGTTGTTGTTGTTGTTGTTGTTGTTGACGCTTGTATATCATGACGTGGCACTTCCTCAGTTCGTGAAATGAACGATCCGTTAGTGCTTGGTTGCACAATATTTAAGTCCTAAAATATTTTGAAAAGACCAATGATCAGATTTATGAAAGAAAAATCGCTAGATGTTTTAAAAAATATACACACACACACTTTAGGTGACTGGTCTTGTCCTTTAACACGAAAACTATTGAAATGATGTAAGCCGCTTTATACAATAATATTGTTGAAGTCGGTTGACTTACTTAGATTACCTTTGTGGTGATTCTAAGATTAAAACAGGAGAGTGCAAGGTATTGATTGGTTAAATTGGTTTTGATGTAAAGTCAGATTATTGGTTCAAGCTTTAAAGAACAAGCGTTTCCCGCATTTTCCCGAAATCTTTCAACCGTGTTAAGGATTTAGAAGTAATTTTTAGAGACATGAATTCAATCATTTACCACAGAATGGTCAGCAAAGACGTCAAAATACTTACATCATATCCATCAATGTGTTATTCCAAAACATTGATTCAGGAACTTTCCTCAAACCATTACATTGGATAGATCTGAAATAAGTCCATTGAAATTAATTACAGCTCTTAAAGGCGTGAGAAGAAAAAAATCATTGAATTCAAAACATGCCGAAAATTTTCTCTTTGAGCAGGTTAAAGCTTAACCTCAGTATTATATACGGCTCAGAAGGTACTTATTTTTTAAGATTTGCCACTTCTTCTTGAAAACAGTACATAATAGAAAATATGGAATGTCAACACTGCAATTCGATTTATGATTTTGACGCGGCGGCAATGAATATTTAGCATACAATGTTTGCCGTTCCTTTATATAGTGTAGGGATTTACTTGATCCACAGGCAAATTCATTCAAGCATTCCATTACTGTTAAATATAAAAAAGACATCCAATTATGAATGAAAAGATTGAATTTAAGACTTCGCATAAGTTCCGTTACTTTGTTGGAAAAAGGACTCCGAGGTACTTTCAAAAAATTTTGAATAGTTTTAAAAAGTTACATTTTGAGCTAGGAAAATTTCATCGTTACGGAATTTGAAGGGCATGGTCTGGTTTCTTTTCTATCACACAAGACCTTAACAGGGAGCCACCACCGAAACGTGCCTTTAAAATATATAACATGACGATATTGTCAGTCCTTACTCCAGAAAGCTGCAAACACATATCTCTAAATGTAATTTCTGATTGTTACAAATTCGGTTTAGCATGGTCTCCTTCAAAGGAACTCGTGAGAAGACTTTAACATTTTTATCGTTTTGTAATTACTCCAACTGGCTGTAGAAATTTATGTCAAATCTTCAAGTACTGTACTTATATCAGGTGGCGTAGAAACTAATATATGAACGAGACAGTCAAGTGGACTTTTCACTGGTATAAAAACTATAAAACTATTTAAACCTCTCTGTAAGGCGGACTAATTATTCTCTCTGATAACTGGCACGAAAAAAGGAGTACAATTGGTGCAACTTTCAGTTATTAGGTAATACTTCAACACCGCAGCGTCACTGGCAAATCTGAAGGGGAAACACATTAGCGTGAGGGTTTCACCGGAGCAATAATGGTTATTAATGTGTCTCCAACCATGAAGAAAAATCTGTCTTTTTCATGCAAGCTAGTTGCAAAATGATGTGAAACTGTTTCCACTTTGATGGAAAGATTTTTGTTAAAGGTTTTTATCATTTGTTAAATAATTATTTTTATTTATGATTAACTTCAAAATCTTTCACTGCAAAGGTTTGGAAGTTGGGGGACCCGCCCCGTGACAACGCGGCTTCAATACTGCGCTTGTAATCGACTATGCCGAATGTTCTACTTATTATTTTGAAGAGTGTAACTCTATTAAACTACTTACACAGATCGTAACACGGAGTTGTTAATGAAAATATCCTTTGGGACGTCAGTGAGTTTATTGTGGGAAAGGCTTCTACGGTACAAGCGGCAAATCGGAAATAAGATGCATACATAAAAAGACATTTAATGAAATAAGACATATAAAAAGACCTCTTACATCAATGGTTTTGAAGTAAAGGTCATTGAAAGTAAGCACTTGTTGTTCTGTTTTTCATAAAATGAATTTTGGAAACCGGGAAAATATTTTGCAAAGATGGGCTACTGTTATCAGTTCAAGCTAACATGATTCCTGGAACCCATTGTTCTTATATTTTGCCCGCTTATATATGTCGAAATCTAAAGTTTCCAATTGTAATTGGAAATTGCGTAAACTGTGTCAAAATCACGAAAATACAAAAATGAATATAATTTGCTATTTTTATTACTTCCCGTCCCGCACTTGAAGACACATAAGAGTTCACTTAGATAGGGATATTCAGAACACATTAACAACGCAAATATGGAATGCGTTCTGTATAAAACGTGGCGAAGTATAAATGCCTTCATACAGCTCTTGCTCTGCTACGTGCTAAATGCACAATCTCATTCTATTAGGCTTTCATTGGGTCTTATGCGAAAAAGCAGTGAATGGAATTCGAAGTGAGAGAAAGCATTTTTCAAATCGTATAGTACAACCATGCATGGTATCAATTTGAAATTTAAAATGCGAAGCTCATTGTTCTTTGTTATTTGTATGTGCTGCTTTATTTAAGGTGAAATCACCAGTCATAACAACTTGAGCACTTTGCATTATTTTCTGACCTTTCCGTGATTTTCATTTTCCTATTGTCATTTTGATCAAACCGTGGAAGATTTAATCAAAGAAAAAATCGATTAAAAAGAAAATTTGTTAAACAGGTAAAATTACGTTACGAAACAATAAAAAAATTTCTGGTGAGGAGTTATTAATTGATAAGAACAGGCAATATTCAAAATACCTTTGCAGTGATGGAAGTCAACAGGTATTAGGTACCAAATATGAATGTCACAGGGTCCCCACGGTATCTGTACAATTTTTGTCAAAACCTGTTGATTGTGTTTCCGATAACCTTTTGTAATTGTTCAAATATGTTAAAACCTGTTTAACAGGTTTTAACTGGAATTAACTACTAGACAATTTATACCGAGGTTTCAGCGTCTTTTTGTTTTTGTTTTGTTTGTTTGTTTGTTTGGGTTTTTTTAACTGGTAAAGGTTGCAAAGGGCGGGTAGAGTGCTTTCACTAACGTCACAAGCCCTGCCCCTTTTGACGTGTAACATCTAGTCAGGGAGTTGTAAGGGGCAGCTCCGTGACTAGTGCAATACTCATTTCTTGAAGTTAGGTGGGAGCAGCTGACGAATTGAAATATTGTTGATTTTGGCCTGGCAGTGGGCGTGGTTAACCAATTGTGACGTTACCTCGAGGAATCTGATCGGAGCATGCGTATATTGACTGTAAAGAGCCATTAGTGGGATCATCAATATTAAATCGTTTTCATTTATTGTCTAAATGAACTTTACACCCTGATGGTAATCTGTGAAATGGAAGGATCAAAGATAAAATTTAGTGTACAACAATTCATGATAGAGGTAAGCGAGGGAATTGAAAATCAAAAGGCGATGGACCCCAGCTATGGCCGATTGAAATCAGAACCTCGCTTGCTGTCCGGATTCGTCTCGTAGTCATTATAGGAAATTCCGTTCCAGAGGTCGCATTTTTATATTGATCTTTGTTTTTTTTCTGAGAGTAGAAGGTGTTCCCGTTACCTTTGAAAAATTTTGTCACTTTGCTTAGATGAAAACTGGTCATGTAATTGACATGCATGATGGCCAGTGGGAGGGATAGTCCGCCTGCTGTGTCCCCGCCTAGACCCGACATTATTGATTTACCGCCTTACACAATTTTTAGCAATGCATTTGCTCTGAAGAAGTCAGCGGGCAGTGACTCCAAACGGTTATTCGACAAATCTCTGTTGACGAAGAAAGAAAACGATAAGATGAGCGTTTTGTTAAAAAAAAATCATTATTTGCCCCTGCAGAGGGGCAACTTAGGAATAATTTAAATGCTTTTCCTTTCTTGGTGTGTTTCTCTTAAGTCCACGGTATCATTCCCATGTAAAACGTACTGGCGATACAATTTTCGAGAAATTTGTTTGTTCTCAATTCTCGTTTTGATATAAGTTGTTTCACCTGCAGGACTAAACACGCGCTTCACACACACACACACACACACACACACACACACACACACACACACACACACACACACACACACACACACTGACTTATACGAACAATGATGCCCTACTACCATTGCTTGAAGTACGATTTCACCTTCAAAAAGCAAATGTACTACAATGGCTATTCCTATTATGAAAACAAATGTTCCGGTTTGACTTAAATCAATGGTAAATAAAATTATCAGCTCCATTTATATGTTAGGCTACATTTATAAATATTTGTACTGACAAGGTGAACCCCAACCTCGCGGGTAACGAAAATACTAACTTTTAACTAGAGTAGTACACAATGTGTAGCAAATTTACTCGTATCAAAGACACACATTTCTATCACTCGTAAAAAAACAATGTTCCCTTTAATGCGGCGAATTTAGAGATCGTTCATTACAATCTTACAACCTTGTAAGTTACTTACATATATCGCAATTCTTTTATTTGCCTACAAAGAGTTCCAGGCAGTCTTTCCAACCGGTTGTTCTCCAGTAATCTTTAGAAATAATGTAGAAGTATGAAAAAAATCTTACGTATCTTAATGACTTTCACAGAGTATCTACAAGTGAGACATACCCGCATGGTTTTATTTCTAAAACTAGATGCGTTTAAAAAGATCGTTCAAAGGTTAGTTAAAATTGTACTCTGAAAGTCTATAAGAAATTTACATCTATAATGCCCAATTGGGAATAATACCACGCACTACGCTATAAAAGACAAGCTATTTTGCATGCAAGAAAGATCCTGTACTCCATTAGAACCATATATTGTCTCTAATAGAACAAACAAGGAAAACAACGACGACACTTCTTTATATCTTGTGTATCCTCTCTTCTACTTTTCATATCTCTTCGTTAAAATGAAGCCTCTCATGTTTCGTCTGAGACGTTGGGTAAGCAAAGAAGCTATCTAAGCAGTAAAAGATGAAGAACCTTAGATGAGCTTTAGAATAGCGTCATACTTGGTGCCATTCATAAGGCGCGTCTAATTCCACTAACCGGTACCCACTTCCCAGGTCAAGTGCGTTAAAGCATTGCGAGCCCCAGGGTGAACCTTCGATCCTAGGTATTGGATAGGCATCTTTCATTGTAACATCATTCAGTTAACGCTTGTAGTCTAAGAAGAAACGCAGTCACTGGTCCATCACTTTTTCTAACAAGGACAATTGGTGACAACCTTCGACTTTGACAACGGGTTATCACTCCACTGATAAGCATCATTTTGACTTTACCATCAGTGGCAGCCTGTTTGTGGCTAGGAATCCTCTTCGGATGATCTTTAATTGGAGCACTAGTGCATGTGTTGATCTTGTGATTAACAGTGTACGTCTTCGCAAGTGGACCAGTACCAGAGTGGAAGAAGTGTTAGAACTCCAGAAAAACTTTCTCTGTCTGGTTCTACTAAGTATCAGACAAGCTGGCAGCTGCTGTTCACGAGGCCAGCTAACCTCTTTATGTGTTCTGGAAGAAGCCCTTATGATGCCTCATCACACCCCTTGTCATTCTACCGGATGACATTAAGGTATTCTAGGCCTTCTCGTGACTGGCTATCCAAAACTGCTTCATCCTCCGTCATGAGTTCGGGAACGCCTGAATGCGAATCTCTGTAGAGTGTTACGACAATCTCAGGAAGATTCATAACCCGCAGGGGTACGACGTTCTTTGAAGCGCCCACAATAGAGAAACAATATCCTGTCTCGCCATAAAACACGGAAAAGGTATGGGTACGGCTCTTGTGAAACTCGGCTCTTGTGAAACTACAATCAATATGATGAATTCGTTTCCCTCGTCTCACTTACTGTGTGTCGACCACTGGTGCGTGTCCAGATCGAACAATACCACTAGGGAAATCCCTGCTTGTTTCTCCTTTAATTGGAGTGCTTTTCTTTCCAATTGGGTTTTATAAGCAATGTTTTGCCACTTTAGTGAACAGTGATGATTTATGAGGAAAATCGAGTACCAGAATCACACAATGTTTGCAATATGGACTTCATGTAGCATGCTGTCAGCAGGCTATTGCGTTTGCGTTTCAACTACTACATTCAAATATCAAAAATCTCACTTTTGCAACTAAAAATAATACTATGAGTTTTTCAACGGCTTCACTGTTTAACAGCCCACGTTTCTTCCTAAGTTGCATGGCATACTTACGGCATACAATAGCCTGCCAGCTTTCTAGCGAATCTCATTTACCAACACCAAATATGACGTCACGACAAAAATTGAAATACGGAATTGTAACTCGCGTAATAAGTAATATTTATTCATCCAACGTATGGTCTGGTACACATTTCCACCTACAAAAGCTAATTACTGGTTGTTCGCCGTTCGTTGTATCAGTTGCATGTACCAAAATACACTATTCATACTTGTTTTTCGGTAGATTTGTCAAGGTCGTCAACGAATAACACATGGTCATCAATGTGCTACAACCTTAAATTACAACACAGTACATGCAAAAGCGGTTCCACATTCGAACTTGCCGTATCATCGCCTGACGTTCACCATGATCTGATGCGAGTATAGCAATTCAATAATAGCTGTTCTTTGCTTTCTTCCTTCCTACAGAAATATTTCGTTCACTAACCATGTTCTAGCAGAGCACAGTGCACACCCACTGCACTGTGCACGTAAAGATGGGTAACGACAATAGACTTTTCATCCATTAGGGGTATATAAAGAGACATAATAAATTTAGGCACTTAGCGTTCCACTGACTTTTTGTGCAGATAATTTTGCTCTTTCGTTGTGCAGCGCGCTCGAGCACGAAGTAGTATATCCCGACTAGATCTGAGTCTTAGCTCTGACTGGCGCAGAAAAATTAATTATTCATGGTTGCAGGTCGGCATTTTAGATCGTTCTCACATGAAAATTTTACATGCCACCTGTTCCCTCCCACTTGCCAGATATGCAATTACTAGTGAATTTAGATATCTACAGATTTTTACCTCATAGAGAAGTATTCTCATATTATCACAATTGGCATTTGATAGTTGCGAACAAATGGTTCACATAGTAAGGGTCATTATTTTCTTTGGTTATTGTTACATGACATTTTTTACCAGATGTTTTTGTAAGTTGCATTGATGTCTTCTCTTAACGAAAGTAAGTGTGGTCATCATCTCAAGTGAGCTTAGAAAAGAAATGAAGATATCAAAAGTAATATGGCTTAATTCCTTAGCAACTCACAAAGTTTTCAGCTTTAAATTTCCACGAAAAAGACCACCTGGTAATTTCTTCAAGTAGTTGCTTGTAATATTTCTACAATTGAAAGAGATTGAAGCACTATAAGGTTTATATGCTAGGATGTATGACAATTCGAAAAGTTTTCATTCAACGATTCAAAGCAGGGAACTCATAGTACCAATTCAGTTACAAAATGTGTACAACGAAAAAATTCTTTTTCTGAAGATGATATGGTTTTCGCACTCGAACCTTTTATGACCTTCAAAATATCACTTACAGGAATTCAAGTTCGTGGTTGGTCTGAAAAAGACCGATTGGTAACTCTGCCAGCAAGTTATGTGATAAATCTCTGTTGTAACAACAAGAGTAAGAGATAGTGAGTGAAGGGTAATAATTTCGCACCTAGGCAATTCATTTAAAATGAGAAGGAGATAAAATACCCACATATGCCTTAATGCTGTATTATGGTGGAACAGGTCTTGTGATAGATTATCCAGTTTATTGTGATCAATTTTCCTGCAAAAGATAAAATCAATGCTCAAAAAAGTTTAAGAGATATGAAAAGTTGGTAATCCATATCACAAAAGTTGCTTACATACAATATAAAAATATAATTTAAAAAAGGAAGAACTTTTGAGGATTCATGCTGTTGACTTCACCACAAAATAAAATTATGAAATAATTTTGATTTAAGTCACATCAAATTGAAGGTATGCTAAACTATTATAGTATAATCATTATGACTTGTAATATGCTTATTAAGCCATCAAGCTGCGAAAACTTTCTTACGCTAAATAAACCCTTCTTAAAACTTTGATTTTTAAACTTCATTTTTTCTATTTTCGAAGAGAGGTTCGCAATTTCCAACTCCACTGCCAAAATTTATAGTAACACAACCTCAAGCCTCTATTCTACTGGGGGGACAAACAATCGCACCGAGGGGTAGCGGAACCGAACAATACTGGGGAGGAGCTCAGTGCCAGTTAGACTGTCTAAAATGAGTGCAACCGTTAGCCTGCGGAAAAACACTCTAAGGATTTAACTTCGCAATCGCAGGTAGCTAGAAAAAGCACTTTCCAAGTGTTCTTAAATGCATGTAACCTTTCCTAAAATACCGGTATCATATTTACAATTTGTCATAAGCAACCCTTCAAAATTTCCCCGCTGTCTGCACGTCTTAAATACTTGCCTTGCAAATATTGGGGGTTGAAAATATATTACGACCCACATTTTTGCTGGGGCTGAACCCCTCAACCGCTTGTTTCTTTGTCACTAGCTAACGATGGATCTGACACTCTGTAAACAAATTACGGTAGATTTACAAAAGAGCAAAAAAAAAAAAAAAAAAAGGTATAAAACAGGGCAACGGAAAAGTTCTGGAAACGCATTATTAGAACTTTTCTTTAATCTTTTCGACACCGTCATCGTCATCGTCACAGTCATCGTCACGTCATCGTCATCGCCATCGCCATCGCCATCGCCATCGCCATCGCCATCGCCATCGCCATCGCCATCGCCATCGCCATCGCCATCGCCATCGCCATCGCCATCGCCATCGCCATCGCCATCGCCATCGCCATCGCCATCGCCATCGCCATCGCCATCGCCATCGCCATCGCCATCGCCATCGCCATCGCCACAATATATACACATAATATGCATGATGTGACATATACTTGGTAAGTTTAAAGTGGTATACTATCAAATTGTGTCCTGAGACTAGGACGGAACCCATTTGAATATATTCAACTGAGTGGTTAGTTTTTCTATCACCAAACGATTATAACAACTTACAAAAACGCCATTTGGGAATGGTTCTCAAACATATTTCCTGGTATATTTCGAAGGCTGTTATAAGATAGTACGCTGCAGGAATAAGTTACATAAATAACTGTAATCGTAGCCTATAACACATAATATAAATGTAGTCAACAATATGCTTCCATACGCCACTTTAAGCATTGTTAATTGCCCTAAACCTCTTTTGATTGGCTTGAGTTCATATTTCTCTGTAGGTAAGAGCGCTTAACCTTCTATCCGCTGAAAAAAACCTGTTTCCATAATATCATCTTAGCCGTCCGTATGCAGTTCTGACGAATGGAACGGTTTGTCTTAAAGCTGAATATACGTTCATGTACAACTCGTTTTACCTGTGCTCTATCAACACACCTCAGTTTAGTCTACATGCTCCAGATAGCTACCTTAGGTCGATATATATATATATATATATATATATTTATATATATAAACTGAAGAAATGGTAGAATGCGGACACAGTCGCATATTTTTTTTTTGTAATATTCGTCTATACATACATATATATATATATATATATATATATATATATATATATATATATATATATATATATATATATATATATATAAACAATTGAAATGTCCGCGTGTACCCCGAAAGAATAACAATTAAACGATAACAATGAAAAACAAAGTCAAAATTGACAAAAGGAGTACGATTAAGTATTTATTTAATTAAACTTGGAAATTTTCACCTTCTCCTGAAGCCTTCATCGGCCAAGACGGACATACGACTAACACATGAAAAAGTAAATTTAAATTAACTGCACAGCCTGTACTGACCAGTTACGTGTAAACATACAAAAGTTTGAAAATAGACATTGTAGTGAGTGTCACGGTAGAGAAGATCCAGACAAACTCGAGCTGGCTAGCAGGCCTGCATGCAAGAGTGAATTGGAAGTAAACACACAAAACATGTCGAATAGACAAAAGACATCAATTATTATTTATAAAGAATTATTGTAGAACGTGTAATGGTTGAGTAGGCCCAGATCTCTATTGAGACCCTCAGTGTGTGTATTTAATTTAAGGATAAAGTTTATTTCTGTACTTTTACGGTGCCGAGGAGATTGAAAGTTTGAACCAAGCAGCACACATTTCAAATCTCGGAGGGAATGATTGGTCCGTCCGAAGTGTTCGGCTACTGGAAAACCGCGTGCATTGTCGCGGATAGACTTCTTGTGATTGTTAAATCTAAACCGAAACTTAGTGCTAGTTTCTCCAACATAAAGACCTTTAGGGCACATAGTACAATATAATAAGTAAACAACATTCTGAGAATCACAGTCAAGAGGGGAGGGGGGGGGGGGATTGATAGGAATATTCGAAAAAGGGAGGAAAATGGGCGAGCCCTTGGAAATATGTTGGCAAACTTGGGAGCGGGGTTTATTGCAGGGTATATTTCCTAGGGGTGGTTTGGAAAACGGTGAAAGCTTAGAAGACGTAAGCAGTTGTCTTAGATTGGGCGGCTGGCGAAGGGCTAACAAAGGTGGCTTGCTAAAGCTAGCAGGAAGGGAAGGGTCATTCTTTAAAAGGGCAAAATCCTGTTTGATTGTACGTGCCAGGGAATGGGCAAGGGTGTGGTGTTCTAAAACTAAAGGAATTCGGTCGCTTGGTTTTTAGAGTTATAGGTGAGAAGGTCCCCCCGTTTGAACTTGTTGGCTTTCTCAATTCCGTTTTTGATAATGCTCATGGGATAACCATTGGAAAGAAAAAATGAATAAGGTTGGAACTCTCAATATATATATATATATATATATATATATATATATATATATATATATATATGTAAATATATATATATATACATAGGGCGAAAAAGTGTATGTTACATTCATATATTTATATGGCAAATTCATCCATTTCATATATATGCGATTAGTAAATTGACACTCCAGCTAATTAGCATATGTCTTTTATGTGTCATCCTTAATGGTAATACTTCACCCACAGTCCTTTTAAGAGTAAGTTGTCCTTCAAAAAATTCCCCTGGATTCTTTTTATTCTGTTGTGAGAGAGATCTCTGAAACATAATATAATATTGTGTAAATGGTTTAAAATGTTGTGGTCATTTTTTTTTTTTTTTTTTTTGTTAGCCAAAGAAAATGACAATCTTTTTTTTTTTTTTTAACTCCTTTATTGGATCTCTGTCTTTTTAAATAAAAATAACAGTGCTATTTGGCACAAATCAAACAGTATGTATATATGCACATTACAACATAAACATTATATACAAAATTCTTTAAGGTGGTGTTACAATCACACAAATTGAAATCACTTTAATTTAATACAGTATACAAAAACAAAATACGAAATTGCAAAATACAAATTTAATGCTAGGGTACAAGGCTCAATGGTTCAAAAATTTATTCTGTAAACAAATTAGGACACGACGCAAAAGCCTCTCTTAAGGCCGTAATTCTCACATTACCTTTCTTTACATTTTTCCTGTGCTGTTCTACTTTAAGAACATATTTAAATTTGTAAAAAAATTCATTAACATCTGGTCGTTTCTTTTGACGTTTACAATCGAAAATGAACTGTTTCATATAGAGAGCTAAATAGTTGTATGGGTGATTTACATTTCTATAACTAAAGAAGAAGTCACGCTTAGAAAATACAAACTGATTACAAAGGATCAACCTTTCCACCTCTAAAATAAACTCAGAAGTAAAACTACAAGCCCAAAATAAATGTTCAATTCTCTCTTCTTCCACTCCACAAAACGTACATGAAGAAGATTCAATTTTTCCCATTAAAGAAAGAAGTCTATTGGTCGGCAATATCCTATGTATAAATCTAAACTGAAAATAAATTACTCTGACTTCTGTTACCGAACACCATGGGGTACGGTAGTAATTGTGCCAGTCCTGTTCAGTTATATCGTCAAAAGTATCTGCCCATTTCTTAATGGCTGTAGGGGTTTCAGCAATTCTCATAACATATTTACCATAAATATATTGTGAAGACTTAGGTGCACTTAAAAAGTCTTCTAATAAACGCTGATTGCTAGTTGGGTCATGGTTATCGTTTCTGAGGTCCCCCCTCCAGCTAATTGGAACACTGTGGATCAATCCCCAATAAAAAGTAAAATGAAGGTTCTCGACATTAAACTTCTCCTTAAAACACTCAAATGATAAAGGTTTACCGTCTCGATCAAAAAGGTTTTTAACATACAAGACATTTTTGGTGAAGAGATCACTGTGAAATACTACCTCCCCATTAATTCGAATATTCGAATTATTCCAAAGAATTTGTGAACCATAATTATCTTCAGGGTACGAATACGAAATATTACACCAAGCTTGAGCTACCTGTTTAATAAAAACGTTATCCATCTTCTCCACATCCTCTGGTTTGCAGTTACAGTTAAAGAAGAAGCTACATCCAACTGTCTTCAAACTTAAATTAAAAAACGATTTCCAAGGTCCACAGGATTCACTAAGATAACGTTTGATCCAGGTACATTTTAGACTATTTACAAAGCTAGCTATATCTGTAACATTTATGCCACCCAAACTAGTTGGGTTAACCATCACAGATCTTTTAACTTTATCGACAATCTTGAGATTCTGGGTAATCAGCTTATATACCTAGCTTCTTTATACTAAACTTTGATCGTGTTGCATTTTTTATAAATCTCTATTTGTTGTCAACTTACAAGTTTTTCAGTCTGCTGTTTCTTGAGAAGATATTTGTCGGCAATTCACTAAGATGATTAAATGACAAATCACTGTAGAAAAAAAATACTATCAGCATTGCCTGTGCCTTAGACACTACAAGTTTTAAAACTGAATATTGCAATTCCTAAGTAGAAACCAGTGCAGGGATTTGGGGAGATGTTGGTTGATTTTGGTGGGAAATAATGTTGGTTTTGAGACATTTTCGATTGTGGGAAGAGCAAAGATCGCCTAAAATTGTCTGATGAAATTAGAAGATCGAGAAACGCAGAGTAGAAGTAATTGGTCTACGTCCAATTTCATAATTCAAATCCCTCTTTTTCATGGCGGAATGGGACCTATTTATAATACAATGAATAAAACCAATGAACTTGTATATGTCGTGATACAGAAAAATATGACCAGTGGTGGAACAACCAGTATCTCCACAAGAAAGTTTTTGTGGGTCACAGTAGGAATAACGATTTATGCAGCGCATAGTCACATATCAAACTGTCTGAAGTTTTACCGTCTGTCTGTAAATAGTTCTGAACAATTAAATTTAAAACTAATCCTTAAGTCAAACATGACAAAAAACGACTTGAATAAAAACTCACAGTGTCTTTAAAACTTCAAGATTATCAAAGAGACCTTCTGGCAATTCTTCCAAGTCGTTATTGGACAATTTTCTGTTTATGGAAGACGTTCATAAATTTGCAATTAATGTTTGATAGAAAATATTAACTACACACAACAGTATATCGATACTCGATTCATTGACTCGAGTCACTGTACTATTTCAAAGAAGAAATTATTCCTGAATTCTATCGAGTTACTGTCCCTTTAAGAGGAAGTGATTCGAGTGGTGACTTGTTCCAACACTGCTTCTCGACTCCCCTTTATTAGGTTTAGAAACTTTTACATGTGCTATAATCATTTAAATAAATTACACAATGGGAAAAAAGAAAAAACAACTTACAAAAACTTTAAAATTTTATTCTCCTTGAAAACTCTAACTGAGAAGTCCTGTAGGACGTTGTCTGACAAATCTCTGAAGTGAGTGAGAGAAACTTAATTTATTATCTTAGAAGAAATACATCACAACATTGCTATTTATAAAATTCATCACTTATCATTCATGATTAACGGTTACATCTACACCCTTAACAGCTGGAATTCGAGTTAGGCTTAAGGTAGTAAAAGCTAGCCAAGTTGGACCCAACGTGGGAACGCCTGAAAAACAAGAATGGGTTCTAGCTAGGGCCCAGCAAGTAGAACAGCTGCAGCCCAGTTGGAACCCAACTGCGCATGTTGGTTGGGTTATGGTTCAACCCGTAAACAATTATTCAGTAGTAAAAGAATGTCGACTCGTCTGTCCCTTCTCAATGTTGGAAGACTTAAGTACAGCATTTGAGATATAGAATGACTGTGCATTCTGCATGTATTCATTTCACGTTTGCGGTAGGAACATGGACACCGAAAAGTGGTTGTGGTGTTTATGGGAACCTTAGGTGTTACAGTTCCAGCGATTAACTTCTCAGTATTGCAGGTATTTTTTTTGTTTTGATCCGAGCATGTAAGGGTAGTACTGCTTCTTATCAGTCTTGGGTTCTTGGAACACGAGGGTACCACTGTGACGCCGTATTGTTGCAGCGTCAGAAACAGAGCAACACAGAACACAACAAGATTACCCTAACTTGTAAATCATCATCCAAAGTGAAAACAATCATCGTCTTATATGAGCTTATATGAGTGTAAGAAAATTTATGACAAGACGAACAAATTTTTTATGCCTCAATTTCAAAACTTAAAGTACTTACAACAGTGTAATTTTTCTGTTAGTTTTAAACGTTCCAGATGAAACTGACTTCAAATTATTGTTTGAAAGGTGTCTGGATAAATGAAGAATCTCTCTAGTTGTTATAAACATTATTACAAACTTTAAAAGTGATGGTTTTTAATCATAATATGAAACGGCACAGGGATTTACTATTAAACAAAATACAATTTTTATCTCCTTCCAAGAACAGAATAACCTGTGGTAAACTTTTTCGACTTATGGTTACAATTAGTTACAATTTACATCTAGATGTGATCGCGATACATACAACAGCTTTTTCCTTGCTATATTATCGTGCATACCACAATAAATTAACAATTTGAGACAGGCAGCCTCGAGATGCGAGTAACATAGAAAAACGTTAATTGTGAACAGTGAGGTAGGAAGGATTTTTTTCGGGGGGGGGGGGGCTATGAGGGAGCTGGATACTTTTGTGGGCGGGGGGGGGGCTGGAGTTAACTATCTAAGCGTAGGACCACCATCAGTTTGCGCGTAGCGTACAAAAATGGATTTTTACACCTCCCAGATGGCTGGAAATGGCATTGACCAGGGGCCCATTCCAAAAGAGTTACGAACGATCTTAAGTTTGATTCCCCATACTTAAGTCAACAGTAAATCATACTTAAGATTGTGCTTAACTCTTTGTGGAACGTGCCCCGGGTTTAATTGTCTTTAATTCTGGTGAGAAAAATTTGTTACTTTCACCACATTCAAACACACTTTTGAAATACTGGCCAGTTCATTAATCCACTGGACTATGTATCTTAGGATCGCAAATCCGAAATCCTGCTGTAAGTTGCATGCAGCTGTTCCAGTGCACGCCTGAGTAAGGTATTCCCATAGGCCGAGGGGAGCATTTCAGTTCGGGGCAGAAGGTTCTGGAACGAAAATGTTATTCTTCTAGAAAGACAGTCAGAGCGGGCCGCCACATCTGGTTGGCGCGGAGCGTCCAGAAAATTTGAAAATTCGTACCTCCCAGACAGTCGAAAATGACATTTCCAAGGCTGATAAAGGGGATTTAGGCAGTCGCTTTTATAGGTTTCAATTGCAGATAAACGTTCACTCCACCACCATTGGTTGGCGCGAAGCTTATAGAAAATTTTGAAATATCCGACCCCTCAGGCGGTTGAAAATTATAGGGGGATCTAAGCAATGGCTATTTTGGGTTTCCTTTTTCAAAAAATGCTCACTTGAAACTTAAATTCTGCTATGTAGCGGTCTAAGTGGAGCACCACCATAAGTCGGAGCGAAAGATACAGGAAATTTTGAAAACTCTGAACCTTTAGAAAGTCAAATATGTCATTTCCTATGCTTATGGGCGGGCCTAAGCAGTCGCTCTTTCGAGGTAACGTTTCCAAAAATTTCTCACTCGAAACTAAAATCCTGCTAGGAAGACTATCTACGCGGATCTCCACCACTGGTTGGCCCGGAACGACCAGAGAATTTTGAAATACCGGACCCCTGAGACAGTCGAAAATAACATTTCCCAGGGTTATAGGGGGTTCTAAGCAGTCGCTATTTGACCAGAAAATTATCAGATTAAAAGTATCACCACCAATCGATGAAATGGTCCGGCATATTTTCGAGGGAAAACTACAAAACGGAATTAAAAACATGCTAATGAATTTCACTCTTTTGCGACTCTTGGCTAAATTCAATATATATTGATAAAATTTTGTGACTGCTCGAACCTCCGACAATGTATGATTTTACTTTTGAAAATTGTAGCGGTAGTTGTGTTTAAACAAATTTTCAAGTAGACTTATGGGAAGAAATTCTCATACTGCATCATTAATGTATCGAAAAACAAATTACCCGATTTTCTTATCAATTGCCCGTATTTAGCTCTAGAGCAAGATAGATGGCAAACGTTTGGGCACCTGAACACCCTCCTGACTGTCCGTTGAATTAATTTAGAAATTGAAAACGTCCCAGCATTGTTTTCACCTTTGCCCGAATATTTTACCATTTCGGGCAATTTTTTCAAGACGGTATGAAGTGGGGATGGTGAGAACCTTTTTTGATTCCTTGCCGAAGGCAGGCAAGGGATGGATGCGATGGTGATGTCGTGTGTATGTGTGTGTGTGTATGTATGTATGTGTGTGTATGTGTCTGTGACGCTCCTTGTAATCGCGATATCTTAAGATAGGAATGACTAACACTTTTCATATTTGGTACATAGATTCGCCATGGTAAGAGAAACAACCTTATTGTTTTTGGTGGAGGTCAAAGGTCATTTGAGGTCACCAGAGATCAAAGACCGAAAACCTTGTAATCGCGATATCTTGAGATAGGAATGACCGACACTTTTCATATTTGGCATATCGATTTGCCATGTTAAAAGGAAGAACCTTGTTGTTTTTGGCAGAGGTCAAAAGTCATTTAGGATCACCAGAGATCAAAGACCGAAGACCTTGTAATCGCGATATCTTGAGATAGGAATGACCGACACTTTTCATATTTGGTATATAGATTTGCCATGTTGAGAGAAAGAACTCTGTTGTTTTTGATGGAGGTCAAAGGTCATTTGAGGTCACCAGAGGTCAATGATGACAACGTCTGTTGCTCGGCCAGACTGCTTCCGATTTCCCCCAACTAGCTAATTTTTTCTCACTACCTACAGAGGTAATAGCCACTGTCCTCCATTGCACACGCTTCTGCTGTTCCTGTTCTGTAGTTCCTGACAGTCCACAGCCAACAATTGCACACGTGGACTAACTTGCTTCTTTGCAGATAGAGTTCGGTATAGTTCGGTATTAACGCTCATGGTATATAATCATCTATTCACATAATTAAATTCGAACTGATTCTGCTTTTCTAGTCGGAAATGGCTAATTATTATCATTACCTCACCATGTTTGTCCACATACCACCCCCCTCCCAGCTAACATAACTTCATTGATCTATATTTTTCAAATACAGTTAGCTTCTCATGTTTACTGGACATCTGAACGATCTGAATGTATTTTTAGACAAAATTTTATGATACTCTTCATTTTTGGGGGGCGCAATGGGCAAGACGCCACTGTATAAAAGTTGCTTATAGCTCTCTCTAGTCAACAGTACTTTGAGAAGTTCTTAAAAAGTTCAATAAAAAGTAATGGAAAGTCATGAAAAAATTATGTTGGCAAAGAGTGGGAACCCTGTAAGAAAAATAATATACCTACATGCTCCTCTTCATTTGAACTGAATAAGTTTTGCAAGCTTGATAACCCTACATCTTTAGAAATATATAGATCCAAATACGAAAATTCAAACCACAAATGCATGCAAAAAACTTGGATTTAGTATAATATTTGTATAACCCACAGAAACCCACTGACCAAAGCAATTCTTTTTCATCTACAAAACTTGATTCTATTTAAAATGCCCGTTTTCAGTGGTTTATAAGGACAACAAAGCACCCCTTTTCGCCGGGGAATCAATAAGCCTTTTGGATTTCTGGTTTATATTCTACCCAAATACGTTGCAGATCTTTGTTATTTCCCATGAAAATTTTACTTTTAAGATGGATTTTCTGTTTTTCGGCAACGATTTGAAGCCTTTAAAATAATCGGCCATTTCGGTTATGGTGTTACACAAGATTTTAAAACAGGCTTAAGAATGAAATGTTCCTTTTAAGCCACAGACTTCCCAAAAGTATCGCGGTTTTTTCTCTTTGATTTTTCGTAACTATGATGTTACCTTTACTCCAATACGTTTCCATTTTCGGGCAAATGCTTGAAAGAATTTGGATATTCGACAATTTCGGGCATAAAGTTGTGATTAACTGTGAAGTTAAAGTCACGAATAATATTAGCTTTTTGCGCTACCCGAAGGTGTAGCGATTTTTTGGAATCTTGACTTGGCTTTTTCATGAAAATTGTATTGCGACTTTTTGACGTTTTTTTTCTTTTTTGTTTGTTTTTTCGGTCATATCTTTTTTTAAGACTTTAGTCGGGCCACATTTTGAAATTTTCTGATAAACCATTCCATTTTTTCCAAATAAAAGGGCTGTCCGATTTTTTTCCAGATTCCTGCCCGAATTTCCCCAAATTCCTGTCCGAATTTAGATTTTGCGGCAAAAGAACGCCACTGAGTATGTCCACTCCATCCAAGAGCTAACTTAAGTGAGGTCCTGTGAGGTATTATTGGTAAGGTTGCCACCCTTTAGACTGCTTTGACCCATCATGGGTTTCGTTGTTGCACTGGCAAATGACTGGCAGCAATGGCCTTCCAACCATATTTTACTAAAATATTCAACCCACCACACCAAGTGTTTTTGGAACAAATTTGTGTATCCTCAGAAATTAAAAATCCTTCCAGAAACTAGAGGAGTAAAAAGCCAAGGGATTCCGAAGATGTGAGACTTTTCACAGTTTACCTGAATTTATTCCGAAATTCAGAGTGCCAAGAATTTCAGAATACCCTGCAACTGTGTGGATCTGTTGCAAGCGTACCAGTGTCAAAGAAGCCGGGTAGCCCGGATTGATTATTATCTTCGGCCAGCATGTATATACTTTTTTACACAGGTCGCCAGTGGGTGGGGGGGGGGCTGCTGGGGGATGGTTGATTCAGTGGGGGATCCGCCCCAAGCCCCTCCCCCCGTAGCTACTCCACTGATTGTGAAACCGTCCATGTGTAGACTGCAGAGCAAACAGTCATTTTCTATTTTATCTCCATGAAATCCGGGGAGCACGTGAGATAATTAGCAATTAAGATGTTAGCAATCACAAGGAAACTGCCAAATTAACATGTACCAATATGTAAATAATGAATGTCTCGATCATGTTTAAGTTATGGAACTGACACTTGACATCTTTCATTTACCAATAAGAAAATTTTCTTTGATACTTTAAGAGTATCTTACCAGTTTTGTATTCACGGTTTCTAATAAATTGACACTCGATTCTGCTTTCTCATTGCCCACTCTCACAGGAGTGTCTCACATTGTGTTGCAGTGGCTCAGTCACGGGGTGGTTTGGGGGTTTAACCCCCCCCCCCCCCCATGACCCAACCTTGAAACGCTAAAAACACCTAAAAAGTGGTTTTTCTTCTCTCCCCTTAGACTTTTAACCCATGTATTGCTCCCACGCCCTCCCCCGATGACACAATCCTGGCTACGCTACAGTTCTGATGAATCCATTTCCCACTACATAGATTATATAAGTTCCTTCTATATAGATATATAAGGTGGGTGTTCGGAAAGAAATTCTGTGGAATTCACCACAACTGCAGTATAACAATATTTTATAGACAACTTGTGAGCTTAGTCGAAATTCGAAATTGCATGTAAGTGAACGATTTTTTGACGAATGTGTTGTAATATCAATAGGCCTAAGCATCACAAGAGAGAAACTTACAATACAATTAGGTTTGTGTTATTTTCAAAGGTTCCATTTGCGATTGACACCAAATTGTTGTGGGAAAGATCTCTGCAAAATAAAATTTTCAGCGTTAATAGACAGAGCTAAGAACACTAAAATATTAAACAGTCAATTAATTATATTTTAAAATTGCAATAATTCCTAACTTTACCCAAATCGTTTAGAATAGGGCGGGCCGAACTTTTGTCACGTAATGACAATTTGAAGCAAAATGTGACCTTCCCTTTTCTACTCTAAAAAACATGCGTCATACTTCGACAAATAGTCGTTTGTAATTGGCAAACGTTTAATTTTATCAGGTGATGTGGGATTTTTGAAAGGAAATAGATACAATTTTGCAAAGATGACGTAGTTTGTACAAGATTTTGATAACAGTACCTAGGCCTATAACATTATGGACAGTTCCTTTTTACTTTTTGAAAAATTGATCCCTTCCTCTGCCAGCTACCATTTTATTGCATCAGGAAGGAAATGAAGCGTACTACATTTTAACGTTATGATTAATTAATAAACAATACCTGATATATCCAAATAAGCAATACAAAACGTAACATTTTGGGTTAGGAAACGGCCAGTAAATAATGTGTTAGTTATTTGGTACCGTGCGTAAACACAATGAAAGCATTCGACACCTGAGAACTTAGATCATGTGATACCATTCATCGAAAAATTACAACCAACACAGCCTTTCACCTACTGGGATGTCTTTGTTGCATTCTGTAGAAGCAACGTCACGGAATGCCACTAAATGTGCCTTTCAAAGATCACACGTCTAAAATTCTGAAATTTCAATGATTATTTTCAAAAAACTAGACAAATTGATTCAATTTCATAGAGCATCTGTTTGTATGACTTAATAATACAAGAAAGAAAAAGTTGGTTCAACGGAAAGCTATATACCATTGTACGGTGGTCATTAGGTCACTGTAAAAACAGTATAATCGGAAAAATAAAAAATAATCACTTTGTGCCAGAGGTACCTGTCTCTAACACATTCAAACCATTAGCGTTGATAAAAATGTTGCGTTCGTCTTCGAAAAAGTGGGAAATTGTTTAGGTAATATGATGGTGATATTAACGTTATTTCCTGTGGTAATATTTACGTTCAATTATACATTCCTCCTATTATACTTACAGTATTCTTATCATCTTGTTTTTGATCAGAAGGTTTCCGGGGATGACCTTCAATTTATTGCGGAACAAGTATCTGTAATAAAAGACAGCGACTGATGGTTTGCACCACTTTAAAATGTTCACAGCGGATGTAACGGTTATTGTTTGGAGCACTTAGTTTCATGATGTTCAAATTTCACTATTGAACTTTTCAGAAGATATATCAGTCATGTGGATTTCTCAATTAAGTCATTTGGACATATATGAGACCTTAGACTTAATTTTTTTAAGAAGATTGCAAAGATTATATACTTTCCCAAACATATCTTACGAAAAACGTTAAAGGGCAGGAGCCGTCATCCCTAAATGCGAAATTTATCAGAAATAACTGCTTGGTTTACCATATGCAATAGTTAAATCATAAATTGTAATGAAAGATACTTTGAAGAGAAACCACATGAAAATTATGTTATCAAGGTTTTTCTTCAAAATAAATTTGGGAGGACTGCCCTTTACCTTTAATTTGGACAATACAACACAAGATTAAAAGGTCATTGTACTTTAAAACTAGTTTGAGATATCAAAAGATAAGCAAGACACATTTAAAATAAGACACACATTAACATTAAATTTTATCCTCTTCGATTGAAAAATATTACCCACATTTCCTCTAGCAGTAGGTTATTGACAAAAGTATCCGGAGAAATATCCATTATACTGTTATCGGAAAGGCTTCTGCAAGACAGAAATAGTGACAGCATGCTTAGTGGCCTACATGAGAGATTATTGACTTTGACAATTAATGTATTTAAAACTTTTACGTTTGAGAATACCTTCATCACGATTTGAATAGAATGGTTCATAGTCCCTAACGTGCCCAGGATTCGTCATGTTAAAGGGAAATTTGTGAATTTCTTCAACTGACATGTTCATGGTTCACGGGGCACGGGAAGTTGTAGATATGGAAGAAAGCTAAACACAAAATTATTTATCTGAATAGCCAATGTAAAGGTGGATGCATTACTCACCGGAGATGTCATGAAGTGTTCTCTTGGGCTATCGATCAGAATGAAAAGACGAGCCGACCCCCCCCCCCCGACTAATTTTAGTGGTTGAGGGCATGCCCTCTTCAGGCCTTCCATAGCGCAAGATACTGATCAAACCAATATTCATTAAAGAGATTAATACTATATATGAGATATTCAAGAGTTACCCGTGCTTGTTTTCCGCTCAGATGGAAAATTAATTTCAAACTCACATATTTCGCAGCTTGGTATTTGCTAGAAATGTATGCTGCTCAATGTGCGTCAAATTGTTGCAGGATAGGTCGCTACACATAAATAGAAGAAAACAAGAAAGCATTGTCATTTATGCTAGGGATATGACCATTATTATAAAGTCTAGATAGCCAAAAACTATTGAGGCAGACATGTCCATTGGAGTAGTTGTAGGATAATTTATAATATCAAGCTCAAAACAATAAAGAAACGCTTCTCTTTTGTATTTTTACTACGTTCTCTTACCATTCAGCAGCAAAATTATTTGCTTTAGGTATCAGAACAACAATTTCCACTTTTCATTATCAATCTTTGGGTGACTTCCAAATGCATCTGGCAATTAAAGGTATTATTAATATCCACCAAAGTGCCTAATCCCGAGATTGCATAGTTGAAATATTCTCAAAGAACTGACGTCCTTAGGAATATTTATAAAATGACATAATTTGAATTGCATCAAAAAGATTGTAAAGTATCAAAATCATCTGCTGGTGGCAGACGGCAGACGGCAAAATATGTAAAGCGATAGATGCTTTAAAATTTAATCAAACACATGTTAACTTAACTTACATTGTACTCAGTTCGATGTTTTTTGCAAAGATACCAACGGGTAGGTCTTGGATCATATTATCAGACAACCACCTGTATAGTAGGCAAATTAGTTGCAATAATACCTCGTCATTGCGAAATTCAATATTGTAATGTTGTGTAACCCTTAAAAAAGATTAATATATCATATTGACAAAAAAAATAAATAAAACTGTCACATTTAAAATGAAATTGTTTTACAATCAGTAAATTAAACCTTTGTGAGCCTTTATGATTTATCACGAATCGTTTAATAACACACACACAGACACACAATTGACTATTACTCTGTAGTAATCATTACTATCCTAAATCGTCCTTCAAACGGAAGGATAGCTTAATAAGTTTGATGTTGATAGTATTCTATACATGGGTGTTTGTTTATTAACAAAACATTCGGACAAAGCCTCCCACAATTGAAAATCTTTAAAACATTGTACCTTTCAGTTTCTTCACATACTAATTTCATCAACAGGTGGTGAAACTTAATTCCCATATCCTACACACACAAAAAAATGTTTCATGGGGAGGTATTTATTGCTTTAGATTGAAGGCAATGGTACAAACTAAATGTAAAATGCAAATTTTTTAATCACATTTTGGATGTAAAACTGACGTATTTTGCCATTTTTTATTGAATCATAAACTGACTGTTTCCTTCAACAATTCATAAGACCTTTTTTTGGCTCAAATCCGCTCAGTATAGCTTGTTGTGATGATTATGATAACCTATTATCCAAATAGGTGTCATATATGTTACTTTGAGATAGATGATATACTAGGCATTGTTTCTTTGTTGTTACTAGAACCACGACAGTGATAAGGATTTTTTTAATTACAATTGGAAACACTTTTGGCCGACTATTTTTCACGTATATCTGAGTCTAAAAATCTGAACCCTACTTATGTCCATCGATCCGTTCAATTTGGAAAAAGTGCAATACAATTGCACTTATTTTGTTCCGATATTTACAAGATGAGTTATTTTGTTCCAGTATTCTCAAGATGAGATCCTATTTTAAAAACAAAAATCACCAGATATGTCGATCTGTGAAGGTGACCACTTGAACTCCATGAAGAGTCAATATAAGCCATCAATAATATTTAATCTTTAAGATGTAATGAAAACACAAGAAAAACTTACACCGTTTTTAATTGTCGGTTTTGTCCTAGCATTTCGTTTGGTATTTCCATTAAAGAATTATTCGTCATATCTCTGTTCGGGAACAAAGTTTGTATCAATCACAACCACACATCATTCGAACAATTTTAGACGCTTTAATCATCAGAAGTATTAATTTCTGATAATTAAAGCTGACTTCGTAAATGCACGAGTATGCGGCACTTAAAGAACACGGTATCTTTATAAACGAAGTAAATATATATTTTGCACAGCATAAACTCACAAAGTTTCTAGCTCTGTCATGTTGAGGAACAAGCTGCGTGGTACTTGATGTATTCCATTGTTTGCTACGTATCTGTAATTTTTATAATGGATTGTAGTATTAATGACTTGCAGTTTCCTTGTAAAGTGTTTACTACACTTTAAAAAAGTGTTACGGCAAGGTTTAGAAATTTAACATTGTAAGGTTGCGATATGTATGATATTCAAAAGACTACCACAATAAGTTTACATCGTGAGAAACAGACTTTGTAAATCAGACTTACAACTTTTCCAGGTACCATGTTCTCTCAAACAGACAACTTTCCATCCTTTCTAGGTAGTTATGTTCCAGATGTCTGTTAAAAGAGTTAAGAATTACTTTCAATGATATCGTCTATACAAATATAATATAAAATAATATCAAACTTATTCGAAAGGAAAACGATCAAAGCACGTTGTAATTTGTATGTGGAGACCATTTATTTCAGAAAACTATTGAACATAATGAAAGCATCTTGTCCTTGGGTTATATAATTGTGCTTTCTTTTGGGGTGACTGAATGTCGTAGTAGCACTACACTTGAAAATCAAAAGGGTTGAATTCGTTGCAAGATAACAAGTTTTCATCCGCACGGAAGGAAATATAGCTCTATTTAGAATGAATTTTTACTCTACTCTTGGTGAACTTCACTCGTAGGTAGAAGCGATCTTTCTGGAATCTTTTCTTTAAGACAGATTACCACACTTTTTTTATTATAGTGTGTAGGGTCTGAAACCAAGGGGTTGTCAGGGCTTGAAAACTCCCTGCTCAAACATACAAGTTAAGCAATGTCAGCACTAATCATGCTTTAAAAATTAACTTTGTCTTCTAAAAATGTTTAATGTTAAGTGATGTCGTACAGAATTTGGCTTTTAATTTTAAAAGGCTGGTACAAAAATCCAACTTAGACAACACTATGTGAAAACTTAGACCAAAGCTTATCTGAGTCTGGATTCAAAGTGGGTTTTTTTTTTCCATTTTTTTTTTTTTTTTTTTTTTGCAGGATAACTAACGGTCATGTGTCGGTATTTAACTAATGGGAACTGAGAAGTTCAAAGGTGCAGTCCCACAACAACGAATTCGAATAAGATTCCGATTCAATTTTCGTAGTTTTTCTTTAACATTGTTTCCATTTGTAGTCGGAAAGAACAAAAAATTTACCAACCGGTGTAAATTTATAAGTTGAACCGCAAAACTATGCACATTAAATGTATATTCATTGTTAACTAACTTCGAATCGACTCACAACTTTTGTGACTGTGCTGTCAAATATAAACTTTTATGCCGTAATAACGTCAGCATTTCATTTTAATAAAAATTAGATGCAAATTATGTACTAACACTGGTTGACAAGTTTTTGCCTCATTCCAACAAGGAATGTGTTCAACTTAAAAAGCTTACAAAAATCGGATCGAAATCCGATCCAAATCCGTAGTGTGACATCGGCTTTACTTAATGCATATAAATTATTAATACTTACATTACCACTAAGCGTTTTGTATTCCAGAATAATTCTCGTGGCAAATCCTTTAGATAATTGTAGGAGATATCACTGTGACAAGAAATGGGACATGGGATTTCAAAAGTACGAATAGGAAATTATCAGTTTATTGCAACGAAAGAGCTACTCCTGGAATTCTACTTATCAAACTGTGATGATTTTTCAAAGTATAGTTGGTTCATATGTATAACAGCATCGCAAATAGGTAGACTGTACCGAACCCCCCCCCCACACACACACACACACACACAAAAGACCAACCCTCTGTGTAATGCTTCTTCATGCTGCATTATTTACTCAACATTCTTAAACAAATTAAAAAAAAAGAAAACATTGCGGTACTAGTTCATTATTTGCTAATTATTTATGTCAAGCTACTATCTTGAAACTTGTGTTTTCTCAATCTGTATGTGGAATGGCTTTATATTCTAGAAAAAAAATATATAAAAAATTTTCTGTTGAAGAAAATCTGACATTTTGCAACAGTAGTTACAGTTTTCTTGAAATGACATCTCGTCGAAGCCCATAGTTTCGATTATAGGATTTCCAGTTTTCCGCCTTTATTTTGCTCGGCGCAGAACCATTTCGTCATATTCCGGATAGATTGATAAGCGATCGCTGCAGATGCAACCACACCACTGGACAACTACACAGGCAGGGCAATGCCACCAGATTGCCAGGGGATTTCAGAGTTTTTTTTTTTTCCATAATGTTTCCATATGTAGAGGGAAATTTCCTCAAATTACCATAAATGTGATACCCATTGCCTGGATTACATAATTTATTTGAACCTTTTTGTAGCCATTTTTCTTCCTTTGGTGGACAAACGCACATAAAAGAATGAAAAAGGAAGAAAATAAGATCCAGTTTATCTTCTCTACATAGTTGTTACCTGAAAATTGAAACACCCAATGATATTTATTAAGTAGCATTTGTGAAATTACCAGCGCGTACGCCATAGTTTCTTGTTGCTCATCATTACAGACGGAGTAAGGAATACACCAATGGGCTACAACTGAATAAAGACGGTGGTTGGCCCTATCTAACCCCACTGATTAGTAACTGAGCCTTAAAACATCGTTTATCTAAATAAAGAATGAAAATTGTTTCTTTTTTAAAGGAAGTTTAAGGTCTAATCAGGTTTCAATATTTGAAGAGTGTTACCTATTCTGAACGATATGGTGAAATTCGCATTGAAATTCGACGCGTTGTTCTCAAGGTATGGGCAGGTAAGGTTATCACATTTTCAACAAAAAGTGAAAAAGAACAAACTCATATGACGTCACAACCACCGAAAAAATATAGAGACGTTTGTTTTTCTTTAAATGTGACAACCAACGTTCTTTTCTACAGCCGCAAATTAAAAGATTGCATTTACGTAAGTGACATGAAAACGTCGCAAATTTGACAATCCTCTGTGGCATGTCTTATCTCTACTACGTTTAACACAACAAACTGATACCAAGACAAAACAAAACATTCTTTGTCAATGTGAGGAAGTGATGCAGCATATGTTGCCCTCCAGATCACTTTGGCTATCAAAACTAGTAACTTCATCTGCTGATGTGTCAAAAATACTTTGTCCGATTTGAGTATCAGTGTCGGCAGGGTGAAGTTTTGCTCAAACTTTCCCTTCAAAGTGCACAGGAGGTAAAAGTCTGCCCTATTCCTTTAGGCTCCTTTCACTCCCAATGATAGTAGTTAAATATCCTGCAATGATTAAATACTCTGTTAATATCCTGTTCAAATTTACTCTGTTTATGCTTTACACTTGATGTACAAGAGGTTGCATAAAAATGTCTACAAAAAATCAATTTAATTTTAATTTAAGTTTGACATAAACTTATTTTATTCTTCTTATTTTAAGGATATTAAAAACTGGATTTTCTGTGTTTATCATAAGTTTTTATTGCTGTAATACGCAATTAGCTTACGTCGTCTCCACAAAGAATTGACTTTGTATGATAGGACCCTTCCGTCCACAAGTTACTCCTTTTAAATGTTATTTTCTAATTCCAGCATCGAAAATTAATTATTTTGAATGAGACTCACAAGAATTTCAGGCGCGTCATATTTTCGAGTATGTTGCTCGGAATTTCCTGGAATCGATTGTTGCTTATAATCCTTATACAGAGAAGGACAAAGAGAAACCCAGTTTACTTGTCACATTCCGTTTACATTTAAAATACCTTAAAAACTGAAACTAAAATTTGAACTTCATTATAAATTGGTACCATCTATTAAATGTCAATTCAGAGGAATCATTTTTATTTCATGTAACATAGCGTTGCTAGGTCAAAGTTGAATTAAGCAGGTGTCAGGATAATTCCATAAGTAGGTTGAAAGTTGAAACTTTCAATCCTTCTCACCTGGCTAAGTTCTTTCAATGAAGTTTCACAAACGTGAGAAAATATTACAGCATTCTTAATAAATCGCTGCATCATAAAATTGTTAAATCTAAAAGAGGCGGCAGTTGTTTAGGTCTAAGTTTGGTTTAACGATTTTTGAAAATGTAACTGACTGCAATAATATTTTCCTAAGTAATTGAAGAAATGGGCCCGGATGGATGTACTTTTACAAATAGAATAATTTTGTTGTCAATGTCACAAAGCGGGATCGAATTAATATTCATTGAAAGTACACGTGAACAAGTTCAAAATACCCACAAGTGCTTATTTCCAAGTCATTGCAAGTCATCAAGTTCCATAACAAGTTATAAAAGTGATTAAATATAATAGCCAACCAGCCAAGATATTTTTTTTTTTCATTTTCGTAAACTGCTTTTGAGTGTTCAACCCATTGTTGCAACTTTCTAATTTTTAAACATATCAAAACACTTACAGTTTCGTTACGTTGTTTGGGATGTTTTGGGGGAACAAATCCAGGTTTTTGCTAGAGCAGTTTACTTCATAACCCCCTGTTTTCATGCTGAAACAATTACAAATACCGCCACCATCACAGGCATCATTTTCAGACGCTGATGAAAGATATCATATCAAGAGGAAAGGGAAAAGTAGGTACGGAATAAGGTGTAGAGCGATTTGTAATGATTAGAAATGTTCCGATGCATTTTAGGGGTAACAAATATTGAAACATTGCTTTCTACAATTACAAAAGGGTATGCACGAACCCACAGCGTTTCCGGGTATGACAGTGCACGCAAGGAGGAAAAACAAACAGGCAGACATCATGAGCGACCTGGTTGAAAACGGACATCTAATCTGAAGAAAGACGGAAAATGCGATCAGCGGTTAATACCTGAAAAATGTTCTGGTTTTCCAAAATGACTAGATTGAACTGAGAATTTAAAGATACAAGTATCTATCTACATCACTCTTTTCCTAATGTCTCTTAGAGTTCAGACGCTATGAACCTTGATAAGGTCCAACGGAAATGAAATCTCATATATTCCTAATTTAAAGCACATTTTAAAGACCATTGACCGCCTGCAGAGAGACCCTATTTTCTGCTCATATATACGTTCCTGGCTTACGTAACCGCTTTTTAATGGAGTCGTTACAGCCTACTGTTGAGTTTCCGAATCTATACATCGGCGCCTTCTGTTGTCGTGCGTAATGAAAAAGGAAGTCAATGTCCCACAAGTGTATAATGGTCGTAGGCCTCATAAATTAATACATAGGGTTACACGTTGAGACCTAAAATTCCATCTAAGTTGCTGATTTTACTCCACCAATTGTAAAACCTATCAAGTCAGGTATAATCCAGTCAAATTGTAAGAAAATTTAATTAGAAACACACAAGGATCAAGCTGTTTTATATCTACTTCAGAAGTGACATGGCTCATTCTCCTCTTGGTTACAAAACTATTTTAATTTTTCTCTTCCAGTTACACGATGTGCTCTAAGATAAGGTTTTTTGAGATCCTGATTTTATTGTGCCTAATATATTCAGACTAAGGTACAACAGACAGGAGTAGCAAGGAAAAACTCCATTCGGAAAAAAAGCTTTTGTCGAATATGTGAAAAGTAGACGTCTTTACATGCCCCTTACTGATTATCTTCTAAGACCAACTGCTTTTATGTAATCAAAATGGCAGGAACTGTGATATTCTTTCCCCAAGAACGAATTGTACTACGCAAAACCAAGCATTGGAGGAATATGTCCTAACTAAGAACCTAAGTGCAGAAAAGCTGAATTTGGAAAATTACCAATATTGTGAAGCATATTCAGTCGCAACGTTAACCAGAGTCGTCGTTTTTGTACTTGTGACTTCAATAATAAGCTTTGGCCATGACTGGAAACTTGACGTTGAAAAAATGACTTTTAAAGAAAACAACCCGTTAGACACGTAGAACTATTTCATTTAAAAAAGATCATTGGAAACATGTGGAAATAAATATAGAAACCGTTCTCCCAATTCCAAAGATAGTGTCTGGACAAAACTAACAAAGTTAATTGGTATGACGCCCCCTGCCAATGAACGCAGTAGAGTCGGGGTAAAGACTTGAATTAATCTAGGTATAGTTTGCTTGTTCAGTTTCAACCACGAATGTATCAGTGGCGTAGCCAGAATTCTGTAACGGGGGTGGAGCACCGCATTAGGGGAAGTTTGAAGGGAGAAAGAAAAAACCGCTATTTTAGTTGGTTTTTGGGTGTCAAGGTTGGGTTAGGGACGTTTCAACTCTCACATCCACCCCGTGGTTACGGCACTGTAATGTACTATTTTAGATACATAATCATGGTGCAGAAGAACGAAGAGGCCTAGGCAAAGTCTACGCTTGAGCTAATCTGGGTCTAGTTTGCTTGTTCAGTTTCAACTACTAACCATTAACGTCAACATAATTTGAAAGTAGTCAATAAGTAGACCTTACACTCACTCCATCCGCAACAATGAGAGAAAGATACTTTCTTCCTCCTTCAGTATTTTTAACATCTTCCCTTCTTCTATAGTTAAAAGTTTAGGCTCAGGATTTTTAGTAAGTGATTTGGCCTCAGATTATCTAGGCACCATTAGTTGGCGCTTAGCGGACAACAGGAAATTTTGGTAGAATAAACCCCTAAGGTCTCAGAAAATATTCCCTCCCGTCCCCTGATAGTGAAGCTACATTCTCTGAAAATTGAGCAATTTATTAACTGTTAAAAGGGAGTCTGATTTTTGTTTCTAACTTTTAACCTTGGACACCTGCCTGAAGTTTGTCATCGATTCGAAACATCTTCACAAAATTTGGCCTCTTGTGGACCCTTGGAAAGTTTTTGTTCCCATTGAATTCTCTGTTTTCACAATAATCATAATTAGTCCAAGTCGCCTGCTAAAGCAGAGCCCAAAGTTGGTACTAACCCCCAATTTAAAAAGACGTGTACCACAGTACCGTAAAACGGTTACTTCCTGTCTGAATCTGAAATGCATCGACCAGGGAGTTGCTAGAGACTTTATATACACAGTTGAATCAGTAACATTGCCTTCCTTGTTTTAAAGCGAAATATTTACTAAAAAATTATATTACATCTTCTTCAGTATAGACATCGCTGTATGCCTAGACAGGAGGACATCACGGCCACTTAAAGTTTATAGGATGAGTCAATCATTGCCGCATAAAATGAAAGGACGCTCCACAATGCGGAGATGTCACCATGACTCATAAATTTTCCTGGGCCTGTCAGAGTTAAAGCGCGGATCTGGTCGGGTGTCTTACTCCCCCAGCTACAACCCTGGACAAATCTAGATAGAATACCCCCACTCCCCGTGCAATGTTGGAGATAATGATACTAATTAGGGACGTACCATTTTCTTTGGGATCCAACATTGTACTGGAGAACGTGGGGTTCGTAAATCGCTTTTTCCTGTAGGAGACAACATTTTAAAGGGGGATAGAGGCCGTGCAAATAGCACTCGTCACCATAAACAACATAATGACGTGAGGTGTTCCAACAGTTTTGTCCAAGATTGTAGCTACAGCATTGCCGTACGCTGCACCGAGCACATTAGTCTGCATGCAAATTCAATGAAACCCACATCACCTAGATTTATTATGCATCGTACCTCTGTATGCGCTTAATGCATGATAAGCGTATTGTCGTTACACATTTTCACGTGTGCGGTGAGTGTATACTGTGCTGTGCTAGTACATATAGCTTAGTGGAAAGTTCGAATGTGGAACCGTTTTCGCATAAACGAGAAGAAAAGTTGAATATTCAAATCTTGTACAACCAACCCTAACTGATTGCTCGTCGATGTTTCTTTTTCCTTTTTTCAAATTATCAATTATTTTCAAAGCAACTACAACGTTGGCTTTATAAATGTTAAAGCTCAAATTTGAATTTGAAAGGTCCTTTGGGTTGAGAAACCTAATATGTAAAGGTTTTATTGACAAATGAAGGAAGTACATTTATAAGAAATGCCCTTTTTCGTCTTTTATCAAATTTTAGAGGAAATTATTGCAAGGCTGATGTGGCACCTAATTATCTGTACAGGCGGACAAATCAGTAATATACATTCACTTTGTTTCTTTGCTTAACTTGAAGAAAGTTTCCTTCTTAACTTTTTGAAACATTGTCCTTCTCTGCATGGTTACATCTTATCGCCCCAAGGGGGAAATGACGCTCACTACCTATTTACCTGATCTAGTCAGATGTTTCATCCGATAAACCGATTGATATTACCAGATATCAAAATACACAAGAAGTTGGGTACTAACATTTTGGGTCACATCACAGACCAGTTCTGATGTGTAAATTGCTTTTCACGCAGTGTGGACACCATGAAAGCAGGGATGACATGAGGACACAGATCATTTAACAAACACAGATATCAGTAAAACCTTAGACCGCCTTTGATCTACTGATGGGGTGTCAATGTTGCATTCTTAAGAAGCACCGTGACGGCAGGAAGCATATAGCCACCTTATGTGCAAAGACAAAATCAATTGTATTAGTTCAGTCCGATATATATGAGAGTGTCGCTGTTTTGTTGAGTATACTATGTTTGTAGAATCAGTGACTGAACTAACATCTTGTCACTTTATTCTGACCTAAACAAAGTGACCAAATTATGCCTAAGCATGAATTTAAAAATGTCGCTTCTTTCTTTGGTTACGGTAATTATCTAATGTTACATTCCAAGAGACTGTTGCTCGGCAAATCTTGTAAATAGATTTAATCACTTAAGTTCGTCAAATTTACCTTCTTTCCCCTATCGTGCATACTTTAGGCTACTTACCAGCTAGTATGTCACCATTTGCTAATGCACTTCTCTGTCAAAATGTTCTTACTTACGAAAGCTGTTCCTGACCTCTCAATTACGCATGAACGTTTGGTTAAGGATTCTTCAAAGCACAGTCCAATTCCAGCTTTGCTGACGATTAGGTGTCAGCAAAATCATCGAACTCTCTCTCTCTCCCTTTGTGTCTTTATAGATTCATTTAGACATGTGAAGTTAAAGGAACAATGAATCAAATTGTTGCAAATAAATTTTCACTTTCGAATTTGCAAAGAGGCTGCAATAAAAAATCTTCAATACGTGTTCATGTTTAGTTTCAGTAGCACAAAATCACGTTTGCCCGAGCAAGGTGTGACAGGCATGCATAAAGGTTAACCAAATGTTGAGACAGATCAAGTTAATGTTACGGCGTGGCCCCGTGATCACATTCTACAGGGGACTAGTGTCCAATTCTGCGATATTGAGTCAATAAGGGGACAGGAATGCGGTACATAACACACAAATAGTTGCCTGTCCTTGCGTACATTCATCTACTGTGTCCGGTTGACAAAGAGTGTCGTTTACAGTTGATGAATACGTTAGTCGTATTACCACCCCTGCCTTGTTTTGTAAATAAAAAAAATTCTGATCCATTACTCTGCCACGTTGTTCTACTTTCAAAAGTGTTTTGAAGCGACTATTAGAGTTTCTTATTACAAATTTTTCACAAGTTTAATTGTGCACCACATTTGATATTTGACTGGAAACTAAAAAAAAAAAAAAAAACCCCGACCCGTGAACATAGCCTAACACCCTGACTGGTTACAGTTTAGTGTGGAGACAGACTGGTATTCCATCTGTGTGGAACTTTTTCCGCTTCAAATATTTAGAATATCTCATTCAAAAAAATTAGCAAATTAAGGTTTGTTCGAATCTGAAAAACCTGTTCAATGTTTCCATACTTTGATAAATAGTCTTTTCAGACGGGAAAGCGTGGTGCTTGAACAGAAGATTATCACCTTTAACACCCTCTAACACTCTCTGCACATTAAATTCTGCCCCTTGAAAGTTTGACATTTATACTCTGATCTTGATTTTGAACCCAGCAGCGTAGCGCGGTTAGCCTTAAGATACTGGACATCCACCCTCACAGGATTTTAAAAATAAATTTGCCTACCAACGTTTCATGTGAGTAGATTACACTTCAGGGCCTAAGATAGTTATGAAGTTAATTTTGAACTTTGAAAATCGGCTCAGTTTTAGTGAAGTTATGCACGTAAATAATAGTCAAGAACGCGGGAATAGAATTAAAATTTTGCGGACCGGTCTCTCCAATTATTTGTATTTGGGACAAAAACATATCAAATATGTACTTCATGCGAAATTAACAAAACTAATTATTTCAAACTAACATATTATTTTTTACATTTCCAGCAGTATGGTACACCCCAAGTCTTTGTTTAAACTGTCAACAATCGGTAGAAACTCCAATTTCAGTTTGTTTTTCGGCGTTCTACCGTTCAAAACTTCGGCCAAGTCATGCTGCTATCGACCACGTTAATGTCAATTTCAGGACTGTTTTCCTGAATTTCTTTCTTAAAATTCTAACTTTTCACTAATATAAGCTCCTGATTGTCACAAATTTGCCTTAAAAAAGAAAAAAGGTTTTGGGAACATTAAAAGTGCCCCAGCGAATCTCAGTCGTCTTGCAATCTCGGATTCGAATATGGAAAGGGCAGATTCTTAAAAAAAAAAAAAAACCCCAAACGTATCAAATGTTCTTACAGGAACGTACGCTAGTAAAATTAATACGAACACCTATATTTGGGGACTTACCTTTTCCATGAATCTTTGGGATTTTCTTTACTCAAATATAAAACGTAATAGGGGCGTACTTATCCCGTAACTTAGCTGTATAATATGGTCTAACTAGCGTGGACAGGTATAGCAAGAAGCATGCACTAAAGCAAGACAGTAGTATTCAAACAGTAAGCATTTCATCATGCAGCCTAGGCAAAGTCGAATCTGTCTTGACGAATCCAGGCAGCAAGTGATGGTCTGATTTCAGTCGGCCATAGCTTGGGTCTATCACCTTTTAATCTTTAAATTTACTTGCTTACATGTATTATGGACGCATGTACACTACATTGTTTATTGACTTCCTCAATTTTTACTGAATATGAATACTGAATATGATGGACTCCACAAATGGCCGCCTACAGTCACTGAACACACGTTACACAAGCGCTGACCAGATTCGTCTTTACGTACTGTATGTCGTGGTGAATGAATGCCGTATAAGCCTGTTACGCTAACGGTTCTGTGTTGTCGTGTAAGTGGGTTTTCTTACGTTTTTCTGATGGTGACTTGTCCGTTCTTTATCTATGGAGGATAAAGAATGGTTTCTAGAGTTTTATCCGAGGATAACACACGGTCACCTGACCAAAATGGACTTATAGGAGTTGAGGATTATTACCAAGTAGGAACGAAAATTTGTTAAGAGCATGGACAGATGTCGCTGTAGATTCCGCACACTGTTAAAATGTCTGAAAAATTAAAGAACAAACGATATTAAAGAAATACAAAAATGTCACAGCAAAAAGTGCTGACATCCTTTAAAACGTCATTGCCAGCACTTTTCCTTGTTACACAAACGTTAATTCGATCATTCTGCCTTCACTTGCTCCTATCCGACAACAAAATTAAAGAAATTTGATGTAGAAAAAAAAAAAAAAAAAAACAATATTTGTCAAGCACTTTTCTACAATACGACGGGACTGCCCTATAAATCGCTATACTTCAGCACACTGCCCACCGTTGTAACATCCAAGTAGACTCGGCCGGAAATCTTCTAACGCCACGCGTTCGGCATGGCGCACACGCCCATTTTTTTAATTGAGACGCATTTGATATGAATATCAGCTCGACACACATGAAGTTTGCCGTCGAGTCAAAATGGAGAATACGCTCATAACATTAGGTGTGGGAACAGAAAGGCAAAGTGAATTGACACAAACAATGCAGTCACCTCAACTTAGTTTCAACAGCCAAAACAGAGGTGAATTTCAAAGGGAAATGCATTAACCTGAACTTAAATTTGTAAAGTAGACTCTCCTGTCCTGTTTCATGATTGGTGATGGAGAGTCATTTGAGTGTGTTTCGTCCTCTCAAATTAGGAAACTACTAGGAGTTACTGCTAAATTTACCTTGAATATACAGTAATGAAGTCCTAAAAGGAAAATTGTGGGATATATCTGTTGCTCCAAATTAAGTTTGGGTGACTGCTCTTGCCATTTAAGTTTAATGTTTCTAAGATCACGAGGCTAAATGGCTCATCCAGGACCTTAAACTACAGTCGGTGAGCATCTCTTTGTGTTTCCAATTGTACAAAAAAGAAGAAGAAGAAGAAGAAGGAGAAGTATTAATCTTATTATTTTGAGCTTTTCTGGGTTGCGTTGAAATTCAACAAAACTGTATGAGCCAAATGTTCTCATGAATTGTTTGGAGAAGCGCTACCACACTTTAATAATTTGATATAAACTATTTAGCCAATGGGCTAGGTGGAGTGTAATACCGTGTCCCTTTACACACTTGCACCAGATATTGAATGATTTGACTTGAATGATGACTTACTAACATCATTCAAAACAGTATGGAGCATTGTATATCCAATCATGTATTCGTTAAATGGTACGATGCTTAATATGTGTAACGTAAAACCATCGCTCGTTACTGCATACCCGCCAAAGGGGTCATCTCAAAGTTTCGTATCCACATGTGGCATAACTGGATTGAATGTGAATCAAGGAATTAACTCTGTTCAGTAGAAGTGAAGTCTTGTCACATTAGGAAACAAAGCATTCAATATATCCTTACATCATTTTAGGCTAATGTAGCAAAAGGAAGAATCATATAATGTCATTGTGACATCAGATCATGGACTTCCTATACATGGACAGAGAATATTGTACCATACGTTGTCGCTACCGTTCGTGTGAGAAAAAGCGCACCCAAGATGGCCGTCTGCAATGGTTTTAACTTGCTCAAGTATATCACCCTTTTTGGCAAGAAAGTTGAAATATTTTTGAAATATGGCAAGGTAAGGTCAAAATCACTACAGGTATTGCACGTATATGATATTTTTTCTAATCCAAGTTAAAATTTTGCTTAAAATATTACAGAGTCGTCGTCAAATCACACAAATTATAGCCACACGGCGGCCATCTTGGTGCGCCTTTTTTGCCCCAGTCGGTGGAGACCAGCTACGGATAGGATATATAAGTCCGTGCATCAAATGAATAAATGTCTTCCAGTTAGTTAATTAGATGGAGTTTTATGGTCCAGTTTCCAAACTATAAATGTCTTCCAAAAATGTCAGCAACCTCTTTAGATCCAACAAGGAAATGTATTAAAAAACACTTCGAAGAAATAAAAAGATGACTGTTGTTTCTACACTCTTAAAACGCCAGGCTTAAGTTAAACCAGTATCTGTGGTCTATTTAATTTTCCAAGTTAAACTAGTTACTTCAACCAGAATAATTTGTATTAATGTTACCAGGATTTGCTTTAGTTTAACCAGAATTTCATGGAAAATTTAATCAGAAGTTATGCTGGAGTAAGCAGAACAGCAATCCTGGTTAAATTCAATCCCAGTGTTTTATGAGTGTACTAACAATGCAACAATCGTTGGATCAGTTCTTTATCAACTGATGACTTTCCTGGGAATTGCAGAATGATGCTTCAAACGTGTTTGTCTCCAAGTTATCTTCTCCAGATGGCCAACTAATATCTAATTTCTTTTCTAACTAGATGCAGGTCTAAAATTTTGAGTCCTCCTCTAGGTGAAAAAATTTGAATTCGATGATATTAATGACCTTGAAGGCTGGCTGATTTTCGTCCCTGTGGGGATGTAAAAGTTAAATCATCATTCAGCAGTCAAGTGTGTATAATAATTGAATACATAAATAAAAGTCAAATATGTTGATTTAAGACATACTAAAAGCTAAATAACACATTTTGCTCTGCAAATGAAAAAAGAAAAAAAAACAAATAAATATAACCTCTATCTATAAAAAAAAAAGTTTTATTGCTGATATTTAGGTCTCATCAAAAAAAATCTTTTTTCCCCATGAATCTCCTGACTAAAACTGAAATTCCATTTTAAGTTTGATGAAATGTACTGACACAGCCTTTCTTATATTGAGCCTGATGGGGAAACATGAGAAGTACAGACTACAGTCACAGTTTGGGAATACATACATGTATAGAAATTGATCTTGCCTTATGCAGCACACCTTAGTACTAACAAAGACTGATAGCAGAGTGGGACTTTGGGAGCTTCTAGGAGAGGACATACATGATTGCTCTTGCAGAATGTACAAGTGATCAAAAAGGATTACAAAAAGTTGTGGTCATACCTGTATCTTCAGTTAGGTAATGTATCAGTCCAATTCACGGACTTATATAAATGGACTTAGCATGTTACCTGTACGTCCTATCCGTAGCTGGTCGCCACCGACTGGGACAAAAAAGGCGCACCAAGATGGCCTCCGTGAAGCTATAAATCCTCTGATTTGACGACGACTCTGTTATATTTTAAACAAAAGTTAAACTTGAATGGAAAAAAATATCATATTGCTGCAATATGTGAAGTGATTTTGACCTTACCTTGCCATATTTCAAAAAAAATTCAAATTTTCTTGCAAAATATGTAGATATACTTGAGCAAGTCCATTCTTTCACACAAAAATATAGCAGACGGCCATCTTGGTGCGCTTTTTCTCACACGTACGGTAGCAACAATGTACCGTGCATTATCCTCTGTCCATGTATAGGAAGTCCGTGGTTCAATTACATTCCAAATACATTAAAAATCATTATTAATTATTCATTTTGTCTACAAAATGCTAGCAACTGCAGTATCTCTTCAAAATATGAATAATGCTGGTTGGATGTTGAAGTTTACCAATTTGACCTTTTTGAAAGTTTTGGCAAAAAATTTTCTTGAACACAAATTTACTTACTAACTTTTTTCTGTGAAGGTGAGAACTAGTGAAAACCTCATTTTTAAAGAAAGTTGTACTGCCTCATCTTATCATTTTGTACTTAGAAATGTTGATATAAAGTTATAAAAAAAACTTTCTGTAAAAAGTTGCAGAACTTTTTTCAACCCAGTTTCAACCCAAAACAAAGAAAACTAAACACTACCCTGCTATTATACCTACTAACCATTTCAATTCCATTTCTTGGAGCTTGGCTGATGAGTGTAAACTCTTGAGACTTTTCCTCTGAACTATTTGATAACCAGGATAAGTCATCAGCCATCCAGGTATGGTGCACTGATGGTGAAATCATTGTTATACTTCACAGATAGTCCCTGAAAATTAATTAACAAATCAGGTAAATTATAGGCTATACATTTGACCTTACAAAGGTTTCTAGCATTTAATTCAAAGACAAACAAGATAGGCAATTAAAAAAAAACAGGAAATCTGACTGTGCTGGAACGCTTCGAAAAGTAAATGTATTTAATAGAAATAACCTATCTTTAAAACGATACACATTTAAGTAAGCTAATTAAGCCAGGGTTTCGCTACATTAATCACAGTACATGGTCTGGAATATTCTTCTTTCATATCACACCCTAGTAAAAACCACCAGAAGATATCTCTGAAAAGAACGTGTGACACTCATTCAGTGCATATTCACTTGTCATGATGGTTATCTTTTATTGCATCAGGCAAAAGGAAAACTAGCCCTGATGGTTCACACTGGACTAAGTAGACTTTAAGTGTTCTCATTAAGTAACAAATTTTCTGCGGTAGTTAACCTGTATACATTGCACCTATCAATTTTGTCTCTGTGAATTCTCTTTGGAGAAACAAAACATTTTTATTCAAGTAATTGAAGCAATCCATCTGTTATCAATTGACTCCACATTCCATAGGATTTTCCGCACGTTTCCTGTATGACGCATCCATGTTGCACCAAGCAGGGAGTTGTCCCTGACAACTCCCTGCACCAGGCCTAGGTTGCAATAATGCAACATATGTAAAACTTTGAACCTACCCTGCACCACAACTTGGATGAGAGACACAGATTTATCTCTCCATGGCAGTAGGAGGCCGGTCCTGTTCAGTTAAGGGCTGAGTTTAACGTCATGTTTGTACCCTCTGCCTAAGCAGATCTAGGCTAGCCTAATACATAGCCTAGCTCTGGAACTTGAAGATGATCAGGATTACATTATAGGCCTAGGTGTTGGCCTACATGCTACACAAAATTGACATTACTAACGCATAGGCTACTCTGCAAATGAATCTGATGGGATCTTCGGCCTCAATTCACGCTGGGGCTAGCATACGTTTTAGACTTTATAAAAAGCCGTTTTCCACTTTTTTTTAGCCTACGGCATTAGTGGTAGTGACTGATACCAATTTTGAGTCAGTCAAGTTAAAACACTGTTACATACAATGCTGGTCGAGCTTTGGCCTATACTAGGCCTTGGCTAGACTATGTAGGCCTCTATGCGTCATAGACTATATTTTGTAGGCCTAACGTTAATTAGGCTAGGCAGTATAAAGTAACGTTAGGCCGAATGACTGACTCAAAATCAAAGACGATCAACTTAGGTACCGACCATTGCTAGTCTTGGAAAACTGTACGTGGCCAGCTTACTTCAACTTTGTTTACTCCGCACTAGAGGTAGGCCTAGGTCGAGTAAATTCTAACGCTACTCTTTAAGCGAAGTAAAAGGCCCTTTTCATGGACTAGAACTAACGTGAGTATTCCGACTCACTAAAGGTTACAGACTATACTCTGCACAGGTACAACGTTAGGCCTAACGTTACGAAAAGTGCACACTTTTCCTATAGGCTTAACATACTCTGCTTATTTCCTCGCTGTGTCCATCACATTTACAGCACTCTGCCACATTTTGGTATAACTCTTTCATATTTGTGCGGCCCAAAAAGTTCGCATCATAGAAAAAGAATGATCCGTAACCAAGCTTATATAATAAATTTATTCTCAATCCAGTCATATACGTCTTTTCCTCGCTGGATTGTCAGAGCACTGCATGGCTGAGGTGGTCCCAAGTTTACGATTGTCTCTATCATGACGTCATTTCAACTGTTTACCGCATCCCATTTGCCGTACCAATCGCTACATGGTGCGGTCGAGTTTACCGCATGCGTTTCCGGATCCGACAACGTATCCGCATCCGTACTGATGGAACCAAGCTCGTTGAAACCATGCGTGAGCGATTTTTGCCGCATCCGTATCCGCATACGCATCCGTACATATGGAATCCTACCTTGCTGCTTAGTATTCGCAATCGCACCTTCACCAAACAGCTCATACGATAAAGACGCGCTCGTAGTGGGGACGCGCTTGTTGTGGTATGTCCATACATGTTCATAGCTGTTCTTTACAGCATCCGAACCGCGTCTTTCTTGCACAAAAACAAAACTATTTTTACCCTCGAGCATATGCACGCGAACATATTGGCCAATGATTTGCTCCGAATCCCCACCATGGTCCGCGCTTTTCGCTCTGTATGTTGGACACTGTATTGTGATGCAATCGTGTCCATGAGGTTGCTAAGATAAAATAACTTTACCGAGCGTTACATTAGTTCCACATCTAGATGCGCTCCGTAGGGCGGGGTTTGTGCCGCCAATTGCATCACAAAAGTCAGGTGAGCTGTTGCGGCATTTTTCGAAATTGGATTTTGAACGTTTTCCTTCGAATATCATTTACGCCGAATTGTACGGGTTTTCAATGGGGTGTGAGATGATATTTGTAAAATAATGTATCTAATGTTGCAATACACAAAAGTTTTTGTGGCCGTGTCATGCCCACTTTAACCTTTGACAATCTGTAACGCGAACTATGTCCTTGGTTGCCATGACAACCACACATATCGGTACAACTTGTATGCCTAGGCTATTACACTTAACCTTTCAGATTTGTGGGATGCTTCCGTTAAGAATTAAAGTAAATACAAAAAAAAAGTATTTGACCCCCTGTCACGTGACCTTTGACCTTGGTTGCCATGGAACTACATACTTTGGTAGAGCTTGTCTACCCTATTATACTTGTGAAGTTTCATGTAAAATGCAGGATTTCGGTTGAAGTTTTAGTACAAAAAGCAAAAAAGTGGTCTTTTGCAAAATGTGACCTGTGACCTCTGACCTTTGACCTTTACTTCGAAGGGTCTAGGAGACATAAGTTCTCACCGTGGGCTACCCACCTACCAATTTTGAAAATAATTGGTCCAGCCCACTAGGTGGAGTTTGAGGGACAAAAAGGTTGTTTTACGAACAAATTATCACTTGAAAAAATTTTTGTTCCACTCTACCACTTGACCTTTGACCTCTGTTGCTATGCAACCACATATTTTGGTAGGTCTAGATGCAATCATCATAAGTGTGAAGTTTCGTGTCAGGAGGATGTTTACTTTTGGAAATAAAGCAGAAAAGGTGATTTCACTAAATTTGACCTTTGACCTGTAAACCTTGACCTACACTTCTGATTGTGTATTAAAATGCAATTGTTCCACCTAAGGAAGGTACTTTCCTACCAAGTTTGAAGAAAATCGGCTAAGCCGTTTACAAGATATTAGGAAAACAAAACACACACAAACACTCACCCACCAACACACACACACACACACGGACAGGTTTTGACCCCTCTCTCATCCCTGGACCTTCAGTTACCCCGGGGTACCTCACCACAGGTTAGACCTTGAGACTAGTAAATTGGGAAAATTTATGTTTACCATGGTAACCATTGCGATTTAGGCTGGCATTGCCATATAAGCCACATAGGCAAAGTGACTACAATATCTCATCCTCCTCACGGAGCGATGAGATAAAAACTAGCGGGGTATGAAAAAAGGTAGGGTGATGCCTTCATTATATCCAGTAAAACATAATAAACAATAACTTTCAAGCTACCTTGCCCTTGGTCAGCTCTTAACGACAAAACGAAAGTCAGCAAGCTACACTATGAGTAATCCCAACAGTTAGTAATTATACAAAGTATAAAACAGCGCAGAAAAGATTACATTTAGATAACACTCATACATAATAGGCCCACAAAGATTAGGAAGACTACGTTTGTCGTACCCAGTAGTCGTTGCGAAAATTTGACAGATTCCTATTTAACCTTGTTATATGTGACTTAAGTCAAGAATAGTACTTCATTCGTATTGCTTTTGTTTGTTCGCTGAAGGGAAATTGCCTATTAGTAAAAGAAATCGTAAGTCAGATAAAGGGTGGTCAGGTAAGTTAAAGTGAGCTGCTTTAAGGAAAGAGAGGCGAATAACCTGAATAAAAGTAGGAACCGAATGAAGACTGTAACCCATCGTTATCAAGTTTTAGATTTTTTGACGACATGTTTTGGTAACTGAACAGAATTTGGCGGAATTATTCCTTCGTGTCCTTAATGTGGCCCATCTTTCAACACCCGCTTAACCTTTGGGCTGCTACTTTGAAAAAGGAAAATTTAATGCGTATCCCTGTCGTGAAACAGGTAGTGTCACTAAAATAAAAAGTCCTTTCACATTGTTATGTATATATTTTTAAAGTCATATTTCGTATGTCCGATAAGTAGAGGAGCTGCTGCCAAAGGTTAACCACTGATTTACGTGTACCAATTACCGTACAGAAATCGTTACTACTTACTTCTCTTATGCTCAAATGTACTTTTGATCAGCATCATCATGGCAACATCAGATGAGACCACCGTTAAGAATAATTCCGAAAGGAATTGGTTTCATTTGTCTCTTTGTTGCAACGTTCCTGTTTCTATGTACGTTTTAAAAAGAAGAATTCCGAAAGGTCTGCTTACGAATTCGTCTGCAACAGTTTGTAGAACCCAGGATTATGTCATGAGAACATAGGCTCTGTGTGGAATGTCTGAAAAGAATAGACATAGTGTTCGATTATTCAACCTTTGTAAAGTCATTAAAATGCCTTTTTTGCAGAACAAACATAAAGTTTCCATTCCCGAATCAGTTCGAGAGTTCCTCATAAACTTTGCAATAATGCAGGCTATCGAGGGCTTCATAATACCAAATTTATGTCCAAAACACAAATCATCACAGGATCTTTTCTGTAGAAGCTGTAAGGTCTGTAATTGCGCAGGATGTTTTATTAGAACATGATTTAAAAACATGAAATAAAGTAAACACGTTGTAGAAGAAAATAGTTACGGCACTTGACGTAGCTGCCGATAATGTTGAAATACAGTGTCTACACAAGTCTGTTTTGGAGATAGAGCAGTATGAACGTTGTATGGTAGAAGATGCTGCACGTGTGATTAAAAGTATCCACGAACAGCGGGAACAAATGATTCACGAAATAAGGGAACACGCAGAAAAGCTGGTGAGTATCATTGAAATGGTCACCGAAGATAAAACACAAAGGCTTAAGAAGTTACAGAAGGAAAAATGAAATCTGCCTAGTTCAAAACTAGAAACAGCTGACAAATAAATGGCACTCGCTGCTGAGATAAGAAAGAATAAATTTATCACAAACAATGTTTAACAATTTCAGAGATCTGCCACCCACGAGGGAGAAAATTGGAAACAATGAATGAAATAACCTACCAGACATAAAGGGGGAAAGAAGACAAAACAAGCAATTAATGGTACGAATGAGAAAAAAAAGGGGGGGGGGTAGGCGGTTCACTATCTGACGTTATCGACTCGGTAAACTGTCGTATTTTTTAGGGAAAAAATACCCGATCATGTTAATATGATATAATCAAAAGCTTTAATAATTCCACTCTTTTGGAGGAATGTGGGTTGTTTTCGTGTTGACATTTAGGTGGTTTTGTATAAACCAACTAGACCGGTTTCTGTTCTTCGCTCTGTTGGCAGAACGTCATCAGTAGTAGCCGTTAAGCTTTGTACGCATAGGCCGGGTTTGTCATAAGTATTATAATGCAGCTATAAGCGCATCAAGTAAAATATCGTCATAGCTTTCTTCTGTTTCGTTCGACTCCTGGTCTGGGGTTAACCTTGATTTTACAAGTAAATTTTTAAGATTTGGTGCCCTTTTATAGGCTATAATAGGACGGTCGGGAAACAGACGGGACAGTTGCGGGTCACCTGCAATTAAATTCCAGTGCTTTATTAAAGCTTGCTTCAGGTGTCTTGTCTGGATGTGTGGAGTGTAGATTGTTTTGAAAACGAGTGGTGGCGCTGTTTTGCTCTTAGCAACAGAGAGATGAGTCATTCTTTGTTTACAATCAATGCCGTTAGTGGCTGCGCTGATCTCTTCTGGTGAATAATTTCTCGTAAGAAGTTTCTCTGTAAAGGAGTTCTTTTTCTCTATGAAATCATTTTCGTTACTGCAAAGCCTAGCATATCTCAGGACTTCACCCTTCATAAAGCCTTTAAAAGTGGCTAAAGGGTGTGCAGAATTACGATCTAGGTACTGAAAAGTTTCAGTGGGCTTTGTGTAGACTTTCGTGTCCAGAATGCCGCTAGATTGGACTTTAGTACCCTTGAAGATTTTTAGATCTAGGTACGTGATCTCCTCGCCAGAGACTTCCATCGTGAATTTCAGAGATGGATGAATTTCATTCATTTTGGCCACTAAACTCGAAAGTTCAAGTGCCGTTCCTTTGTAGAGCAGTAGAATGTCATCCCTGTACCGAAGCCATTTTAATATGTTGGGATCTGTTGGTATGATTTTATTTTCAAGTCTATGCATGACAACATCGCACATTTCAGGTGAAGATTGGCTACCCATAGCGCATCCAATTTTTTGTAGGAAAAATTGGCCATTAAACTCGAAACAATTTCTTTCAAGAACAAGTTTGATGAGAGCGCGGAGGGAAGTGGGGGGTATAGTTTTAACCCCGTACCAATTTTCCGGCGCTTTTTCAAAAGCTTCTTGGGATGCATCTAATGCTTCCTTTTGTGGAGTATTTGTATACATGGATACCACATCAAGTGTTACAAGTAACGTTTCTTTCGGAAGAGGGGTGGCCTCCAATATTTCTAAGATATGGCTCGTGTCTTTTACGTAAGTGCTCTGTTGCAAGACAATGGAAGCAGAAAATAGTCCACGAATTCCGATATTTTTTTTGCGGGGGATCCGTTCCCGCTAATAATAGGTCTACCAGCAAATTTTGAGTTAGCTGGCGGTGCTTTATGAATTTTAGGTAGCACGTATAAGATCGGGGTGCGGATCTTGTGGTTACGTGGGCTAAGATATTCAAACGTTTGTTCGTCTATTTCAGCTTTGTGAAACATGTCTTGAAGGGTAGTTTGGACCAGTTTTACGGTTTCGGGAGTTAGATCCCCAGGAAGACGTTCATAATAATGACTTTGCAATTGCCTTTCAATTTCGGCTAAATAGTCTGAACGATTCAAAATAGCAATGCTTCTGCCTTTATCAAATGGCTTAACTACAAGGGAACGATCGTTCCGAATTGCTTTGAGGGCATTTTATTCCGCTTTGGTTATATTGCTTTTAGCATTGCGGATGGGTAGGCTAGCTATTTCAGTTAAAGTAGCTTCTAGGTAATCTTCAAGACGATTACTGTAGGTAGGCTGTGGTAACCATGTCGAAGGTAGACGGAACTTTGACGAAACGACTGAGTAGAACGTGGTACAAGGAAATAGAGACACTGATTTTACTCCATCAGAAAATTTAACAATTGCGGTGATTTCACATGCGATAAACTTCGTCAAAAGTACAAAAATACAACGACCTATTATAATTGAATGGGTAGAAGTGGCCAGATAATAGTACGAACGACGACTATTGTGAAATGGCTAGGTCTAAAATTGTAGCGAAAACCGAATAGAATATGCATACTATTTTGATAGAGATAAATATCAAATTAACGGACCGGTATAATTTTTGTCATAGTAAACAATCTTTTGGTTTGCGAACAACCATTTTAACCACAAAAGGGTTAATTCTAAAAAAACTAGTGTGAAATTATGAAAAAGTGTGCTTTCCTTTAAGGCAGTTGCAAGAACTATATCGATTCAATCGTCTTTTTTTTTCAAATAGTTTTTGTTTGTTTATCCTTAGCAGTGTAGTTATTGGGAGCGGGGAAAACAAGCCAGTTAGCCACAACTGGAAAAAGCCCGTGACCAGCTCTACTTGAAGGAAATTATTGCGTTTGTTTAGCAAGAAAAATTCATCCTTTTACAACTAATATTTTTTGTCACAGGGTGATAGATTTTCAAAATAAGACAGTATGGTAGCCTTCTTTACCAGAAATAAGTTTCCCACAGATAGAAGTTCAGGTGTTTGTTGTTCAAAATATTTTGTTCACGCAAACTTTCACCATTTCAAATGATGCAGTTAGTTAAGTGGAGTTTTACGACACATCAACACGAATGTGTTATATTTTGTCACCAAGTTGGACAGTTACATTTCTATAAAGTTAACTTTCCTTGAGAAAGCCAAGAATAAGGGAAGAATCGGTTTGTCCAATCAAGCTTCTTAGGTCGGGTAGTATTTCTGGCGAATGTGGGAGTATTCATGACAGTCAACAAGAATGTGACTTACGGTGACAGCACGGTCACAAGGTACACAGTATGGTCTTTCATCTCCGTGAAGTAAATAGGCGTTGGTAAGGTAAGTGTGCCCGATGCGGGCCGTAGTCAGGACTAAATCATCCCTTCGTTTACTGGGGACTCCATTTCCCCAGTTCCAACCGTAGGTTTGACTCGATACAATTTGTTTTCGGGAAAGGAATTCCACACTTCTTGCCATTTTGATTTTACGAAGCCATTGATTTTAGGGCGGTAGTCAGTATGAGACAAAGAGACGTTGATGACGTCCATCTGAAGGGATTCTTCAGCAAGTGTGTAGGCTCTTTCGTTTCCTGGTATGCCAACGTGACTAGGGACCCACGCAAGCACAACTGATTTCCGCAGTTAAACCAGCTTCGAGTAATCTTCACGAAAATCTATTACCAAAGAGTGTTTGAGCTTATTGTCCTGTAGTGCCAAAAAGCTTGAAAGTGAATCTGTGAACACACTGAACCGGTCGCTATTCAATTTCTCAATCAAGTCGAATGCCATATTTAGTGCCTGTAGTTTTGCAGTGAAAATTGATGCATTATTCGGTAGTCTGATTTGCGATGATGTGTCATAACTTGATGCCGCAGCCACAACCTTGTTAGTGGCATTGGAGCCGTCAGTATAGATTGCATGATACTGATCATATTTTTGTCTCAGCTCATTGAAGTTGGCACGAAACACAAGTTCATTTGTTGAGTTCTTTGCGTATCTCCTTAAACTAAGGTTAATAACTGGTTTGTTTAACTTCCAAGGTGGCTCGGAGGGCAACGAAAACGGTGCCACAAAGTCAGAGCTACCGCACACTTGTGGCAAATCTTCCCCAACGCGAATGGCAAATGGAGGGATAGCTGATGGCTTCCTCCCTTACATGTCACTGAACTTATGGTTGAAGGTCGTCTCAAAGGTCGGGTTATGGTTATCGCTCCTCTGTTTGAAGGCAAACTTGAGTGACAGCTTCTTCCATCTTAAATGGAGAGGTAGTTCATTCGCCTAGATGTAAAGACTCTGCATTGGGGAGGTACGGAAAGCTCCCAGACAGATTCTAAGACCTTGCTTATGGAGGAGGAGTTCCCTGAGGTATGACTCGCGTGCAGAGCTGTAAACAATACAACCGTAATGAAGTTTGGACCTCACTAAAGATTTGTAAAGTCTAAGTAAATTGGGACGGTCAGCGCCCCAGTCCATCTTCGAGACAACCTTCAACAGGTTGAGCGCTCCCTGGCACTTCCGCCTGAGATGGTCAATATGGGCTTTGAAGTTAAGCTTACTGTCAAGTACTAGGCCTAAGAACTTTGTCTGAGGAAGAACTGGGGTGCGACCACCGTTCAAATTAAGATCTCGGTCGCAATTGGCACCTCTGTGGTTGCAAAGGTTCATACAAACCGTCTTTGTTCGAGAAAAGCGAAATTCGTCAGCGAATTCGTTTGTCAGCTGAGTGCTGGATCTTATTCAAACAGTTTTGCATATGCCTCTTTGTTGATCTCATGTTCCTTGAGGAACAAGTAATAGAGAAGTCATCCACAAACAAAGGCTTCTCCACCCCAGTGTAACCACATCGGCGATGCTGTTAATTTTCATAGTAAAAACAGTAAGTGACAGTATGCTGCCTTGAGGAACACTCATCACCTGGTTATGGAGCTCTGAAAACACGCTACCCACACGGACTCGAAACACACAACAAGTTCTAATTTCAAAATGGATTTCTAAAATCGATTGTCTTCTCACTATTTTTATCAAATAAGTCTGTTTTCTTTGGGATTCATGTTGACAAATACCGGGCAAAGTCACTTTGGCAATAACAAGTGACTTTTTGTCACACGTGCGGCAAGGGGTTAGTCCACACATCCCAACAACTTGTCGCACATGTGACAAGGAGTCGGTTCTTTGCCTTATCTTGTATTGGGCTATAATTTTGTTAAAAAGGCAATAATTTATGCGAAACGAGCTGTCCAGATAGGTGAAGAAAATCCATTTTGAAAATACAACTTGTTACACGATCTTTGAGGAAATTTTCAATGAAAAGCGGCATTATGCCAACCAGGCCCGCACTGCGTAAGTCCTATAGGATGCCATACTTCGAACAAAGCCATAACGAACTCTCGATCCCAAACGCACGAGCTGGTCAGTTGTGCTGCGGCCAAGCCGAAAGCCACTTTGGGAACTAGTGATGAGGTTGTTGGTTTCCAGGAACTAAACCAGACGGGCATTAACCATACGTTCAAACGTACGTCTTGCATAGGCAACTAGTAAAGGGAAATAGGACGGTAATTTGTAGGATTTGTTGGTTCCTTACCCGGCCTAGCGATGGGAATGATGGTGGCTTCCCTCCAAGCATCTGGAAAGTTGCCATTTCCCCATATATCATTAAAAATATATAACAGCACCCCTAAAGGGTTATCTGGGAGGTATTTGATAAACAGATAGTGAACTTCACCTGGACCAGTGGTAGTGTCCCTGCTTCTCTCGAGAGCAATATGAAATTCCGTGATGTTAAAGAGGCTGTTGAAGTCCTCAGAGTCATCCGAGGTGAAATTCACTTTCTGTTTTTCTATGGTATATTGGAACCTTTGAAAGGTCTGAGAATATTGACCGCTTGAGGAGTTCGATTCGAACTCATCAGCAAGTAGATTGGCAATTCCTGTTGTTTCTGTTCATTTGCTACCGTCTGGTTTTGTTATGTGTGACACGGAGGAACGTATCTGCTTCCCATTTAATTTCCTAACCATATCACACGCTTTTTTCACAGAAGTATTTGAATTGAGTCAAGATATGTCACGGATGTTAAAATAATTACTTAGATTTACATTGTTTGGGTATTTTTACCTTTGGTCGCTTCTTCACAATCCGTGTTAAGCCGCGGCTTGTGTTTACGACCTCGGACTTGCAGAGGACTTGGGGATAGTTTTGGTGGCAGTATTCATCAAAAGTTGTGTAAAATAGAAGATCTTGTCTTCAACATCAACAAGAGCATCCCTGACGATCTCCTTTTGGCAGAGATGCCTAAATTCAGGCCAGTCACTTTTTTGGAGCCGCCACGTGGGGACTCTCTCTTTGGGCATTGGGTAGACAATATTGATCGTCATTGACTCTCCACTAAAGGTCCATCAAAATTGCAGGAGAGCAGATTGAGAGATCGATTGAACCAGACCCAGAGACCGGGTGAATGCAGGTGCAGGACCCATTACTCCAAAGGCATAGATCCGAGGCAGCAATCACGGATTCAATCAATCTACACAAGTAAATGGTGTAATTACAGACCCAAATGCCACTGTGAGCATTAACATCCCCAGGGGTAGAATTGGGGCGGGCAGCTGATTTACTAGAATTCCTAAGTCATCTCGTTTTAGGCAATACCTCGGTGGAATGTACACCGAGCACACAGTGACGGCGCCTCGAAGTGTAGCTCGAATTGCCTCAGGTTGCAAGTTAGTGTTTAGATGGACAGTGGAGTGTGGAACGGTTTTGTTAATTAATATCGATGATCCCCCAGTTGTTCTACCATCAACGGGAGGTACAACAGTTTTGTTATACATGTCATATCTTTAAACGTGAAGTGGTCTGTGTCCCGAAGAAAAGTCTCCTGCAGTCAAATTACCAAAGGAGACCAGTTTGCCATTAAGCATTTGATCTCTTCGTAATACTGTCTAAGTCCTCTGTAATTCCACTGAATTGTGGTCACAGGTTTCCCGAGGGTCATCCTTTGGAAATCTGCGGCTTCTTAGAAGAGCTGGTGGGGCCACAGGGTTCTGGTCACTGAACCCCATCAACTCTTCCTCTTCTTCCTCTCTCCCCTCCAACGCCTCAAATTTATTAAACAAGTGAATAGGGTCATCCGAACCTTTGCTAACTTTAGTTTGAATCTGAATCCTACTTATGTCTGTAGCTTTCATAGGTTCTGTCTTTGGTTTCTGTTGGTTTTTCGTTGATTTCTGTGGTTTCGGTGGTGTTTTAGGTTTCTGTTGTTCTGGTTTTTATTGTGCCACATTTGTCGGGGATTTTATAGTCTGCATAGCTTTAGATGTTGTAGGCAGCTCTGATGGCTTCGGAAAGGTTAGTGTAATGAGTTTCGGAAAGCTACTGTCCCCGGGCCAAGTCTTTTCAGTTTGGGTTGCAGCTGATATCTTCGCAGTCTTCACAGTTCGAGTCCTGCGATTTAAAGGTGTCCCTAGCCGCTTTGTAGGTGAAGTTATTTGAACTCTTTATCTCCTGGATCTGTTTTTCTTCAGCCCACTTTGGACAAGCCTTGCTATTTTCAGGATAAGAGCCCTGACAATTGCAACACCGTGGTGACTCCTCACATGTGTGACTGGCATGTCCCTCTTGCCCACATTTTTCACAGGTTGCTGGTCTCCTACAATTGGACGTGTAGTGGCCAAAGCGCTGATAGATAAAGCAGCGGACAGCATTGGGGATTTACATCTCAACCCTGACTTGCAAATATGCAATTTTCATTGTTTTAGGAGGTTTGGGTGCTGAAGGTAAGGATGAAGGTACCCGTGGGCTTCCTTACGCCCTCCCTAACCACTGAAATTCTGTAAAGCTGGCTAACATGTTGTAAAGCCAAGTCATCAAGAATCTCTTCATCAGAACAGTTCTTGATGTCTTGGCATCTTGTTACACCCTTGGAGGTATAAAAGGACCTGTGAGGGGTAACCTGAACCGGAACATAAACCAATGTTTTAGTTTTTTCAGGTAATCTGCTTGTGTGTTGCGGCTTACCTCGACACGAAAATCTCCTGAGAGGAGTCTCGTCATCGATTTTGGGGTGCCGACAATTCCCTGAATTGCTTTGTTGACAGCAAAAGGTGACAAGCTTGATAAAGATTTGTCTTTACCACTGCTAGAGACGACAAAAAATCTAGACCAATTAGGATTAACTTCTGAACCCAGAGTCACTTCTGAAACGTTTATTTGTTAGTTTTGATGAGTTTTAAGAATTCATAATAGATGAATGAAATTTTATCACCGGTGCTCCCAACCCACAATAGAGCTCAACAAGGGGACGTAAAAGGTAAGTGGAAAAATTCATCACAAACCGATGCCAGGGATACACAAGTCATATACTCAAGGCCATTAAATGAATCAATAACCCCGACTGACCTGATTAAGCAGCCGCCTTCTGAGAAAACCTCTTTTATGAAACACCCAAGGAAGTTCCACTTGGTGATAAATACGTGGTAAAGTTGGTGCTCTCTTTGTCAGCAAAAAGTCGGAAAGCAGTTAAGTGGAAATCTCAGGTCATGACGCCACCAGCCGATTGGTTGATCCAGGACTATTCAACCTCCCGACTAGGTGAATTTGAGGCCAAAGTGGTGTGTTGCAAGTACGAAACCGTAGTTAAGGCCTTAACTCAACCACCAGGACCCTCTCCTCCACCGGCACGGGTCGCCACTCACGGAAAATGAGTCGCCCCTGTTAGTCACCTTTTACGAGATGCTGAGAAAGCAGCGGGCCAATTCTATATCCCCGAACCCGCAGGGGGTTCAAATGATGCAATATCCATGTATCTTCTTGCGCATAGTTTTGTGTAGAGATGCAACTATTGCTGGGGTTTATGATTAAGACTGAATTGTTGGGATAGTGTCTGAGCCATTTTCTTTGTACTCTATATTGGAACATTTTAAACAAAATAGTTTCCTTTAAAGGAAATAATGAAAGGCAAAGGACTGGTTGGAAACTGAGCTGTAAAACACCATCTAATCTAATAAAGGTTCAAAACTTGAACTTGAACCATACTGTAAAATAAATTTAAACTTTGACTTTATTATCGATTTGAATGACGTTTGTGTTGGTGTGTCATTTAATATCATCTAACTGACTAGACCGCGTGTTTGGTCTAACGGTAAGAGCATCCGCCTCTCACGCGGTAGGCTCGGGCTCTTTTCCCAGGTCGATTCATATCAAAGACTAAAAATGGTCCCCACTGCCGTTGTGCGCAGCGCTCCACATTACCAATGGAGTTGGGAGAACAAGCCAGTGAGCCACAGTTGGAAAAAAGGCCGTGGCCGGCTCGACTTGAACCGATAGGTTGGAAACTGGGCCGTAAAACTCCATCTAACTTACTAACTAACTAACTAACTAATTCATCTAACTCATCTAACTAACTAACTAAATAACTAACATCTGTCATTTTATCCTTTTGATTTCTCTCGATCTCCTTATTTTTTTTTACGTCTGTTGCCTTTCATTGTTTCCTTTTGTGAGTTTTGAGTTTTTACCCCCTCTCTAACTAGCCCGGCTTCAGATTGAGGTAAGTGCCACCTGGAATGGTCATTAATGCCACTATGATTTTTCGTTTTCCAAACATGTCTGTTAACAGAAAAATCCAGGTATATGAGGATCTTCGGGTGGGTTGGGGAAATATAGGGGTGTTTTTGTCAAGAGTCAAGGTGTTAAAAACTCAAAAAAATTAGGGCAATGGGAAAGTTAAATGACTATAATTTTACATTTAGAAAGTCGAGAACAACAAATGACCCATCAAGATATAGGCCTAACAATTGTCTTTCAAATGATGTGTACACGTCGATCACGTGACGAATAAGGTCAGAAGTCCCGGAATTTGACCTTTGACCCATTTTTTGACTATGCCTTTTTAGAATGTTATTATGCACAATTAATGAGTCTATTTGGCTTATTTAGTCCTGAAATAGTTTAATGACATCTTGTTACACTCTGTTAGAACCCTTAAAGTCCCAGGGGTTTTACTTTTGAAGAGCCACTAATAAATGAAAAAAAAACACCGAAAAAAGATAAAAAAAAAAAAACACTTTCACAGCTCAAAAAGGACAATTAATTAATGTGCAATAACAACTCCACACAGGGGATAAATTTAACTTTATTTGAACATGTACAAAATCTCTTCCTCTCATCTTAACAAATATTAATTGCATCATGGCAAACACATATTTGAAATGTTCAGATCATTATACGAGTGGGTTAAATGTATGCGTGGTAATTAATGAGAAAAATGACACTTATGCACGGCGAGGCAGGTAAACAATACTAGTAAGGCTGGGACTACGTCAAGTCAGTCATGCTCTCACTCCGACACTACGAGCAATGCTCTCAGTCCGACTAAATGAAGTCGGCACATGTGTGTGTGTGTTGCATTCCTTTGATTTTTGACCGACTACTTAGTCGCATCCATATTTTTCAAAGCCAAGTTGTGCTAGTGAACACGCGCTGAATGTGAAGTCAACGTCCGTTTATGAAACAGTATACAGAAAGTGCAGTAAGACCACGTTTTTACTCAAATGATTGACAGGTTTTACGGGTAGGTACCTTGAGCTTGTTGTGGAGGCCAGGTTCAGTTCTTCAGAACTATACTAAGTGTCAAGAGTATCAAAATGAAGAATGAAACTTTTATTGTTCATGTTTTCAAGTTCCGGGAGGTTTCATCATCAAGCTATAGGCCTATACTGTAAGGTAGGGCCTAAGTCCGGGGCCGGCAAATTCTCAGCAAGTGCAGGCAAAATACTATTCCGCTACATGATAAAGGGGCGAGGAAAGTTTTCAAGAGTCGATGATCAATGCTATTTCAATTATGGAATGGGAAACTCCCTTTGAGAGATTTAAGCCGAAACGTGTGATAACTGTTAAAGTGTGACAGCACAACAGTCCTGGTAGGCCAGGAAACTGGTCTCCGCATAAAACATTCTGAAACTAAGCTCCGTCAGATGCACATCCTTGCACCTTCAAATCAAAGAAAGTAAACAAACTTGTGAGCAGCTCAGGTATCCTCTGAACTTTATTAAAATAGGGAGGGGGGATGATTGCCGAGTTTTCCATGATGTCTGATTTGATTGCAACGCAAGGAGAGCAAAACCCGCTATAAAATGGTAAAGATGTTGTGGAACTGACGCGAGGCAACTTTAATGAGAATTTTACAATGAGGTCAATTGATATTACTGCTGTATTCAATGGGTTTATCCTGGCTAAATCGGACTCCGTCCCAGCTGTGTACAACAGTGTATAGAAGGGGTGTGCCAACCGTATAGGCCTATATCGTTTTGATAATGTGATGGATAAAATAACGCCCAGTATGAGCAGCAACTCAATAACGCCCAGTATGAGCAGCAACTCATGCCAATTCATGCGAAGCTAATACATTCCTCGTACTTGTACAAAGAAAATATTTTGTTGTAAGCTCACGTTAAACAAGCACTTTAGTCATCCCTCGACTTATTCAACTGCCGAATCTGGCACGGCCGTAGGCTGGTGACCACTGCCTACATTTTCTTGCTCTCACCTTAATTACTGCAAATTTAAAATAAATGAAAGTGTTAACTTCGTAGCGAGGCAAATTGTTAAGAGGCGACTTTGTACCAGAGTGACTTTAGTCAGACACAAATTTGAATATTGAACAAATAAATGGTAGGACTGAGGGGATTTAAGGTTTAGCCTAAGTTATGCCTGCAAAGTGGCCGACTCCAATGACAACATGCGTGGTGTAATGTTACAAGTATTTAGGACTAAAAACATTACACCATAGCTATATATAAACTGATAAACTGCTCGCTATCACAGACTTACTTTTTGTGATCCACAGTTAATTTTACGTACAGTCTGTACTCTGAGCTTAGCCCAAACTGAGCTCATCGTATAGATAAATATCTTACTTAATGAACAATTAAACTGCAAATTAAAAAAATATTCTACAGTATAAGTAAAGTACCCTTGCCATGTTGCATTGTCGTGTTCATGGTTTTGTAGGCTACGTTCCTAACATAGACCCGAAGTCAATGAAAACTGTTCACACTTTATTTCATACGAACCAATCTCACATGTTAACTCGGTAAGCGCTAGAGGGCGACCCGGTCAAGTTTTACCAGGAACGCTTTCGGGAAAGATTTTGCTGCGGTGAAATGGTATGAGATCTTTCTAAATACTAGAAATAATAAGATTAGTATATGCTGTCCGCACTTCCAGATGCCAACTTGATGATGGCCTTGCAATGTGTAGCACATTACATATCACCCAACTATGAGTACAGTGAACTCATAGGTGTGTCGCCATATGCCCACTCAAGATTACTAGAAGCGAAACGGCTCCGTTTTGAAAAAGGTGATGAATACACGCACAGGGAGCAAGCTGCACTGAGTATATTAATCCTAATATCCATGGTATTCACATGGAACCATGCTATAAGAAGTTCACATTTATCATATGTCAGTTAAAAAGAAACCCTTCAGATTCTACAAATAAGTCAAAACCCAAACGATTGCGAGCATCATATCAAACTTCAAGTTCCAGCCCTTTATTTCCTGATTATTGCTATTTCTGTAAATCTAAGAGGAAATAGGTTTGTGGGAAAGAACGAATTTCACATAAATTAACACTAGCTTCCTCAGAGCAGTTGATAAAAAATACCGCGGAAGAACTTAATGACGAGGACGTCTTGCGAGATATCCAAGGAGTGGACCTCCTTGCTAGAGAGTTTCAAGTTCATGACAAGTGCAGAATGGATTACCTTCGAAAGGTTGGTGATATACAGAACACCGCTTCCTCCACAGATGATTCTGGCAACTTTGAATAGGTGAAATCGGAAATTCAAAGTCAAATACTTAAACATAATAGAGCTATATCAATGAAGGTGACCCACACAATATACAACGATGGACACGACGGCGATACTCGCTACCGAAATAAACTGAAGCAAAAAATCTTAAGAGTTTCAGGACTTACTATACTTTCTGAAGATCGATGGAAAAAGTCCTGAGGTTGTTGTAAGTAATGAAGGTATCAATTCAACAACTTTACCCAACGAAAAGTCATCTGTACTACGCAAAGCAGCACAGATATTGCGAGAAGATATACTGGAGTTCAGCAAAGGAATTGAGGAAGCCATGTGGCCTCCAAGTATTCAAGAACTACAACGTAGGGATGAAAAGTCCCGCATTCAGTTCGTCTTTTCTTGGAAAACCTTCTAAAGTCTCCTAATCATGCAACTTCCAAGAAAGTTCAGGGTTGCCTTTGGTCGTACTCAAGCGACTTAATTCATGGAGTCACCAAAGGGAAAGTCCAAACTTTCTGCTTTCTACTTGGCGTTGGTTTGCACAATTTAACTGGCCAGAAAAATCCCGTCAGGATACTGTCCAATTTAGGCCACAGTGGGAACTATAAGTCCGTCTGCCAAATTGAAACTGCCCAAGCTGAGGTTGCCCAGATTTTGTATGATGAAGGCATTTCACCGGGACTGAAAGCATCATCAAAAAATAACCACGTTTTTACGTATTTTTGGGCAAAAAATTTCAATAAGAAATTGAAAGTGATAGCACTGGTATGATCAATTCAACTCATATGATTAAGTTTCAAGAACAATCTGCTGACGCAGTAATGCCAACCAAAAGAAAGCCCTTGGAGGAGAGGAACACAACATTCTCCATTACTGAAAACAATGATGAAGTAGAAGTATACGTAAATGCAAGGAAGAGCCACCACACTTGGGTAAGGTTTGTCAAAATGAGAGTAAGGAAAAAAATGAAAAGTTTAGGTATCTACAGTTACAGTATGTGGTGTGGATGGTACTACGGTTGATGACGTTGACTCAGAATACGTTCCCAACATTTTCTGGTTGGCAACTGATGATTCGAAAAGCAAGTGAACAAGACTCCAGTGAAAAGAGTTTTGTCACTTACTTACCACCAATTAATGCATCGGTGACTTCTTACACCACGATTTTCAAATATATGAGGTACATGCAGAAACTATGCACCGAGGTAAACATGCCCTTTGTGAATGTCACACTTGATGTCGGTGCTGCTATGAATGCTTTCAAGGTCGTGTGGAACTATTCGGAGACGTTCCATAATGCCATAATCCATCTAGGAGATTTTCACCTTATGAAAGAAATTTTCTGCATCTTAGGAATACTGGTGCAAGGATCTGGTTTTGAAGAAATAGTCTTCCAATCGGGATTAATTACCTCTGGTTCACTAAAGGCACCCTCGCAGGTTCTCACTTCAACAGATGCTGGAAGGTACATGAGCATTTCGCTGAAGCACTTGAAAGGTTGTTATTGCAACGATTCCTTATTGACAGTGGTTACAACGTTGATGAGATTTTGTCCCAAATTCAGATTCTTCAAGCAAGCAATGGGGATGTTTCTTCAATTTTTCAAAGCAATACTATCACAGATTTTGACAAAACGTTTGAGGCATACAAGCCAGAAGTTCGTCAAGGAAAGATTGGTAAAACAGCCCAATTTTGGCTCATCAACTATCTTGATATCATGCATGTTCTGCATGCACTACACATCGCTATCCACAAGGGTGATTATGAACTACGACTCAAAGCATGGGAGGAAATCCTTTGTTATTTCTTTAGTCTCAATAGAACAAATTATAGCAGGTATGGAAGCTATTATGTTTGGCAGTTACGTGCCATGGACACTCTGTACCCGGGGTGCAAAGAAATTCTCAAGCTTTACGGCATTTCTGTTCAGGGACAAGCAAAATATCCTTTTCGCACTCCGGTGAATCAGAGGGGGAGCAAACACTAAATCGAGATGCAAAAATGACTGGAGAAATCACAAATTTAGCAGGCAACATGGAATCAGTAACAAAGTGGACATTGAACAGATCTTTTCAGGCAGAAATAACGGGAGAATTGAAAAGGGCAATTTGGATTGGATATTGGTGCTGAGAATTATAAGCCATTGCGGACAAGTCAGATTGTGAAGAGTTGCAATATTGCAAACACATTGGTATCCAAAATATCTGAGGATTTCACAAATCCGTTCAGCGAACGTCTCCCACGTGATAAGCTTTATAACTTATCTTCTGGTATACCAGTTGAAGATGACCACAGTGACGGTATACTCCAGATACAAGAAGTTGGCGTGGGTGTGCATGAGAAGTTTTTAAGGAGAGGTTGGTGTCTTCCGAAAAAGGCATACACGACACATTACCACGAGTGAAAGTTAAGTTGTTTAAACAATGTAGCCAAAAAGTGGTGGTGAAGAAAAATGACAAGATAAAGACAGTAGAGGTCAATCACAATATTATTAGCACCCTGTTGGCAGCATCAGCGAAGAGGAATCAAGGCATCGATTTTGAATTGGCACTACAGTTTCCAATGAGTCCAGTACCTCTCAATATTGCCAACCCAGACGGATCAAGGAGAAGCACAAACAAGAGTAAACTTACCAAAATCATCATGGGCAAGACTAAAGCTCTCGACAGGAAAACGGAAATGCCCTCCAAAGACTCTGTCACGGCATACATTGTTGATATAATGACCCTTGTTAGGATACAGCCGAACACACCAAGAACATGTGAAGATATAGCAATGCAGATAATTCATTCCATACCACCTGGATATAAACAAGTGCACATTGTTCCGGACACATACCGATCTACATCAAAGATCCTGGACGTTTGAAACGTGGCTGCTCTGATAAAGTGATAGTTCATTCGGCTGCAGCAAAGCTCCCGCGTAACTTCAACGAGTTCCTCCAAAACGGTGAAAACAAAAGATGTCTAATTAACCTCATCCAAGGAGTGATCACTGCCAGGAGATCAGAAGTGCTTGCAAAATTAAAATGTGACTCTCTCTTTTATTCAAATGACAATGTTTGTCACGTCATTACCAAAGATATTGTTTCTATCTCGAATGAATTGCCCAGCAATCAAGAAGAAGCGGACACAAAACTAGCCTTCCATGCATCATATGCTTTGAGCTGTGATTCGAATGGTATAGTCATCATACGGAATTCCTCTGGAGACGTCGACATCAATGTAATAATCATCGGTCTAATTACTGAAGAGTGTAAAAGAGTGATAGTAGACTTCAATCATGGGAAGAACCGCCAAACATTCCGTTTGTCTGACGTTGACGTGTCGCTCGAAGAAGAGATCGCACTCATTGGTTTTCATACATTTACCGGGAATGATTATATTTCTGCATTTTTTCGAAAGGGTAAAGCAACGTGCTGGAATATTTTAAGAGATAATGCACAATTTATGCCAGTATTTCAAGATGTAGGGGCAGATTGGCTACCTTCGGAAAGTTTGAATCGGCATTAAGGAGAATTCGTTTGTTTGCTTTTTGGTAGTCGGCGACTAAAAAGCGTTAATCAAGTGAGATTTCAACAGTTCAAGAGAACGTATGAATCACAAAACAAGATCATTGACATGTCGTTGTTGCCTCCGTGTAGCAGTCAGAATATGGAGACTCTCGTTGACAAGCAGATACCAGTTACCGCAAGTCAGAAATCATGTATGGACAGAGGAAGTGAAGTGAAGTGGATAGAGTCAGCGTGTCCGGACGATGTAGCAACAATGTTGCTTACCGATGAAGTTGAAGGTGTGTTATATGATGAACAGAGTGACGAGAGCGATTTCAGTGGCGAAAGTGACAGTGAGGACGATGAAAGAATGGTTTAGGTAATCAAAAGGCTGTTACACTAGCATACAACAAGGGGCATGAGTAGGATACCATCACGTACCCTTCACTTTTGTCAGAGAGTGTACTCTCACCTCTGTAGCTACGTTTTTGATATATATATCCTAGGCCTCAGGCTAACCAGATTTTCCCTGACAATTCCCACCCATGACATTTACCCCTCAGAGAACTTCAACCACCAACGGAAAATTCATTTCCGTGGGTGGGAAATGTCTGGGTGGGAAATATGTCGTTAGGAGTTTTTTTGGGTGATAATTGTCCTGGGGTGTTGTACGGAAAGAGTTATCCGATTGGCAATTGTCAGAGGTTGTTTTGAAGCCCTCATAAGAAGTCATTCCATGCCCTGAGTAATATTGGTGTGCTTTTTAGCTGGGCATGTCTAAGTATGTTTACACTCTTTCAGTGCGCTTAAAATGCTGCATTATGAATAACGAAGAAAAAATTGGTTGGGGCGTTACCCTACCCCTTGCTGTACCTGCAATCAGTAAAATGAAGTATAAAAATCCCGATTTGCTGCCATCATATTTGACGTAACAATACAGTAAAGGTTGAGTAAAGGGTAGCCTAACTGCACTGACTTTTTGTGTATCATTTTTGTTACAACGTTTAGGCATAGAGCATGTTATTTAACAGCATTAGCATTAATTGTACAAGTCTAGCTGGTATACCCCTTCCCCCTTATTATTCAGTTTTGAGCACTTGGTTATACACATATAGGTACACGTTAAACTGAGATTTTCAGCGTTTTCAGATGTTTTCTGAAAATAATATAAAACACATTGTCATCAATTCACTTTCCGGGATTAAACCTACGTTGCCATCAGGTCTTGAAAACATGTCAATGCATTTTCATCGCATTACCAGAGACACATTGAAATCAAGAATATTGATCTGAACATTGCAAATATGTATTTGCATGATGCATCTAATGTTATTAAGATCAGAAGAAATGATTTGTACATGTTTTAATTAAAAAAGGTAATTACCTGCGTGGAATTGTTATGGAAATTAACTTCCATTTTTGGGCTGTGAAAGAAAGTTTTATAAACATTTTTTTTTTCATTAATTGGTTTTTCATTTGCTAGTGGCTGTTCATAAGTGAAAACCGTGGAACGTTAGGGGTGTAAGAGATTTTAAATAGATGTGATAACACTATTTCAGGTCTAAATAAACAAAATAGACTCATTATCTGGGCACAATAACATTCTAAAAAGGCATTGTCAAAAAATGGGTCAAAGGTCAAATTCCGGGACTTTTTGACCTCTTTGGACCTCATTCGTCACGTGATCGACGTGATCTACACATCATTTGAAAGACAATTGTTAGGCCTATCATTTGATGGGTCATTTGTTGTTCTCGACTTTCTGGATGTAAAATCATAGTCATTTAACTTTCCCATACCCCTAATTTTTTGAGTATTTAACACCTTGACTCTTGACAGGAACACCCCTATATTTCCTCAACCCACCCGAAGATCCCAATATACCTGGTTTTTTCTGTTAAAAGACATGTTTGGAAAACGAAAAATCATATTGGCATTAATGACCATTCCATGTGGCACTTACCTCAATCTGAAGCCGGCCTAAACAGTATTTAGAAAAAAAAGCGCCATGTTGGGAGCATCACCCAACACCCCTGAGTGTAAATTATCTGAAGACCGTGAGCTTGATCCGGTGTTGTCCTTCAGTGGACATATTGTTTGGAAAGAAGTTTAAAGTTTACTTTCTTCGAACGTCTTTTTGTCAGGGGGTCGGGAGGACAAATTATTAAGTGTAGGTGCAAAGATATCTAATACGAGAGAATCAAAATGCGATAGGAATTTAAATCATTAGAAACAACTCTTCGGATCGACCGTACACATGACGGACGCAGGCATTTTTGGATGGGGGTGAGCAAATGATATCTAAGCGGTACACCAGTACCAATTGGCATGAAGAGGGAGAGGGGGGGGGGGAGAGTTTAAAAGTAAAACAGGATAGGTAAATCCGAAAGTAGTTTGATGAAAACAATGGTTAAACGTAAAAAGTGTAAAAAAAAAGATCCAGAACAATAGTAAGGCAAATAGAGAAGAAGTAGAACTAAAATGGATTTATCGTCTTAACACGTTCGTTCCAGTAGGTATATATGTTAAGGATTTGACAAATAGCCTGTAAGGCCTCCTCTGCAGCTGCCTCTTTTCTTAGAAGGTTTTTGTCCGAGACTGAACATCAGTTTGCATGTGTACGTGATCAAGAAAAGTTAACCCTTTCAAAACGTTGTACAATTTTACACTTTTAACTTTTTACGTTTTACCAGTGTTTTCATCAAACTGCTTTGAGATTTGCCTATCCTGTTTTACTTTTTAACTTTTAATAAACTTTTATGGATGACAGTAATATTTTGTGTGTCTGGTGGCCTCTGTTTTTCGTATATATTTATATGTATATATATATATTTATATATTTATATATATATATATATATATATATATATATATATATATATATTTATTTACTAAAATTATATATATATACTAAAATTCTCTCGAAGGGACTCAATTTCTGCCCCAAACCAAGGCAGACTGACACGCAGAAATTATCGCTAGCATGAAAGCGTTCTTCCGACGCTTGCGCCTTCGGGAGTATTTTGGTGATGAAGACGGCCTAAGTTCACCACCGGACAACGATATTTCGTATCAATTTAACCAAAAAGCACCTGTAACCCACCAAAGGGGCGTTGTCCGCAACTGGAATCATTTATTTCGGCCATTGAAGAGGATATGAAAAACCACACCCCTTCCCCAGATTTCCGCCACAATCTCACAAAAAGTGAACGTCAGGCCATTGGAAGTCTACGGCATCGTGATGATATTGTTATCAAGCCGGCGGACAAGGGCTCTGCGATTGTTGCAATGGGCACTCAATTCTACAGGGAGGAAGCCCTTAGATTACTTGGCAATCCCGAAAACTACAGACGTCTAGACTCAGATCCCACTTCGGAAATTGCGAAGAAAGTGGAGGCGTCCATTCAAAAGATGGTTCGCAACGGCTCTATTGACTCTGAAACCGGCCCGAATCTCCTCCAGGTAGATCCTAAACCAGGCCGTTTCTATTTTCTGCCCAAAATTCACAAAACGGGTAGTCCAGGCAGACCTATTATTCCGGCAACGGGACTGCCACGGAAAAAATGTCAAAATTTGTCGACCTGCTTATCCAACCCCTGGTTCCAACCCTCTCCTCCTACGTTCAGGACACTACGGACTTCATCCGCAAAATTGGGAAGATCAAACATCTCCAGTCGGACACAATTCTGGCCACTCTTGACGTGTCCTCGTTGTACACAAACATACGAAATGAGGAAGGCATCTCTGCTTGCACCAACGCCTTCAATCCGATTCGGGGCAAAACTCCCACCAAGAAAGACTTAGGCGAACTCATGCATCTGATTCAACAATCTCATCTTTGGTGATCACCACTACCTCCAAATTCATGGTACAGCCATGGGAACCAAAATGGCTCCCTCATTTGCTAACTTGTTTATGGGCAACTTCGAGCAAAAATTTCTGTCTCGACAAAATTTGAAACCACAAATTTGGTTACGCTTCAAAGACGACATTTTCATGATCTGTCCCACGGTGAAGACAGTCTGAAAATTTTTATTGAGAACATCAATTCGTTCCATCCCACCATCAAATTTACGGCCGAACATTCCAGGTCCAGTGTCCACTTCCTGGACACCACTGTAATCATAGAAAGTGGTTCACTCAAAACAGACTTGTTCAACAAACCAACGGACAAGCACAACTACCTTCTACCCAGCAGATGCCATCCTCCGCACTTCACCAAAAACATTCCGTACAGTCAAGCACTCCGCATAAAACGCATCTGTTTCTCTGAAACAGATTTTGACACTCGGGCAAAGGAATTATCTGGTTACCTCCGTAACCGGCAGCATTTTCGAGGTTCAATTGAAAATGCCATCAAAAAGGCAAAAGAAACCCCTCGCTCGCAAACTCTGACGTACAAAACTCGTCAGCGCAATTCCCACAGAGTGCCGTTGGTAACTGAGTACCATGTCCCGGTCTACCACCACTAGCCAAATACATATGCCCACACTTCAGAGCACCGATCGCCTAAGGTCTATCTTTCCCCAACCCCCCATTGTTGCTTTCAAGCGGCCCTCAAATTTACGGGACAATTTGGGTCGGGCAAAATTCCAGGACAAAGCCTCAGTCGAGGAAAACAACGAAAATTTTGGTTGTTTATCTTGCCCTTCCAACTGCAAGACGTGCGCCCTGGTTGATTCCACAAAAGGCTTCCAGAGCAATCAAATGCACGCACCTTCCAAATAAGACAAGAAATTAATTGTCTTTCCAAAAATGTCATTTATCTGTTATACTGCAATTTATGCGGTGTGCAGTATGTCGGAGAATCTAAAAATACATTTGAAATGAGAATGACACAGCACAGGTGAGCAATTAAAACCAAAAGGGTTGAACAACCTGTTGCAAACCATTTCAATTTGCCTCATCATTCTATCAAATATTTACGGGTCATTGCTATCGACCAAAACGATACATGGACCGACAAAGCTAGAAAAGCTAAAGAAAATTTCTGGGAACTCAATCTCAAAACCACATCGCCTTTCGGCTTGAACATCAAAAGCGACTTACCAGCTTGCTGATGATATAAAACCAAATAATCCGATCAGGCCATTCCAGCCTAACAATTTCTCTAATTGCTTTGAAGAGGATTTTCCTGGTATTGATGGGTTACACCCGAGTAATCCGAACAGACCCTCCCGGTCAATCAGCCTGCTCAATTGCCTTAAGAAGGATTATCCTGTCACATTAGAGGTGAGGCCATTGTCAAAACACATTTAAATGCTTCCAAAATTTCTCACTCCTTGTCATTCTCTGACCAAGTATTGATAAAGAGGTAGCATTCCTCGAAAGCTCTACTTCAAACCTTTTGGCTGTTAAATTTATCCAAATTCTAGCCTTCCGCTATTTGTATCTCCTCGAAGATCCGGCCTTTCAATTCTGTAGCACCGTTGTTTTACGGTTTCTCCGTCATGTTTATATATATATATATATATATATATATATATATATATATATATATATATATATATATATATATATATATATATTTCACTAATTCGGCACTTAGGGGGAAAGTTGTTGTTGAAAAGTCGACCTTAAGGGGAAAAATTTTTGGGGGCGAAATATAACTTTCGCCGTAACGTTTCTACACACTTTTTCTATAGGAATACGTAAACGGACAAGGGCGCCCTCCTAGATTTACAAAGTAGATACAATTACTTCAAAGTTGTCAAATTTACGGACACCTAGCTGTTAACACGAACGGATGGCTGGCCATTGAAAAAACGTTGTTTATATTTTTAGACGTTAGGGTGGACACTTTTTCTTATGTATTTCATTGTTATTTTTTCCCCCTATGTACGCGCAGATATAACAATTTCCCCCTAAGGTGGGAATTAGCGTTATATATATATATATATATATATATATATATATATATATATATATATATATATATATATATATATTTATATATATATATATATATACACATATATATATATACACATATATATAATATTTCCCCTTATTCCACAATTAGGTATATATCTATATATTTATAAGATCGAATCCTGCTTAGCACTTGCAAAGTATGAAAGTAAACAGATTAAAATGATAAAAAGTGCTAAAATTTGGAAGAAAGCTCCCTCCGGGTACGTATCTTTCATCAGTCGGCAAAAAATTAACTGATAAAAAAGACATTCGAAAGAAACAACAAACGCCCGCCGATACAACTCGATCGGTGCGCGTACAGAAACCATGCACCTACGTCAAAGCATTGCGTGTCTTGCTAATTTCCCATTAACGCTTTCAAACAATCGTTTCTAAGTCACTGTAGTGTGGATGTATTGGTGATACACGCACTCCCAATGACCACATCCATCCAGCAAGCCAAACCGAAACGCGCTGACGTCACGCGCACAACCTCTTTACAAAAGGATTGCTAATTATGAAACGTTTGTCTACTTCGCGACACAATTTTAAACACAGTTAAATGACACAACTGTGCACAATAAGTTAAAAGTGATGACGGGATAAAAATTGAAAAAAAAAATAATAAATACACGCTAGGTGAAACACATAATTTGCATTTTTACTATTTTGTTTGGTAGAGTTGATCACGGCAAACATTTTGATGGGTCATTCATCAAAAGGTACCAATTCTTCCCAGAGTTATTGCTATTTGAATTTCCCCTACACCCAAAATACAGTCACTCAGCTGTCGTGCACTGTCAGCATTAAAACCTATAGAAACCATAGTTCATCCCTAAGAAATCAACGTTAACATAAAGAATCTGAAAATTTACACTTCAAACTACATTGCTATCCCTATTTCATCAATTCTATGGGAGAGGATGCTAGATGGGGCCCTCCAGCCCACAGACTAACATGATCTTAGCCAAAAGGCCGCCAGTATACTTTTCCGAAAGTCCTCCCGACCCTCTGGCAAAGGGCCGTTCGACGAAACCAACACTTTTTACTGCTTCTCGGAGAAGCCATACGTCCACTGAAGGACAATACCTGACCAACCTCACAGTCTTCAGACCATTTACATCATTGGTGTGTAATGCATGGCTCCTTTCCAGACTGGATGAAAAGAACAGATACTACAAATGATTTTAGCCAAAATGCCGCCAGTATACTTTTTCTAAAGTCCCCCTAACCCTCTGGCAAAGGGTTGTTCGACGAAACCAACACTTTCACTGCTTCCCGGAGAAGCTATTAGGTCCACTGAAGGACAATACCTGACCAATCCCACGGCTTTCGGACCATTTACATCACTGGTGTGTAATGCGTGGCTTCATTTTGGACTGGATGAAAAAACAGATACTGCAAATGATCGGAGCCAAAGACCGCCAGTATACTTTTTTTTCAGTTGTCCTGACCCTCTAGCAAATGGCCGTTCGGCGAAACCAAGCTTTCAACTGCTTCTCGAAGAAGATATACTTCCCTTAAGGACAACACTTGACCAACCTAAAAGCTTTCAGACCATGTACATTAAAAGTCTGTCATGCATGGCTCCATTCTAGACTGGATGAAAAGAACAGAGACTACACATGATCTTAGACAAAAGCCCGAAATGTTAAGGATTATCTGAACATCTTTAACAAAGTTTAATGTCCATTGTATTACATTGACTTTAGGATTTGAAGTTGTTAAATTTCTTAGCAGTGAAAAACAAAACTGCTTTGAAATTCCTACTTTTAAATGTTTGCACTTGTTGGTTTAAATTATCTTATGGGGCAATATTCCAACATAAATTTTTTAAAGGTTTTCTGATTTTTTCACATTTTACTTCCTTAATCATAAAAAATGAAAATCAGGGCTCTTAATTTGTAACCACGCCCACGTTGGAAGTCATTTGCAAATATTAGTAGAATATGGCTAAATATGGTTTTAATGTTATGTTTTTGGTTTGCTAATACTTATTCGGTTTCCAAAGAAGGCCTTTGTGTAGGACAGGTACTAAAATAAACCAAGAGGTATCAATATGGCCTTATAAAATTTTATATGTATATCTGGCATTGTATTTAAATCAGTTATATCCGGCTTGTTTTGGCCATATAAAACTTTATTCACATAACTGAAAAGGCATTTCATCACGTGATATCTGGCTTGATATTATTGCCTTATGAAACTTTATTTACATACCTGGACTTTTGCTTGATACGGTCATCTGAAACTATCTGGGCTAGCATTTCATCAAGTTATATCTGGATTGATATGGCCATATTAAAGTTTTTAACAGCCAGATATTTCCAGATATGAGCCAGATATAAATTTTAAGTAAGCGCGCGTAGTCAGTATTTTAAATAGAGAACTGTGCAAAATTTTTTTGGTTCCAATTCAATCGCACGTGGATTTTGATATCACTACGTAGCCCAGTGCCACAGTCCCCTAATTTATTCCACCTCTACAGCCCTTTTTAATTTTTGTTTTACCTTTGTGAGACATGATGACAAATGAAATCACGGTTGCTTGATTCATTTAACGAAATCAAAGCATCCTAGCTCTTCAGATCTATGGCACGCAATTTACACCAATTTATGTCGGTGTGTCCAAATAATTTGATTGTCCACTTATAAGGCCGTAAAAGTTATATCGTTGTGTTGTCTCGCATTTCGAGTGATAATCTACGTCGTGGTGTCAATATTTATTTGACCTCATTTAATATTTGGCTATAAATACCAGGCCTAATCGAATACACGGAGTGACCAAACTATTTGGCAGTGTCAACGTGAATATAAGGTTAAAATATTTGGCCGTAAACGCGATTTTGAGTCCCCAAATATTTATCTGGCTGCCTTCTGTTACTTTCTGTTTGGCCCCGTATTAACGCGAATATAGAGTGCCAAAATATATTTTCGTGTGAACGCGAATATGGTGTCAATGCGAATACAGTGGTAAAAAAAATATATGGACTGAAAAAATAATTACTCCCCTAACGTGTTTTCCGTTCGACCAATCATCGACGCAGACGATATCCCGGTAAATTTGGCCACACAATGACACATATTGTGTGTTTGATATCAGCTCGGAAGAGGCATGTAATTGACTGTCTCATCTGCTGGAAAATTCAGCAGCGAAGAGGTAATGTTAAGTCTGCATATTTGGATGTTATGGGAACTAAAGTTAGTATAATTGTCGTAGGATAGGACTACTCGTGCTAGTCTTATCTTGGACCGGGTAGGCCCTAGGCTAGCCTAGGCAATTGTAAATAGCCTAACGATAGGCCTAGACTAGTAATGAATTATTGTACAGTGTATCAACGTAAACGTTACTCAGGCCCAGCCTATCCCATGCCTACATAGGGTCCTCGACCATTGTGGGTGTCGACCAGAAGGCTACCGTAAGCTGTAGGCCTATATCTTAGGAACATCAGAGTGGACGCAGGTCTGATATGCCTAGACCAGGCTCTAGCCAAAGTCCGAGACCTCTAGTCTAAGTCCACATCTTCATAAACTCCATCACCTGTAACATAAGGCCTGTAGCTGTGGCACAATCAAAATGTGTTTGACGGTTTCAATTTGTTTCCGCCCCCGCTTTTTTGCGCCCCTCAAGAACGATGTTTTCCGTCCCTTTTATTTTTAGCAGAAAACAGCTTTTTGGGAGGCGGAGAGTACATGGAATGGAATGTGATATCAGTGGAATTTTCTCAAATGAAGATTCCATTAATTTTCAAACTTGATCGATGTCTTATACCATTCAATGCAACATCCGTAACTGCTATGTTGATGTCTTTCCAAGCAACATTCTCACACTGTAGACTTTAGTATACTAATACGTACTTACGTACAGGTACAGTATATATTCAGTGCTGTGAACAATTGTTCACACATTTAACGTTAGCCTACCTATAGACACGCGGACTACTTACACGTAAAAAACTAGACAGTAGACTTGACATTTAGAAAAACAGGTCATACAATTCATTCTTTTTGATGAGGATGCTGCAAAAGTTTCAGGCCTATCCACAAATTTCATTGCTGTCTTGTACTTGGATTTGAAATTTGAAGTTAGCAGTTGTTTTTAACACATGTAAGTTCAAACATTTCTTTCCGCCCCAAGATTTTTAGGGGCAGAAAGTAACGGGCGGAAACTACCCAGGGCGGAAACTACTGTACCTAGCGCGGAAACTAACGGACCCCGGCTGAAACTACACTCTCAGGGAGGGCATTTCAAACATCAACAGCTCTGCTAACAAAACTAAATTTCTTTATATTGAGTCAACATGATTCTTTATGAAGCATCCATCTGTGCCAACGGGTGTGAGTAATTGTACTGAATTTGAGAAAACCTTCAGTTACATAACTTAGGCCTTGGTCTACACAGACCATTGGAATTGTTTTTCTATTTACAGGTATCATGAAAGTTACGGCCGAATGGTTCATTCTCTGTCAACTCAACAAATGGGTCGGTTGGGCACCGTCTCACATTTTGCTGAAATTTTTATGAAGCATAGTTTCACTCATGGAAAGAACACACCGAAATTTTCAGGTCAAAATTCGAAGCCGTTTGGAAGTTAAGCAAATCGAAAAATGGCCTGGAGTCCTGGAATCGATAGTTTCACTCCATGCCTGATTTGTGCGCATGCCATTCCAGCCAGCTTTCCAGAAAATAAAGATACAAAGCTAAAAGTACCCACGTTGGGTATTTTTTTCCAAGTTTTAAGGAACTGGCATAAAAATACTGTACTATCTGACTGTATCACTGTATCATGTATGAAGATAAAGAGACCTAAACATTGCATTTTATTTTAGATGTCCTTTTGATTTTGACCCCTGTGACTCAACCAGATTCAATCAGATAAGTACTAGTGACTACTGTATGTGTGATATCTAGTCGGTGCACTTTGCTAGATCACAAAGTTAAAGACCTCAAATACCTTCCATGACAAAGTGGTAGGGGTTCAAATGTGGTCCCAGGGCCAAAAAACCAAACTGTTGATGTTTTAGTTGATCTTGTATTTCACCTTCCTTGAACTTGAATTTTTTTTCTACTAACAGCTCTATCCTTATTCTTTATCTAATTAAAATTTGAGAGAGGGGTTTTTTCCCCATTTTTATTTAAAAAATCTTGGAGTTTGGTAAGGGGTGCATTATTTCGCAAAGCAGTCTACAGTGTATTTATGAGGGAATAATTTAGTTTCAACTTTTGCATAGCAATTTTGCTGTTTCAGGGCTCTTCAATCACTAAATCACTATCAACCCGTACGTTTAATGTAGAAAATCTGCTACACAATTTTGCATTTTTATAGCAATTTGTCTATTTTGTGTAGCAAAATGGGATGCAATACTGGATAAATTATTCCCTGTTTACTGTACACATGTGTACAGAAATCGCTAGTGAAGAATGTACAACAAGTGGGGTCCAACAGGTCACATACCTTGTTTAGAGTGTGGTAGTATAGTTAATGCTCATCATACTTAGGCACAAAATATGGCTTTAAAAAGATTCCATTTTTACAAGTCTTAGTTGTGCGCATGTCATACAAACTTATTATCATTTGACCTTAAAAATTATGTTACTGTATGTGTAAAAAGCTGTGTTGACTATACGGAGCATACTGTACTGTAGGCTTCTTAATTTTAATAGTTCAATTAATTTTTTGAATTTGTAAGTTTGCTAAAACGTCTTAAATTCCAAAGAAGATAACTGTGACATACAAGAAAGCAGAACCACTTTTTGGCGTAGATTTTTAAATTTAAAGGGCCAAACCTCTCACCCCAAACTACAATTTTGGTACCCGGGTACCGAAATTCTCAATTGGCTCAGCTCTTTGACTGACAGCTAATTCAAACAATGCAGAGTGCCGAAGCTTATATTTTACAGCATGAAAGGTACTGAGAGTGTTTTGATTATATAAATTTCAGTTTTTTCTATACTCACCCTGAAGCAATAAACTGAGATTGTGTCTGGATGAGGATGGATTTCAGACAATTGTGGGAGGGGCTTCAGTAAGAAGGTTAGGAGAATTTGTACTGTTTGTGGTGAGAAAACTGGGCCTTTAAACAGGCCGTAATCATATGGGCTATACAAGTTGCACTATTCTGTACTGTATGTACGGTAGTACATACTGTGATGTAGAGTACATACAGTAAATGTGTATGTGATATTAACCACCTTCTACACAAACTCAAAAAATGATTCGACAAAATTGAGGAAAAACCCCTCTTTGAAATTTTAACCAAAAATGAAATGGGGTTAGCGCTAATCAGGGCTGGAAAAAAATGAAAATTTCCCTGCAAGCAAATCATTGAAATCAAATTTCCCAGCAAGCAAATCAAAATTTTCCAAAGCTTTCACAGGCTAATTATAAGTGGTCAAATTTCTCAAATACAAAAATTTCCCTGTAATGAGCTTCCCAAATTGCTGGTTTTTTCCAGCCATGGAGCTGATGAAAAAAAAAATCAAGTTCATGGGAGGTGATAGACAAGGTAAAAGGTCACCCCCACCCCCCCCCCCCCAAAAAAAAAACATAAAAATTTTGTTTGGCTATGGGGCCATGTTTGATCCCCTGCCATTTTGTCATGGAAGGTATTGAAGGTCTTTAACTTTGTGATAGCAAAGTGTACCAACCAGATTTCACACATAGTAAAAATAGTACTTATCTGATAGAAGCTGGTTGAGCCTTTTAAAAAAGGCACATGATAATTATTGTTTCAGTAAAAGGGTTAAATCTGAAATTAATAATAAACTACTGTACACTGTCTCCTAACCAAAGTTACCATATTTTTATCCTGTTCGTACCTTACCTTATTTCACTGCTTTCATTAGTCTCTATTTACAAACTGCCATTAAAAATTACCATTTTTGAAATATGCCCTTTAGATAGGTCGAATACTTAGGTTCATCAATGCTCTCATGCACATTGTTTTCCATGCTCCATTGCTTATGTTGAGCACAGAGGGCAGTAGGTTCCATTTTAAATTTTCTTGTGTGACCCGGTCAGGAGTTGAACTCCCGACGGACTGGCTGCAAGTCAGATGCTCTAACCATAACCATTTTAGTTACAGGATATCACATTCTCCCACTTATTGTAACCATTTGAAACATGAAAGGAATTCGATATTTACAGTACAGTAATTAACTGATTTCTTCTGCAGATAACCCATGAAGCAGCTGTATTACTAACTCAGGAGCAGTTGACACAGCTTGGCATTATGCAGTTAGGGAAGCAGGCACCTGCAAAGGAAAGAGTCAGTCAGGTGACCACAAGAAGGACTGCCTTTGTTGCAGGTACAGTACAGTTATACATTCAGCATTCATATGCTACCTGTTTATTATTAGGATAGTGTATCTACTTGCATAGTTTAGTGGCAACTTAGCAGCAAGTAATGTATTCTCGGGGAGGGGGGGGGGGGTTATGAAAACTTTTATTATTCCAGTTATTTCATCGATGCTCACAAAAATCTTCTCTACAGTATTGCACAGCCATTTTATAGATGAGGACAAGGCACGTGACACAGTCACTCACATGCATAATTTGTTTACAAACTGCAATACTATTGCACACAGGTGTAAATAAATGAATTAGTGAATTTTCAATATTTAGTGAGCAAAAGGGGAAGGCAAAAAGGCAGTGGTGCCACCATGATCTAATAATTGTGGGGGAGGGGGTACCTTTGCCATATGGCTATGATATAATAGGATACACTGGCATGTTCTTTATTTAGTTGCCATTTGCAGTGCATGGTCGCCTGACCAGGTGAGGGGGGGGGCTGTCTCCCTCTGCTTTGGGGAAGTTTTGAACATATAAGTAACCACATATGCAAGCGGGTGCAAACTTAACATCAGTTGAAGTCAATGTATTTGTCCTTTTCAGGCCTGTATGGGCAATGCTGTTTGTCTGGGCCTAGGTGCATTTTTTTTTTCAGAATTCGTTTTGGGACAGTAGGGGAGACCATGGTAAGAGTCACTACATTTATTTTCTGGAAAGGAGAACGATCATGGAACACCATCCTGGGAGGGGGAAAAGGGGATGGTGCGTCCCCTCCTTTGGAATTTTTTCCGATATTCAAGGGTATCTAGATGCACAGTTGTGTAATATTTTTGCTTGAACCGTTGTTTCTTTAATTTGTCAAATTCTAATAAGTCCTAAAAAGAGTCAGTTTTTTAAATGTATCATGGATAGCTTGGTTGTCTACATTGGGGTGCCGAGGCTATAATATTCATCAAGATTAGTGGCACATGTACAGTAATGAAGAGAGGACAAAGTTTATGGTCACTTCTACCCCCCCCCCCCCGATCCCCATAAAATGAACTTCATAAGTACTGGTGGACTCAGGACGTGGACCAGGGTGAGGGCTGAGGACTGTGGAAAGACTTTCTAAGCAGAACTCCACCATTGGTTGGCGCGGAGCGTACCAAAATTTTTGGCCGTAAACCCAAGATCACAGGAAATGGCATTTCCGAGCGTGTTTAAGAGCCATACGTATTTTGTAAGATCAACCAGGTGGTCATATATCACCATTCAGTATTCCACCCAAACTTTTTTGTGGGTAGATATATCATACAAACTGAAAGTATCAGAGAAACTGCTCCGGTTGGAAAATACAACCCCGTGTTTAGGATAGGGGTCTGAAGGTCCTAATAAGTGCCAAAGTGCAATTCTGGACTATGTCCTCTGAATATCATCACGTGCCCTTGAAAAGCCTCCTTGATTTTATGCCTATGATATATAAATATGTGGGTGAAGTAAAAACTGTTATAATTTAATTTTCGAGGCTAATTGAGGGCGCCACCCGTACAGTAGCTGGCGCTTCAAATTGCAGCTTTTTGCATTTTGGACCATGTTTGAGGCACTCCCATCTCATGCGTCCTCACAAAGCTTTGCTTCTTCATATTTCTTTAGACTCATGGTTACCTTCCCTTCCAAAAAAGGAGAAAAAACATAAATGGCATAGGCTTAATGAGGGCGCTTGTGTATAGAGGGCACCTTTTGCTGCAAAAGTGTAATTTGGGGCAGTTTTAGTCATGCTATGTCTCAGTGCAACCTGTACGGAATTCAGTTAAACCTGTTTTATTGTGTTCCTCTATATATATATATCCCCACTATTCATAACAAAAACAACTAAGAGGCTTTTGACTCATTAAACTTTTATGTGCAAAACCATGCACACCAGATCCACTTTTTGAAAATGACAATTGGTCATTCTCCGCCGACTCAACAAATGGGTCACATCAAATTTTGCTGAAACTCATATAAAGCATAGTTCTACTTACAGTATGGAGAGAAGCCACAACTGAATTAAAGACAGTGGTTAGCTCGACTTGAACCGGTACGTTGGAAACTGGGCCGTAAAACTCCATCTCGCCAAACCTATTTACGAAAAGAACACACCGAAAATTTCAGGTGAAAGTTGCAAGCCATTTGGGAGTTTTGACCCTTTGAAAAATGGCCCGGACCCGATCTTTTCATTCCCAAATTGTGCGCATGCCATTTCACAGGTACTGTACAGTAAAATAAAACTGCCACTGAAAAGTACAGTCAGGGGATATGTAGGCTTGTAGCTCTCTAATGGACAGTCTGATGTTTCATCCAGAGATACTGTATAATTACTGCCCAGGCAATAATGTTTATTCGGGCCACATAAGGCCAAATTGGGTAACCCAATGTTGCCCAGCCTTATTGACTTCTGGTGACTCTCTGGCCCAGATTGAGTTTACTGATTGGGTTGGAATTGGTTACTAACTTGGGCCAGACGTGACTGTTCTGTACATTTTATTAGATCATGAGCCCCAGTTGGGCCCTGTTCTGACTGACCTTGGGGTCGCACCTGGCCCAAAGTGGGATGACTGATTGGAATTGAAGTTGGCAGATCATCCACCCAGTTCAGGTTTTTCTTGGAGTGTATGGCATTGTCTCTCAAAGTGCTTCCAGGGATAATGATAGTCATAGGGTTGCTAGAGAGTACATGTGGAGTAGATGGCGTAAGGACTGATTGGAGGTTCCTTATTGATAACGGCACTGTGATCACCATGATTGCAGTGATTTAGGGGACAATAAGGCATCCAGGAGAACTAGGAAGAGGTAAAAATGTATGTTTTGTGGCCCAGAATTATCCTGAACTTGTGTAAAAATTTCAACAGCTCCACCCATTGATCAAATTTCTTTCGTCTTTTAATTATGCTGGTGGCAGACGCATTAACAGCTACTCTCAAATTTACATGCATATCTTCTGACAATCTGATTGTTACCTTAAGTTTAATTTCAAAATATCTTGGTGTAAAAAAGAGAGGTCTGGGACCCATGTCTTCCCCCTATCAAATTTTTGAAATAAATGCAGCTAGATGGTATTATTAAGCAGACACATAAAGGAAGTGCAAAAATTGTTTCAAATAGATTACTTGCATATATTCTTAAGTATTTCTCAAAAGTAAGAAGCACCTCCCTCCCCTCAGGAGCTCCCCCATCGGGCTGTAAATCATGCTCTGCCAGTGTCAGTCTTCTACTGTGATTGGTACTTTACATACTGATGTTGTGTGTGACTACAGTATCACATGTGATAAATCTGCTATCTCACGCTTTTTGTTGGGTTGACATCAATTGAAAACATGCATGCAAAATGTTATGTTGTTTCCCAACAAGCAATGTCACAATGAACATTACTTTATTCCCTTATATTGTAAGGGATACAAGTGAGATACATTGGCTATCCCAAATTTCCAATGAATTTTCCCATGGGCATTTATTACTTTTCCATCATAACCCTGGAATGCACCCTTGAATGGGTGCATTAACTAGGAGCATTTCAACTTCTTTTGGCACAGAATAGACCAATACCAAATGTAACAGCACCTTTGCATGGATGTGATGGCAAGAGAATACCTGCAGGGATGAGGAGAAGAAGCATCAAAGTGGGTCTTTCATGGCACAGATCTCAGATTTTTTCCTTTTTATTTTTTCCTCATTTGTAGCTGCACAAGACTTAAAACAAAATCTCAAATTTTGACATTTTTTTTAAACCTCCTGTTTGAGAAATAGTCATTCCAATGCTCTTACCCTTTACATTGGATTTTTGAACCAAAATGGATTTATTTTGGCATTTTGGGCATATGTCTGGGCAAAATGTAATTGAAGTTTAATGGTCAGGTATGTGTTATTTTCAAGCAAAAGGGGCATTATCTAATTTTCTCCTGTAACATTTTGTACTAATTACCTTGTTCATCACTTTTTACTCCAGGGATTCGTCACAGGAGATAGAGTGCTAATGAAAAGGTAGCCGTTCCACTAACAGCCTCAACATCATCAGTGCCATCATTTCCTCAAATAACAGATATACTAACTACTAAATCGCTGACTGGCCTTCAGCTCAAGTAGATTCTTTCAAACCACCACCTGTCCTTCGTAGGGCTACCCCAAATCATCAGCTAAAGGTGTGCCTCATGTCTGGAGTTTTTAAAAATTAAAATATTAATTTCAGTTGTTGCAAAATGTATCTTATTTAACGAGCTCTCATTGTCATATCTTGTTCAATTATTGAGATACTTAATGTTGAAATTTATTAACTTAAAGCAAAACAGTCCATTGCACAATAATTTGTGACATTCTTGTAAGTATAATTCTCATTGCCTGCTTTGTTTCCTCTTGAGTGTAAAAACGTTTTATGACATTTAACTGTTCCTGTTTGCTTCCATAGACTGTTTTGCAGAGAGCACTTATGAATTACATCACCTCATAAGAGTATAGAGACTGAGTACCATCACATATTGGTACAAAATGCAGTACTCTTTCAGAAAAACAAAGAAATACAAAAACTGTGATTTGGGTAGTGGAAGAATGACATTGCAAATTATTGTTCAATGAACCATTTTAAATTGAGTGAATTAAGTTACAAACTTAATGCCTAGGAATGTGCTATGAAGGTTCCAGATTGAACTGTTTGAACTCATATAGACCTGAGATTTCCAGAAGAAACTTTAAGTACAAAAACTGTTTTCAACTCATCAGAGACATATTTATGATATACTGTACAGATACGTTTAAAGCAGTATTTATTTTCAACATGTTAAAAAGGAATTTAACCCAAGCATTATGTTGTAATTTCATTAGTTCCTATATGTGTTTGGTTGTTAAACATACTTGATTTGAAGTTAAAATTTTCCAACTTCCCCCAAAACCTAGATGAACCTATCTTTCTATTTTTAAACCTATGGTTGAAGGGGACAGCTATTAATTCTGATTTGTATTGTTCCATAGTTCAATGCAAAGTCAAAGGAATTCTCTGGAAGTGTATCTTAGCCCTGGTAAAAATAAATTAATGATTGTGGGGAGTGCCATTCAGCATTCAGTTAGTGGGGAGAGAGGGTTAGAGGGATACAAACATGGGTGATGTGCACACCCCACCCCCTCAAAAAACTGACAAAGTGGGATGTTTTCAAAAATTACAGCAAAGGTATTTCTGCAGGGAGTTTGGTGATCTAATTCTGTTTCATTTCAATTTCTGTTCAATCATGTTCTTTAAAAAATTATTGTCAAAGTCAGAATTTTCAATTAAGAATTTATTTTTTAATGACTATCGTTAAGTATTCATCCTACATATGTTTTTGATCAAAACAATATCATAGGGTCTAGGGTTGTGATGTTTTTCAGGAGAATATTTTGCATGATTTAACACACCGGCAACTTAATTGACGTTTGCATTTTGTATTTTTTTTTTCATCTTTTAATGTGACTCTGTATATGCAACATTTTGTGCAGTCAGCTATTTAAGCCTGTGGAAGCATACACAATAATATCTGTAGTCATAATATAAGTACCAAAAGGTTCCACAGGCTTATTAAATTTAGTAGAAGTAGTGATGATACGTCTGTGCTCAGAGGAGTTTGGTGCGGCAGTGGTTTGCATAGAGAGTCCAAACCGTCCAAAGTGTTTAATCATTTGTGGGGGTGCAGTGAGGTTGGGTGCAGATGCAGTTTTATGAAAGGGGGGATAAAAATATAGGGATGAGGACATACACATGCTCATGAAACTGTCCACTTTTAGCCCTAAAACCACGCCGAGGAGGGTGAATTATTGGATATGAAGAATGATGCAGCTGTTGTTCTCCAGCTAAAAAATTTCCAAAAAAACTATGAGTTTACAATTGCTATGTTATTTGTCAACCACATCAAGTCTTTCCTCTGGATATTGGACAGTGCCCTTTTCACCCCATTCCTAACAGCTTTGCATCACGCTCTTGGCTCATTTACAGTACCCCACAGACACTAAGTTGGGGATTGAGTTCAACCGCTAGGGACGGGGGCTTGCACACCCCCCCCCCACCCCCCACTGACGAAAAACTTGCTGACTTGGGCAAACTTTGGTGCCTTAGTCGGGCAGAGATCATAGGTGTATGAGGCGGGAAGGGATGCGAGGCAGACTGCCCCCAAATTTTCGCAAAATCTAAATTTCAGACAGGAATTTGAAAAAAAAAAACAATCGAGCAGGAATTTGGGAAAAAATTAGACCGTCAGAAATGCCATGATGCTTCAGGAAATTCCCAAGAGTGCCCCAATCTTCGAAATAAATCATACCCAAAAGGGGGAAAAGCGTCATAGTCGTAAAATTTTTATTGTGTTAGTTATACTTCGTTAGATGTGATAAAACGAAACACCAACATGAATGTGTCTATATAGTGTCAGTTAACTCGATAAAAAGTTCAAAGTTTTAATTTATTTTCAAGTAGGCCTAGTGTTCAAGTGCATTTTTGTCTCCCCTTAGTCGCCTCTTACGAAAGGTGGGAAATACCGTGGGAATATTTTACAATCCCAACCCACACTGAGGAAATTTTTATGGAAAATCAACAAGATCTCCGAAATTCCCTACACATTTGGGCAGCGCAAAAAGCTATTATTGCTGTCTTTGTGTCTATCCTGAATCCTAAACCTCACGGGTGTAGGAAAAGTCCATTTTGGACTGCGGATCTACACCCTTGCTAGCCTAACCCTTAATTTTATTCCAAAATAGAGTTGGCCCAGCCAGGAAGTTGAGTAGGCTTTAGGCTATCTTGTAGATCAGTACGGTACAATGTTTCGCGAGTCGGCATGGAATCCAGGCCACAGACCACGTTTTCCCCTTTTAAAGAGCTTAAATGATCATGAACAAAACCGCATTTAGGACAAGCTTTCTGGCATACATCTTTAAATCATACAAATGCTAAATTGATTAGCCTAGTGGTGTTTTGACCTGATTTTTTTTTTTTTTTTTTTTGACACTTGGGAACTTTGCTGGGTTTAATCAAGATCATGCCGAAAGGTAGGAATGATTTCAACATGAAGATAGGGGTGAATTCTTCCTAACTTGTTTTATGAAATAGAAAGTTAGGAATGCACCTAAAGTTAGGAACAATTCTCGACTTACTGTAGGAATGATTATTGTTCCTAGGTACAAGATAGGAATATTCCTAAGTTTTATAAAATAGAGCCCAGTTGCCACTGCTGTTACGGTGTCTGTCAGCCAGTGGTGGCACCAGGATCAAAAAAGTGGGGGGGGGGGGGCAAATAGAGGGCAAAAGAAAATGCTGTGGGGGCGGGGCAGAAAAGCGCGAAATCTTGGTAGGTCACTATTATTCCGGAGCTGACTGGGGGGGGGGGGGGTTCTGACTGGGAAGAATGCCCAGCACCCCCCCCCCCGGTGCCGCCACTGCTGTCAACTCTGTATTTCAATCATGATTATGGGCGATAGGTTACGATATGATCTCCCTGTGCTAGCTTTGTACATGTAATTAGTTAGCCAGCCTAAGGACCCAGTCATGTATTTATACCAACTTAGGACCTTCGGTCCGTATTCCTTTTAATTTTACAGGGCATTACAGGGCAAGTTTGGGGCCTGTACAGCCCTCCTCTGCCCTTTAACCTGTTATGATATGTTATGATAACTACAAATTATTCAAGCATCTATACATTTTACCACTGTATTCGCACTAACACGGCCAAATATTTTGTAACACCATATAATTCGTGCCACCATACATTTCACCGCCGTATTCGCACTAACACGGCCAAATATTTTGTAACGCCATATAATGTATTGACGCTGTCCAATATAAAGCCATACCAAATATTTTGACAGTCTATATTCAAGTTGACTCTGCCAAGTATTTTGGCAGTCTATATTCAAGTTGACACGGCCAAATATTTGGTCACTCTATATTCGCTCAGGTGTGGCCAAATATTCGTACATTCGTAGATTATTACTCGAAATGCGAGACAACACAACTGTATAACTTTTACGGCCTTATAAGTGGACACCATCAAATCATTTGGGCACACCGACATAAATTGGTGTAAAGTGCGTGTCATACAGATCAGCGTCAACGTTTAACTAAGCTATACGCACAGAAACACTCCCATTAGACAACGACGTTCCCGAAGCTGTTGTTCCTTCTGTGACAATCTGGGAGCTACGGTTAAGAAAGGACGCCATCACACAATTGTAAAAATAGAGGGCACAGACAAACGGGGTTCTTTATGGAACGCGAAATCTGCAAGCATCATGTGACCATGTGTGACTACATCGGAGGGGAAGGTAATAACATGATGTGACTATGTAAAAACATGGTGTGACTACATGAACACATGGTGTGACTACGTAAACACATGGTGTGATAATGTAAAAACATGGTGTGACTACATTAAAGCATGGTGTGACTTCATAGCATGGTGTGACTACATAGCATGGTGTGACTTCATAGCATGGTGTGGCTACATAACATGGTGCGACTACATAGCATGGTGTGACTACATAAAAGCATGACGTGACTACATAGCATGGTGTGACAACATAAAACACGGTGTGGCCACTTAAAATTGTATTGTGAGTGGCAGTAGGTGATGTCAACTTTGCGTGTAATGACTGTGGTTGTGATGAGAAATCTGTACGTGACTGTATAAAATGGCTCTGTGAGGAGAAGTTGGCGAGTGACTGCCTAAAGTGAGGGTGTGATGATCTGATACAGTGCATTGAACTTTTCCTCGTGTCGCTAGTCTACTCAATGCTGAATTGGAAGAATTGTTGGAAGAATTTTTACTGAATAACAACCGAGGGAGAACCACTAGAGCGACTGTGCCCTTGCTAGGTTTTGGCGCGCTGTTTGTGCCATGTAATTTTATTTAAAAAAATCCGCCACCTCCGTGGACGAGGGGTAGAACTCCCTCCCACACACCTCTGGGTTAGCTAGTTAGGTGGAACGTTAAGGCTTATTTTCTAACCGTCTAACCGATTGGCTTAAGTCTGGCCGGCCACGGCATTTCTCCAGTTGTCGTCCACCGGCTTGTTTCCAGTGGCAGAGCCAGAATATCAAAAGTGTGTGTGTGTGTGGGGGGGGGGGGGCAAACTATGGGAAAAGGACAATGTTGGGGGAAAGTTTTCGGGCGCAGCGCGAAACCGAGCCAAAAGCACCCGTGTTCCTGGGGGATGGGATCCAGATCGCGAAGCCCCAAAAGATCTGAGGTTTTAGCATATCTCTGGATGAAAAATTAAGTATCTGTAGGGGTATATTTTTTAGTTTTTCGGTTAACTCAACACCTGACTGACCTAACTGGGGGCATGTGGGGGCAAGGATAAACTTGGGGGAGGGTAGCGGTAGCGCCGCCACTGCTTGTTTTCCCTGCTTATGCTGAGCGCCAATCACAATGGCAGTAGGTTTCATTTTAAAGTCTTCATGACTCGGCCAGGAGTCGAACTCCAGAACTCCCCGCTGCAAGCGGGATCATCTAACCACTTGCCCACAAACTCCTGGGGCTACGCGCGATCGATATATGGCAGCTTAGCCTCTCCATTCTTCGTTCCCCTCATAGAAATAGTTGTTGATCGACCACTTCGGACAAAGATGTTTAGAGACTGGCCCGGACGTACTCAAGTAGAACTTCTTAGCCTACTGTAGTAACAAAAGAAAAAAAAACTACTTTGCAAGTTATAAGACTAGATTTCCATTACGTGGTCCTCAATTAATAAATGGCACCATTCACTGAGGATAAAAGCAGATACAGTGCAAACAGGGGTCCGGGGCACGCGACCTCGTAGAGAAAGTTGGCGGAGGCATAAGGGGCCAGGCCCCTCCTCCTTGGCTTTGCACCCCTGTTCTGAAGGTGTTGCTAGGTCCATATGCAATACCATACCTGGTCAGTCTACCTGCTAATTGGCCCCCAACCCCAGCCCTGCTCTCCAAGTCTCGGGTACGGGCTTTTTTTTTTTTCAAGTGGCATTCTTAAAGGTATTTTTGACCGTTCTCAAGTTTATAGTTAATTATAATATTTGAAGAAAAATACGAAAAGCTCAAACTGCAAATTATTGGAATGAATGTAGCCCCCCTTCCACAACTCGGCTTCGAAGCACTTGTAATCCTCATCCAAACTAGCCCTATTCAAAGGTCAAGAGCAGTCATCCAAAACGTATTTTGAGGTAACAGCTAAATCTCACAATTTTTCTTTTTATTTCTTTGCAAAGTATCTTTCATATAATATTTTGGAAGTCATTATTGCATTTTCAATATAAACCAGGCCGTTACTCCTAGTTTATATCACATTTGAGTACACCAGGAAAAGTTCAATGCACTATATCAGATCATCACACCCTCACCTTAGGCAGACACTGGCCGACTCCTCATCACACCATCATTTTATACAGTCACGTACAGATTTCTCATCACACCCACAGTCTACGTACAGTTAACATCGCCTGCCTCACAATGCAACTTCAAATGGTCGCACCGTGTTTTATGTAGTCACACCATGCAAAGTAGTCACACCATGCTACGTAGTCCCACCATGCTTTTATGTAGTCACACCATGTTTTTACTCATCACACCATGTGTTTACGAAGTCACACCATGTGTTCATGTAGTCACACCATGTTTTTACGTAGTCACATCATGTTATTACCTTCCCCTCCGATGTAGTCACATGATACTTGCAGATTTCGCGTTCCATAGTTCTTCGATTTCGCAACACTTGACCGGCAAACTTGAAAATGCATGACGTGTACCGTTGAATCATACACTAGTTTTACTAGAACATTCCTTACCACTGCGTTCAAGATCACTCTGCACAGCCTTTGGTATATTCAACCGACTAAAGAATCTGAAAGCACGTTGATTGTCGGAATGACACGTAATTCTTTGTGAGATATCTAAACACAATACTAGTACACAGCCAGTATAATATTGATTCGCCAACATCCAGGAAAAACAGGTAATATATGCATGTGTTTTGTCACTTCCTATTAAAGTGTTTGGATGGAAATAATGTCACATATTATGCATGCATTGATATTGTGAACAGCATCTGTATAGTTGTATGAACTGTTGTGTGAAAGGGTAGAGTGTTCGCATCCTGACCATGGAGCTGTGTTGTGAGTTAATGTACCAATTTGTTTCAAACCAACGTTGTCTATTTATTGACTGCTTGGTTGGTATATTCTTCTTTGCTGGTACCTTGAAAGTGTTGCTTTTAGGGCTTGATTTGACTGGGTCGGCCTGTTAACAGCTCCTTTTTAAAGATAGACATAGGCCTAAGACATTGACGCTGAACAAGATTCACTAATGAAACGAGAGTACCCGATATTCATAAGGTTTTTATTCACAATCGTAAAAAGGTTAGTCGTTTATAATGTTCCGGCGTAAGGAAAACCTGGCGGTCCGCTGGTGGCCATCATGACCGACGGCGACGGACCGCCAAAATGGCCGACAGCGGGCCGTCAGGGGACCGACCAAATTTTGCTATCAGGGTCGTTATTCATTATTGAGAGGCGCGGATCCAGACATTTCAAGGGGGGGGGGGGTTGAACTTAGTGAAAGCGGGTAATGGGGACGTTAATTGTGATTCTCTGGATGAAATATCTAATTCTGCACCAAAAGACTACCACCCTCTGTTGGCGAACCCTTAGACTCGCTGAAAATGGCATTTCCAACCGACTTGTAAGTAGAACCTGTAAAGCAATCATTATTTTGAGCTTTCGTTTGCAATAAAATTTATATTCTAATAAAAAATGATTAAAATGTAAAATGATCAGAAAATTGCCAGATTAAATGTTGCTCTACCATTGGATGAAATGGTACTGTAAAGAAATTATTCTTTGGAAAATGAGCTGTTATGGGCATTCTACAAACTATTTGACTGACTACCTTGCGACAAACGATTATGATGAGCATAACATTTAAAATTCGAGCAACTTCATTGACCGGGGAAAATCCCGTCTGAACTTCAGAGGAGGATGGCAATGGATCGCATACAGGCTCCCTAGCCTTTGCAAGTTTCATCGAACTTTACAAGGATCACATGTGTTTGAGAAGACTTATTAGCTCAGACTCAGAGGCTTACATGCCCGAAGTTTACCTGAGTGGGAAATTGCATGAGAATGATAGGCTCTTACGAAACCGGCCTATTTTTCGCGTATTAACCACGAAAGGTAGAAGCCTGTATATACATAATTATATGCATTCCACACAAACAAGAGGGCAAATTACTTCCTAGCCAACAAAAATCCAGTCCATATCAACGGTTTCTGCACACTTGATCCCGTACACGTAGCCACAGAGGCTACGTAATTAACACTTAGAACACGGGTTCTACTTGAAAACTGTTAGATGCGTTTTGTGTTTCTCCGACATGATTGTTTCAGATCGCTGTCCTTCTATATCAGGGGTGTGCATGTGGGTCTCGGCACATTAATAAATCTAACGGGGGAAGAATGGGGGCAAGGGGTGACGGTAAGACGTCACCTACTATAAACCTGTATCATGCTCCCCTGATGCCACCCAGATGGCCACAGCAACACGATTTGGTCCAAAAGTCTGCACACCTGCTTTATATCATAATGAACCACCGTTGGGAAACTGAGACATACTGCACACGTGTGATGACGAGCCAGTGTGTGAATATAAGGTGCGTCCGATTTAGCGGCTCGAGCGTCCGATCTTTCGGAAAAGTAACCTTAACGCCATCAAAACGTCACAACCTGAACCGGCCCAAACGACCAGCACTCTGAGGTGGTCTAGTTGAGCCGTGTGACGAATTTTACGTCACATGTCCTCCTGACAAGAAACTAGCTGAGCCAGTTGAGCTGGCTACAGCCGCTAAATCGAACGCACCTATAGTTCAGTCGGTAACGCTCATAACCCGATGACATATTGGCCGGCAGCTATTCACCTTATTCAAATCTTGTTGGTGGCCATTAGCGTTGCCAGGATTGTGGCATAAGGGGAGGGGGTGTAATGGGGGGATTGGGGCACAGCATGAGGGAAAAGTCTAAGGATAGAGAGAAAAAAATACTATTTAGGTGTTTTTTGCATCGCAAGGTTGGGCCATGGGGGGTCTAACCCCCTCTCCCCAAACCACCCCGTGGCCATGCCACTGGTTGTGGCCATGGAGTTTCAGCTCCCTATTGTGGCGAAGGAAAGGCGGCAGGAAAGTTAGTAGATAGCGTATTCACCCAGACTGAATATCATTCGAGGTTCGTGTACTTGGATTTGTGTTGTGAGGAAAAGGACGAACCTGAAATTACCCCTTGAATGTTCTCGTAGATAAACAGTATGTTTATTTTTAGTGTATTTGTTATTGTTGATGTGACGAAAAAAGAGGGAGGGCTAAGGTCTTGAAAGACCCCCCCCCCCCCCCCGGATCCGCGCCTGATTGAAAAAGAGCTGGGTATGTACAATAGAAACATAGTGATTTACCGGAAATTGTGATTCTCTCACAAACGTTGGGCTGGAGCACAACTCTATGACGGGGGCTAATGAGAAATGCCAGGTATTATCCCAATCAAGCCTAAAAGGATATGACAAACCATGAAACCCTCTAATCCCATCCACATTTCAGTTATTCTGGCAATACCCCTACATATTTATAGGTCTCACTAAAATAGTAGATATCTGTGTTGTTAGGCAAAAACGTTTAATAGCTATCTTTTAGTAGTTCTTCACCTCCTGTAATGTGGATAAGAAAATTAAAAATTTAATTGCCCTCTGTAAGCCTACATCCCTTTATAACATTCCAATTTATTCTTAACATTGTTTTATTACATTTCAGACAGTTGTGTTTCAGTATTGCAGAAAATTGTTATCAGGTTTATCTAAAAAGAGGAAATTCACCCACAGGAGCACATTCCGGGTTTCTAATCTAGTTTTCCAAAACATTTTCAGAGACTAAATCTTTATTAGATTTGTGCTAGTGGCTCAGGCCCTGTCCATTTTACGTTGATAAGCTTCAAAACTATTCCAAACTTGGGGTGGAAAAAATGACTAAATTTGTGAGGGTTGGTGCCCCTGATACTGTACCAACGGGCATGACGTATCTGATTTGAAGTTAAATACTTAATTGCACCACACGTACTAATAAATTGATGTGAAGTCTAAACACAAATATGTAGATTACATATCAACAGGCTACTGAAATTAAGTTTTATTCATTCATGGAGGTCTAAATCATCAGATTTTTACCTCTCATATTTCCTGGATAGGATAGGAAAGGGAATGTGCCTTATCATTGTCAAAAATAGTGATCACCCCAGTATTTGCAAAGGAGATGTTTGTGTGTGTTCGGTCATTAAAAATTATTCTCATGTTGCAAGTGCATTGTAACTCGTTACTTTGTGTGACCTCTAGGCTTTGTCCCTTTGCCCCCATAGAACAAATAGGACTTGTATAAACTAATTGAACCCTGCAGGATCCCCCCCCCCCCATCCCACCAGTTAGCTTGGGAGATAGAGAGGTATATGCCCATGCTATTCCAAGATTGTCATGAGAGGCGACTTAAGAATTTTTTTTTAAATTGGATTTGGGTCATTTTGAAATTAAACTTGAACAGTATCTGAACCACATTTGAATTTAACATACATTAATATCCAGCTGACGCTATAAGTATAACACGTTGCTGATGTGTCTTTAAATGTCAAACTTATGGAAACTGAGGGATTTCATTAATAAGAACTCTTTTGAAAAATTCCGGTCCGGCCGGATTTAATCCGCCCGAATAGTTCGTACTATCCGGTAAAATCCGGTCCGGCCAGATCGTATAAATGCAGATCCGGTACATCTATATAGAAAAAAGGGGTTCGTTATTTAAAATAGGAAACCATACATAATAGAAGAAGTGGTTCAATATTTATAATTGTAAACTGGTTCTTTTTTCATGATTGGTAAAAGGTTCCTAATTCATAATTACAAAAAGGGTTCGCTACCCACAATGGGAAAAGGGGTTGAATATTCACAATACGGGAAAATTGGCATTTTCCTACTTTAAAGGATTCCTGCATCTCGAGGTGGAGTGGAGGGTGGGGGGAGAGGGGGAGATCCTGAAAATTTTCAACGACGATAGGCCAATGCCTCGGGCACCGTGACATCATGTTGACAGCGATTTTTTTTTTTTTTTTTTTTTTTTTTCATTTCTTTCTGTTGATTGGCTGCAATAAGCCAGGGAGCTGGAAGAGACCATTCAATTAGACTAGTCGAATTTTGGGGATAGTAGGCTCTTACTAAAGAATTAAATTAATAAACGTGAATAAGGCAATGAAGGAAATAAGTAATTAGAACGAACTATTACTCGAGTACCTTTAAACTAATCTTTTGAATGACGGTTCAGACAAGGAGTTGCAAATACGACAAGGTAGGGTAAAAAATGTGATTTATAGTTAAAAATAGAATTTGAAAACAAATGGATACAGACTATGAGTAATAGTGGAACATAAATATCCCATAGCTAGTAAGAGAAAGAACAAAAATAGATAGGATGTGCAAATTCCCCAAAATAGATGCCGTGTGATCCCGGTACAAAATGTCGTATATGTATTCAGATTGCGCTTTTTAATCTTTTATAGTAACTGAACATAGTCCCAAGGTAACAAGGTAACATATAAGACGAGGAGGAACCTAGAAATGAGAGAGGATTGGGGGCGTATTTTGGGGTAAGAAATGGTTACATTAGATACTCGGCAATTAAAGGTCCGAATCCTCTCACCCCGGCAAACAAGTGCCAGATCTCCTTACCTTCTCACTTTAACCCTCCCACAATTGTCTGAAATTCATCCTAAGATAGACACCAATTTCAGTTTATTGCTCCAGGGTGAGTATTAGGTAGCGGGCCAATAATTATAAGTCCCATTGACTTACACACTAAATTAGGCTACTTCCGTGCCCCCTAGCTCCCAGTAGAAGTTTTCAACCAGGACATGCTACCCCTCTGATCGAAGCCCACAATCTCGGCTTTCATGGCACTTTCATACCATGACCATTGAAATTTTGAGCTAGAGAGCCTTGAATGATAGGGATGTGTTTCCCGCCATAATAGCTACTCAAAAACGGCATTTCACAGAAAGGAGTAATACAATAGAAAAATGGCACTAAAACTGGTCAGATTGCCTTGAATTTTGCACGGTATGTATTTCAACTCATCGTCTACAAAATCAAAATGCAAAAATGATCATATTTTGTAAGTAACACAGTCAGAAACAACTTCCCATAATTTTTTTTATGGCGCTTTGTCTGTCAGTAAACATTTTCCAAGACATGAGTATTAGAGTTAGTGGTCCGCTACCTTAAGGCAGTGGCCGAGTTGGATTTTTCCATAAAAAAAAATTGCACAGGTAATCCCTAGAGTATCTTCACAAAGAATATAAACCCATCATTTCATTTGACAGTCTCCTCTGGGCAGTAAGTCTTAGCAAATCTATACCCCTGATAGGGCAAAATTTCCGGCAACCTAAAATACACTTTAAAGTACACTCTTAAATCAAAAGAGTGAACTAAGTCACTCTTTGATCGAGTGAAAAGTGTAAATTTGCTCCATTAAAGTGATAATTCACTCCAAGAGGAGCGAAGTTCACTCCAAAAAGAGTGAAATTCCCTTAAAACGAGCGAAGTTTCACTCTTGATGGAGTGCCCACAGGGATCGCTCTTAAAAAAAGAGCGATCATTGCAGGCACTCGTGAAAGAGTGAATTTTCGCTCTACCTCTAGTGAATTTCACTCTTTTTGGAGGGAACTTCACTCCTCTTGGAGTGAATTATCACTCTAATGGAGTGAATTTACACTTTTCAATCGATCAAAAAGTGACTAAGTTCACTCTTTTGATTTTAGAGTGTACTGGTTAATCCTCTACTGAGTTGCTTACTCATCATTTCTGATCTGTACCAAGACAGTATTGTAATCTCAGCATCTCTGCATATGAGGGTACTCTCAACTTCACTTTTTGGTGCTTCTCACACTTTCACAGACTTGTTTCTGTATGCTGATGTACTGTACATGCTTGCACCATCAACTCTGTGGATAAGAAAATAAGTTGGATTTAGCAGCTTAATTTTCACACTCTTACTACATTATCATAAACATCTGCTTGATTTAACAATAGGCCATGTGGTTTCTTATAAATTCTGAAGAAATTTAGGTTATACATGAGCAACATCTTAATGAATCCAAACAAGCACATGGGAACAGGTGACATGGAACACCTCGGTACAAAAACAAAAAAATTGTAAGCTACAGGACTGTATGGTTGCTACATATGACTACACTGAAAGGGGTTTCTATGCAGCCATCATGCTTTAAAAGCCAGCTTAGGTCTCTAGGCCTACTTCCTCTTGCATTTCACAAAACAGGGAGCAGGTATCAATGGAGTAGAATTTACTTCATGTGGGTTTAAGAGTCAACAGTTTGCAATATGCCTACCTCGACAAACTTCCTCCACCCCTAGCATGAAGACGTCATGTATTTCAGTTGTCTGACTGTTGCTCACCCTACTTCCACTGTGATCCAGTTAGGCTGCCCTGTTTACAGTGGGCCTGTATACCAAGCCCTTAAGCCTTTAAGGTCTAAAATGGAAGAACAAAATAAAAGAGACATGGCATTAAAAATAAAAGAAGTTAGGAGAGTTTCTAAATTTAAGGGTATAGGGCTAACAATTTACTCTGATCTGTGCTGAATTTTACAGGCAAAATCCCCCCCCCCCCCCCCTCCACTCCACCGCCACCATAGGTCCTACTGTAGTAGGCCTACTCATATACAGCCAAGGCTACTCGGGCACCAATTTGTAGCTCCCTAATCCTACCTCTTTTGATACAAGCATCTTTTTTATTTTTCAAGTTATCCTGTTTTGCCACAGGTCCTAGCAGAAATTTAAGTTGGTTGCCGGTAATAAAAATTCACTCATTTTTTTAAGTTTATGGCATACCTTCACTGTAACGCAACATTCCTGGACACTTCGCTCAACAGGTGCACACAGTTTAACTGCTTTGGGTCCAGTCATTTCACAACCCAGCATGTGTTTTATATACAGAACCACTGAACAAAGTCCACTGTACAAAAACTGCTTGTGGCTGGCTGTTGCTTAGCTAAGTACATACCAAATGCACTGAGGCAAGCTACGGATCCCTCAGGATGACATAAATACTTCACTTTTATCATGCTATGATCTACCCAGAGGATCATGAGCTTGCTAAGTTTTCTATTTTGACGAAATTTTAATGAATTCTGCCTAAATTGTCAACTTTAACAAGAAAACTGATAATTTAAGCCAAAAATGCCACTTTTGGCCCTAAAAATCACTCAAACATGAAATTGTTCCTTGTCAGCATGTATTTCCACTTTGATGACCACAAGCAAACATTTAAGACCAATTTTGGGTCTCTAGCTATAAAATTTAAAAATTTCATAACTTGCCTTAAGGTAGCGGGCCAATAATTATAAGTCCCATTGACTTACACACTAAATTAGGCTACTTCCGTGCCCCCTAGCTCCCAGTAGAAGTTTTCAACCAGGACATGCTACCCCTCTGATCGAAGCCTACAATCTCGGCTTTCATGGCACTTTCAAATTTCCATACCATGACCATTGAAATTTTGAGCTAGAGAGCCTTGAATGATAGTGATGTGTTTCCCGCCATAATAGCTACTCAAAAACGGCATTTCACAGAAAGGAGTAATACAATAGAAAAATGGCACTAAAACTGGTCAGATTGCCTTGAATTTTGCAGAGTATGTATTTCAACTCATCGTCTACAAAATCAAAATGCAAAAATGATCATATTTTGTAAGTAACACAGTCAGAAACAACTTCCCATAATTTTTTTTATGGCGCTTTGTCTGTCAGTAAACATTTTCCCAGACATGAGTATAGGAGTTAGTGGTCCGCTACCATTAGAAGAAAAGTTCAATGTGCATAATAACATCACTCTCAGTACAGTTTTTGTTGTTCATTATAGGCTTTGGTAATCTGCGTTGTTTGGTTAGCTGTCAATCAAAGAGCTGAGCCAAATGAGAACTTCTTTTAACCCCTGTAAAAATTGTACTTGGGGTTCGAGAAGATTGGCCCTTTAGGTAATAGTGGTCAACCCATGTTAGTCATGGTATCTCTTTAAAAATATAAAATTTACACGATTTGTTTTCTTCGTCTTATTTTCTCATTTGCAAAGTCCTAATTTTACCTTGCCCTGATCTTGCCGTATTGACAGCAACTGTATTTTGAGCCCGTTTTTATTCACTTTACCGACGACCGCTCGAGTTCTACGCCGTTGGCATTGCTATGCACTTGCACACTACAACGTAACGTTGAATTAGTCATAGACCGTTGTTTGAAGCCACTTACAAAATAAAAAAGTAGTAGGTTCAAGCCTACTCGGTAAATATATGTAGAGGGTCCACAGGCACAGACTAGACTGACGAAAAGAAAACAATGATAATTTTGTATGCCTGGAATTCCCCTCGCACACCCCACACAAAATCCAGATTTCTGTAGAATCTGCAGCACGTATTTACCAATGCTGCAATGCTTGTCACATATATTCCCTGTGTAAATGCATTCGTTTGCTTAGTGTTTTGATTTGATTGTGCGGAAGGAAAACTCTGTCCGAGTGCCATACACAGGGGTGGCGATCTGCCTCAGCTATGGAGTGGTCGGAGCAGTGGCGTCACCAAGGGGGGGCCAGGGGGGCACGTGCCCCCCCCTGAAAAATCGTGTGCCCCCGTGTGCCCCCCCCCCCCCCCCAACTGAGATTTGAGATTTTCAAAAAAATATGTCTTCTGTGGTCAGAGTGTGACTATGAAATTTTTAGGATTCGATTCCTCTGTTGAAAAGAAAAGGCAGTAAATTTTCATGTTTTCCAAATGAAAATATCGCAAAAAACCGTGGAAATGCCATATCCGGCTGTCTGAGGGTTACGTTTTTTCAAAATTTTCTTCACACTTCCGACTACGTCAATTGGAGGGGGGGGGGGGGGGGGGACACAGCTCAGGTAACCCTCCAAGCAGGATTAAGCCTACATTTTTCCTTCAGAGGATCACATCTAATTGCCCATCAACTGCCTTTCTTTCTCTTTATAGTCACGGTGAAAGTTACCCTGGATGTAACATTTAGACCAGTGTTAAGTCAATAAAATTACCCTTAAATAACGTCTTTAATACCTCAAAAACACATTAAAACCCAGGAGCTTCCGGGGGCTTCGCCCCCTAGACCCCCACCAAAATTCATATTGAAGTGCCAATCAACTTTTTTCTCTATAAATGATCTACCCCATTTTCAAAATGTCAGCCGGATAAGCTCTTGGTAGTTGAATCAGTGGTTTTTTTTACCGAGAGGCTTACTTGAAAGTTACCCGGGATGTAACTTTTGAACCAGTGTTAAGTCAATAAAAGTACCCCTTAAATAACGTCTTTAATACCTCAAAAACAGGTTAAAACCCGGGAGCTTCCGAGGGCTTCGCCCCCTGGACCCCCACCGGGGCTTTGCCCCTGGACCCCACCCGTTGAGCCTCGCGCTCGGTGGCGCATCCGGCGCCATGAGTGGAGTCTAGCAATGCCCCCAAAAAATCGTTGCGCCCCGCCAGTGTCCCCCCCCCCCCGGAAAGAAATGTCTGGTGACGCCACTGGGTCGGAGTATTTTCACGGGTAGCCAGGAACTCTCAGGGGAGTGTCATTTTCGTAAATAGTAGTGACACAATGTACTGTTAACCACGGTTTGCGAGGAGAACCACATAATATCTGAAGCCTGCGAAGTATAACCTAAGTTGTAGATTTAGTCTACGGTATGCACATGCACACGAAAATTTCTTCTCTTGTGAGCATTTTCACCTCTTTTGCAATGATACGTCATGAAGCTTTGAGCAGGATATTTAATGAAAGAGTCAGTCTTCAATATATGGTTATTATTATACGGTAGTGTTTTAACTTGAACCATTTTTTTTTTCTCTCATTAAGTTGGGGGGAAAACTAAGGCACCGGAATTCAATATGATGATTCAAATGTGTGTCTGAATGAGAAGTCTTACGAAAAGTCTTTCATACAGCAGCAAAACGAGCACTTTCATCGATTTTCGTAGAATAATCCTCTCACAATCTGCTAATAGGTTGTTTGTGAAACAGTACTTTTATTCAAGGTGCTTTTTTACCGTCCAGGAATTTTTTTCCTAAAACATTTAAAGCTTGTCAGACTATAAAGGCACAGGTAAGACTCAAATTGCTACCCGAGTTGTTCCAGATTCCTGCCCCCCAACCTCCCCGTGGAACGACCCCACCCCCCGCCCCGTGTCTCGCACATACTCTTTTAAGCATTTTCGTGATTGCTTTGGGGCACAGAATCTGTTTTCAGTGTTTACAGATAAAGGGGTTGATAAATTGTAGGAAAGATTTAGCCCGGTAGGCCTACTTGACATTTTCTACGTGCACATATGGCTCACTTTGAGTAGCATTTTGAACAAGAAATCATAGCATTCATATAAATTGTGCAAAGTGAAGCTCTTAATGCTGTCAAAGGCAACTTTAGTAAGTGTTGGATGGTGACCACACTCATAGAATGCTGGTCACTACACAATTTCACTAGTTTTTGTGACATCCCCTCTTTTTATCTGGAAGCATTTCTAGGTTACTGCCACAAAGTTGTTACATTTCTGTTATTGATTGTGGTACATGAGTAATATAGATGAGCGGTGCCCTGCGATCGATAGAGTAGGCATATAGGTGTCTTGACTATATTGATGTCTTTCACGTGTACCGCATGGGTGATCATCACCTACCGGTATAGCCTGTTCAAAAATGTACTCTGGAGAACGTTGTTTACTAGTAAAGTTTGGCCCTCGCAGTGCATTGGTTCAGTCTAGGACAAACCAACGTATGTATTTTTTTTTAGCGGGGATTAACCCGTGGGCCACCCCGGCTTAATCAGTGATTTATAATGCCTGTACCCCGGAGGAAAGTGATAACTTCCTTTTTCAAATGGACTGATCAGTTACACCTTCAATTGCTCTCTCTTCAGTTTGAAATATTGAAAGTAATTCTGCGAACCCGGATATCCCTTCAACGACTTTCAGAGGAGCCCAATTTGCTACATTAAGGTTATGTCTGCCTGTTCAAATTGGTTGAAGGTCATAAATCATAGAAAGGCATAGTGCATGGTTTAGGTGCAGCACTGTGTCGCAGTTTCTTCGATCGATATGCAATCTCTCAAGAAATAAGATTCTAGTGTCTTTTTAAAAGTTAAGCTTTCTTTTTTCTTCGGCTGCATGGGCGACGATCTGTCTTTGAAATTGGGGAGGGGGGAGGTGGTATAGACCTAGTCGGTGTCATTATCTAAGCGCTCCACCAGATTGGTGCGGAGCGTACACAGAGAGTCGGCGAAAAATACGTCCGAGATCATAGAAAATGGCCCTTTCCGGGTCACCGAACGTGATATCATAGCAGCTGTCAGAAGCGTATGTCATCAAATGTAGGAAGGCCTATCGTTAAAAGTATAGAAAAGTAAAAGTTGTCTGATTGCCTTAAAAGGGCGATTAAGTTTCTGAATGGAGCGAAAAAAAAACATTGAGCAGCGACGCCATTTCTCTGGGGACGGTCTGCCCTTAATCGGCAATGTTTTGAAAATGTGGAGCATGGATTGGAAAAAATGGATTCTGTGTTCTCTATGTAAGGACATGTGAAAAGTTCAGGATATAACTGAAGAATCTGTATTTCTTATTGGCAAGTCTGAGTTTGCACAGCTACCAAAGATCGTTGTTGCAATACGGTGTTATCCACGATCTACAAATTCAGGCTGCACGACGACATTTTTAGAGTCAAGGACTTTTATTGGGGAAGATTTGGAATTTGATGGTAGAAAACTCATAAAAATAGCCCTGTAGTTGCAGATATCACTTAATGATCTGGTGATTTTGTCATTTCCAGAATTCGTAAAAGTTTACCAAACTGATTTACGACGGAACAAGAAAGAAAAGCCCAGATCACACTATCGGATCGGGTTTCTATTCTATTTTTGTGAGTTTAACTTAGAACCTCCTCCATCTTTAGTTCATGAGAAAAAGATACCAACCGGTGTAAAAAAAAAAATGATTTGTATTGCAAGACTACGAAAATCTAAGTTATACAAATTATTCCGTGACGGCAAATACGCAGACAGCTTGTATCTGTATCGGATACTCGAAGTTCTTTAAAAAGTGTTTGTAAATGTGACGTCACGAAATAAATAGGTTGCATTTCATTTCCGTGGTCCGTCCATACTGATCATTTATTTACACAGGATGACAATTTTTTGGTTCTTTCCGACAATGGATGGAGGAGATTTTAACTTTAACTTACAAAAATCGGACAGTAATCCGATCTGATATCGCTGTAGTGTGACTTGGGCTTAAGCATGAACTGAAAATTTCTGCACGCGTAGCGCGCGGAAAAGTGCATATTTGAAACAAATCAATGCAAGAACGGAGCTTTTATTGGAGAGAATTTAGAATTTCATGAAAGGAGAGTTGTGGAAACCACTCTGTAGTTGACTAATGTCACAAATGGCACATTTCCGACTTTTCCCTTTTTAGAGCCGGAGGGGGGGGGGGGGGGCAACTGTCCTCTCCCACCTTATACCTACGCCAATTTTATTTGGTATCATGGATTCCTTTATTTTGTATATCTTCCATTTTCAAGTAAGTTTTAGTTATTTCAGGACGTGTCGATGCATTGCACAGCATTTCAAGTTCCTTCTTGACACTCCCCGGTCTCTTCATAGCTGTATAATGAATCAATTTATATTAATGAATGCCTTAATATCAAGTAATCGTTTATAGTCATCAGCCATTTTCTGAACTAAAATAATCTAACTTAACGATGGCTTAAATATTTAGTAATTGTTACAGCCATCAGTCATTTTCTGAATTACATAATTCTGATTTTTTTTTTTTTTTTTTTCAAATGAGTCTGAGAAAAAGTGAATAAAATTGAACCAAAAGCAATAAAAAGAACAACAACGAATTTCCAAGTAAAAATCACTATAAGAGCCGTGTGGAGCGGAGCTTACACTGCGATATAATGAAACTCATCTGGAGAAACAGAAACCCAAGTCACAAGTTGTACGTTGTAACATAATTAAATCTTTCAAAAAAAAAAGGTTAGGGCCCGTCCCCTGATTGCTCCCCCGATTGGTTCGATCGGGAAATTCAATGGAGACATTAGGGTAAGAAGAAAGCGATTCAACATTAAGGAAAGAAGAAAGGGAGTCAGAGAGGAGGGGAAAAGAAAAAGAGTAAAAGGGAAAGAGATCATTTAGCTTCAGATGAGCTTTCACATTTTTCTTTTCTTCTTAAAGTCTCCTTGCCCGCATGCATATCTGCTTGTCCACAATTAAATATGCCTTTTTGAAGACTTTCCTGCTCTGTAGGCTAATACGACATTGAGCAGTGTTTTTGCCCGAGTAACTCCTTACTTGTCGCAGACTGTAAGGCGTGGGGTTTGTTGAAGCCTAGTCAGTTAAGAGGGAGCTGAGAAGTTCTGATCCTTTTCTTTAATTCCGCAGGAATTTCAACTGAAATCTCGTATGAATGTCCGTCAGATTAAAGCATAGAAAAGTTATTAACAGTTGTTTTTAACAATTCGCATCGTTTTATCTGCAACATAACATAGCCTACCGATAATACCATATGTAAGGCACTGATATCGTACTCAAGAGAATCACTAGTTATAATCACCCACTTTTTGTAACGAAAGGTACTAGTTTTAAAAGCTTAATTTTGCAAGACTTGAAATTCAGGCAATGGTCTAGAAAAATCAGGGAGCCATTTTTGAGTCTTAAAAGATCTGGCATGTTCTTAATAACATTGAAAACTTCTACGAGTGTTCCAATCCTTTAAAAATTGACTAAAAAACAACGCATTATAATCACAGTCAGTAAAATTTTCATGAAAAAATTAAAACGATTTACAAAATCGTGACACATTCGACCACCATATAGAAGTAATTTTTCTTTAGCCCAACTTCATAATCTTGGTCAACACTTCCCAAAATGGTGGAAGATTCGGACGAAAGTTGTAAAACTGTCCAGAGATGATTTCAATTGCCAGATTGTACGGGAAGACGGGAGTGTACAAGCTTAAACTGAAGTTTGCACTGACAAAATACTTTTTTATTCGTATTGCCCTTTCCTGAAGACCATTATCTCTGGAAGCCATTTGGGATCCCCTTCGATATTCTTTTTGGCTAAAGATCAAAGAGGCGTTCAATGATTGTTGATAAGTCCGCACAGAAGATTTCTCATTATTATGATGCATACGTTACAACCCGTGAAATATAAAAAGGGTAAAGATACACTCTGTCTTTCAGATACTAACACTTTCTTACGTCTTTATTACAGACTCAAGTTGACGACATGGCCTCACCTGACGACGATGCAACGGAATGGCGACCAATCAGACAATTATCTGACATCTGCACCTGCATTATATGTTTTGAAGAGTTTGAGAAACCTAGAGTACTGCCATGCGGGCACACTCTCTGCCAGAGGTGTTTAGAGGAGCTCCAAAAAAATGACTTTAACAAACCGACGTTTACTTGTCCTGAATGTAGAGATGAAGTAGACAGAACACAATCCATTGAGAAGTTCCCAACCAACTACGCTCTATTGCGTGTTATTAACAGCATGCAAGAGGACCATCTCTGCCCAAAACATAAAAAGTCACAAGACCTGTTTTGCGTCACATGTGACGTGTGTTTATGTGTACATTGTTTCGAAGAGTGGCACAAGGAAGGAGTGTCGTCTTCTACTCATGATGTTATCTCTGCTACAAAACCCGCATATAAAATACAGAAAAAGCTTCAATCGATCGCTTCAGACTTACAACATTCTCAATATAAAGAACTGCTAGAAAGGGTGTCTCGTATAGAAGAACAACAAACACAGAATATCCATAATATAATAAAAGATATAAACTACCAAAAAGAACAATTGATAAGACAGATAGAGAGACAGGCAGAAGATTGCATCAAGGTTGCAGAAATATTTGCAAAAGATAAAAAGAAGGAGCTGGATGACATAAAAATCGGAATTGAAAAAGACTACACTGAGCAAATAGAAAGAGCGAAAATGTGTATGTCAGTTGCGGAAGAGATTAGTGATTACGGATTATTTCAGTCTCTGTATGAAAAAAGCAAATCTCTAGTCAGTTCTGAGAGCCAAGCAAGTATGATAGATTCCGAATCACTGCGCTCGTTTTCTGATCAAGTCGAGGAAGTTTCCGACTTCATAAAGTTTTCAGAAAATCCTGAGAACAAATACATCGTAATAGGAAAAGTGCACATGACACCTACACCTGCCGATGTCCATAACGTTAATGCAAGGCTACCTTTTTCAACTAATATTAAAAGAAAAATACTTCAAAAGGTTTTAAATATAATATGATCGATATTTTTTTTTTTTTTTATTATTTTGGGGATTTTTTGTATATTACGCTCTAAAGTAAATGTAGTAAAATGTCACTCATCAAATCAGTGGAAGTTGCTAAGTCCACTCCAACAGGACGGAAATTTACTCCAAGAAGAATAAAATGTACTCCACAGGAGCAAAGTTTCACTCTTGATCAGGTGCATATTTTTCACTATTTAAAAGGGGGATCATGTAGGCACTCGCCAAAAAGTATATTTTAACAATTCCTGGAAAGAATTTTACTCTTCTTGGATTAAATCTCACTATTCTTGGAGCGAATTAACAATCTAATGGCAGTGAATTCACACTTTTCCCTCAATAAGATAGCAACTAAGTTCACTCCTTTGTTTTCAGGGCATATCTGAGTTTCTGCTTTTTATTTCTCTCTCTCTCTCTCTCTCTCTTCGTAGCACCAAAGGACGTGATAGTATGGCAAGCGAAATGTCCTATAATTAGAAAATCCAAGTTTTTCGATCGAAAAACCAAGTTTGTCGGTCGAAAAACCAAGTTTATCGGTCGAAAAACCAAGATTATCGATCAAAACCATGTGTTTCGCCGATAAACTTGGTTTTTCGACCGATAAACTTGGTTTTTCAACCGAAAATCTTGGTTTTTCGACCGATAATCTTGGTTTTTCGACCGATAAACTTGGTTTTTCGACCGATAAACTTGGTTTTTCGACCGATAAACTTGGTTTTTCGATCGATAAACTTGGTTTTTCGACTGATAATCTTGGTTTTTCTAATTATTGAACAAACAACATGTAATATCGGCCGAAAAACTTGGTTTTTCGAATCACTGGACAAACTGTATCGAAAAACCAAGTTTATCGGTCGAAAAACCAAGTTTATCGATCGAAAAACCAAGTTTATCGGTCGAAAAACCAAGATTTTCGGTCGAAAAAACCAAGATTATCGGTCGAAAAACCAAGTTTATCCGTCGAAAAACCAAGATTATCGGTCGAAAAACCAAGTTTATCGATTATTTCGAAAAACTTGGTTTTTCGATTACCATGGTGATTTGCCGGTACTACTTTCTGCGACCACGACATGCTAGATTGCGGCTCCTTCAAAATGATTGATACATATCATATTGCATAGCTTAGGTCCGTAACTTCTAAAAAGAACATCATCAAGAAACAAAAATGGAATTCAGGTTGGCCAAAATCAGTGGCGTAACCACACCTGACTGTCCGGGGGGGGGGGGGCAATAGCATAGAGGTTTCCCGATTTTGTACTAGTTGAGCTGTTGAGATGATGTACACTGTTTTAGTTTGTGGGTGTCTTAGGGTTTCAAGGGAAGTGTTGTGTTAAGTGGTGTCGGAGGCAATATTGAAGTGGGGGGGGGGGGGAGAGTACAATTTTGGACCATGCAACTCATTATACCCCATTGATCAAAAGGTACATTTTTGTACTAAATTTTTTGCCTTTTCTACGAGCAAGAACAACTTTTTTTAAGTAATTCTGATTTTTTTCTTTGGTGTGAACACTACTATATTAGGTACATACCGAAAATTTGGGTCCTTAAACACATTTGTAAATATGGAGCTTGTATTGCAGAAAGCTTTCTGGGTTTCCCACGAGGAAGTTTAAAGAATTGGGGGATTACTGACGAATCTGTACCTCCTTCAAATATTGATGGCAAATCTGAGAATGATTGCATTCTAAAGTCCTCCCGACTGTCTGGCAAAAAGCCATTCGGCGAAACCATAGTATAAACTGCTTCCAGAAGAAGCTAGATTGCACGATTACTCAGTCGTTGATGCTACCTGTTATCTAAGGCCTACGAACTGGCACTTTACGATTACATTTCAAAAGTTTCTCGAACTATTTAGACAAAATATTTCAAAATCAAGAGCTTTCAGTGAAGAAAATTTGGAAGTCTATGAAAGACAGTACAAAAATGGCAATATAGCTGCGGTGTCTCTTGATAATGTAGTGTCACATGTGCTAAATATCCGATTTTGTCATTTCCAGAGCTCGGTAAAGTTTGCCAAACTGATTTATGTGCGACAACAAATGCACCTCACATTGTAGTTTAGTTGCAGCTCGTTTTGAGATTTGGAACAATGAAAAGCAGGGATTTATTATCCGGGAGGGGCGGAAGCATGGTTCCGCTGCTTCATTTTTCACGGGGGGGGGGGTTGTCACCTCCCCCAGTCCCCGCTTTCTACGCCTATGGTGGGGTTGTGGACCGCTCCCCTCCTCAAACACCACCATCTGAATATAATTTTGATTACTTTTCACCTCAAGGCCCTTTTACAGAGAGTCGGGATGACTTTAAAAAAAGATTACTTTTCACATCCCAAATGCGAGCAAATTTTATGCAATATGGTCAACACTTACATGACTTGGTGTCTTCAGGTAAAACGAAAAATATACACGAACTCAAGTTTAACAATTCATATGTCAACATGAAAATATATCTGATATATTACATCCAAATAAACATTTTTTAAACGTTAAAGGAAAAAACGCTTTATGTTCTTGGTCTTCTTGCATGAACGGTCTTTAAATGTGGGCTGTATTGTCCTATAGTTACGTTCCATTCGTCAGATGGTCATATACTGAATGTATTGATGACTGGATCAAAGTCAATACTCGCAGAAATGTCGCTTTCTGTATAATGAGGATCGGAGAGCACGATAGGAAAGTCTTTCCTCCGATAAAGTGGACCTCAGATATTATTATTATTTAACTTTAGGCGACTAAATGAATTTTCATATATTTTTCTAAATGAATGTTCATTTATTGACCAAAACAGAGTTCCACGGATGCAGATCATCCTTGCTTTTGATGTTATAGTTGGTCCACTTTCTTTCTTTTCTCAATTTTCTCTTTTTTTCCTTTCCCATTTCTTTCCTTCCCCTTCTTTTTCCGTTTTCCTTTTTTCTTCTGCCTTTCTTTCCTTTCCTTCCCCCCCTTTTCCTCTTTTTCCTTTTCTCTTCTTCCATTCCTTCCATTTCCGATTTTTTTTGTGTCGGGGTGGGGGCAGGCTACTCACCGTTGAAATGAACGAAGATTTGGCAGTCGAGTAAGGAATGAAGCAACTTTAGGTTCTGGCGATCTTTCTTGTCTGTTAGGTAATGGTGCTGAAACAGTGTTGATAATCACAAACAAGAATATTATTTTGGCCAACCTAAATTCCATTTTTGTTTCTTGACGATGTCCTCTTTATAAGTTACCAACGTTATCTATGCAATATGATATGTACTGTACGTACGTACTGAGCTGCATGCATGTTGTTACATAGCCCATCAATTTGAAGGAGTCGCATGTCGTGGTCACAGAAAGTAGAACCTGCAAATCACCATGGTAATCGAAAAACCGGGTTTTTCGAAACAATCGAAAAACTTGGTTTTTCGATCGAAAAACTTGGTTTTTCTACCGATGAACCTGGTTTTCCTAATTATTGGACGTTTTGCATTGACAAACTTGGTTTTTCGACCGATAATCTTGGTTTTTCGACCGATAAACTTGGTTTTTCGACCGATAAACTTGGTTTTTCGACCGATAAACTTGGTTTTTCGACCGATAATCTTGGATTTTCGACCGATAGACTTGGTTTTTCGACCGATAAACTTGGTTTTTCTAATTATTGGACATTCGGCTTCGAAAAACCAAGTTTATCTTTCGATATACCAGATAGATCGAAAAACTTGGATTTTCGACTGAAAATCCAAGTTTTTCGACCGATAAGCCAAGTTATTTTGAAAATCCAAGTTTTTCGACCGAAAGACCAAGATATGGAGATAATCTTGGTTTTTCGACCGATAAACTTGGTTTTTCGACCGATAATCTTGGTTTTTCGACCGATAAACTCGGTTTTTCGATCGAAAAACTTGGTTTTTCTAATTATTGGACATTTCGCTTGCCATAGACGTGTACAAGTAAAATCTATCGTTTAACATCAGATTAACTACTACAAATGCCCTTGTCAAGAATTTTTCTGCATAAAGGGTTCATCGAATAATGCGCGGGCAATGAAAACTGGTACGGTATCATATCTATCATATCGTAGTGTTAACCCTCTAAGTTCTACTCTACTCAATAATCTATATTCGGTACAGGTTAAAGGGAAGTAAATATTTAAGAAAACGTAGATGTTTTCAAATGCTTCATATACCCAAATCGTGCATTAAAGTTGAAGGATTATCACTGCATTAATTTAATTGCAAATATTATTTCTTCTAATTGTATTTCTGATAAAATTTGTTTCAATTTTGTAAGTTCATATCTCAAGGACATATACCAGATTCAGTCGTTTTTGACAAATTGTCTCCTTTGTAGGAATTGGGTCTTACTAGCTAGAAACTATAACACTTCACCTTTTACGTTTTATTTATTCCTAGTCTTTAATTTGTCAACTTTCAACATTTTACTTTGTTTTCTGCACTAGTGCTGGTACAGGCTGAAATTTAAAGTTAATCTCTTTCTCTAAGTTCTTCTAGATTAACGGCCTTGGAATATGTGGCAAAATGTGCATGCGTCCAACTCTTTGCTTTTTGGGGCATGCAACTTAATTTGATCTTTGAATATGTAAATTATGCTTAAAGAAAATAGAGTGCAACAAATCTGAATGTAAGCTACATTTAAATTGTTTGTAACATGTGATTACACACGTAACACAAGAGTTTTTTAATAAAATTCTATTTTAAGGAAGGCCCTCCCTTTAGTGGAAACACTTTACGGTCCAACACTTTTCATTCAGATTCACAGTGTGTACATTAATTTTGAGCAAATGTTCTAACCTCATCGTCCTGGCACATCTAAATCCTAAATCTTTATTCATTTGTCGATTTCTAAAGATTTTGCTAAAAGTTAAATATTATTTTACAATCATGATCATACGACTGAAGAACGATTGCAGAAGTTGGTACGTACACGCTACACAATACGAACAGCTTGTTGTAATACAAAAATGATAAATGGTTCAACCTGAAAAACGTGGGGTCTTAAAAGGGGTCTTGCTTCGAAAACTTTCTACCATTACCAAGGATAAAGTAATATACAAACTTACCGCAATTATAGGGTAACACATCTAGAGAGTTCGTGGTTTTGCTACTAAATTTGCTAATAAATTTCCAAGGAATTTTTGCAACTGTCATTGTATGTGAAAGTGCCTCGTGTTTTTTTTTTTTTTTTTTTTTTTTTGTCGCTACTTTCACTCTTTTCGACGTACCGGTATATCGCTCTGTAATAAGTAATATTGAGAAGATAGAAAAACTAAAACTACCGAATTTTACATATGGAAGAAGGCAACCGTTTCATGAAATGACATAAATTATGTACGATAAACCTTTTTGACTCCACTTGGAGTTTATCTTACCCTCCCATTGAGCGATCAAATTTCTTTGTTAAGTAGGATCTTCTTGAGATCGACGGTTCACAAGACTCGATGTTCAATGGATCAAAGATTCAAAAGATCGAAGACCACAAGTCTAAACGCTCAATAGATAGAAAGTTCAATACATCGAATATTCACTGAATCGACCGTTCAATACATCGAAGCTCCATTAGATCGAAATTTCCCTGAACAGAAAGTCAAAAGATCAAAGTTCATTAGATCGAAGGTTCACTAGGTTGAAGACCACTACACTGAAAACATGAGTTAGTCAAATGCAAGCTTGACTAGCAATTTTTTAGTCCAGCAATTAGTCAAGACAGATTGACCAACATTTTCTTTTTTTTTTACTAATGAACTTTGATTGCAGACGCTGGACTAACCCGTATTAGGGAACGATTATATTCCATTGCTTGACTAACAGTTGATGTGATGCTGGACTAGCCTGAGTAGACTCTTTGAATTGAAAAGCTTGACTAACTCCAGTGATGGACTAACTTATTTAGCTAGACTAACCTATTGGTACTGGTTAGACTAACTTTTTGGCGCCAGTTTCCATTCCTTTGTTACATTGTTAATTATATACAGAATCACACACAATGCGTACACTGTAGAGTACAGTACAGTGTATGCTTACACAGGCAGTGTAACCATAGTTATTATACCTTTCCCTGGTTTGGAAACTCCGCGAACTGACTGCTTATGTTGAGATTCCGGTTTTTGTCAGTCACGTGACGTTAATAGTACGCGAGAGCCTTGTTGTCGGACTCTCCATACGTACTTTGTATATGCAGACAGGGTAAACTGATTTCTTCTCCAGTCTCTTGTGAACAATTATCAAACTGAAATGACTTCAATTAAGGGGGTATATTATTGCGAAAGGTTTGATTAAGATTTCTGTCTTAAATCAGAACGGCCGTTAAGCGAGAATAAATGTACCCAAGCTAAAATAGCGGGACAATCGAAGTCTGGGCTAGCAACAGTAACTTGGTAAGCACACTCAACAATTCCGCGAAACGTTAGACTAGTTGAATTAAACCATTTTAACAAACGAGTGTAACGGTTCATCAGACGAGTGTATTATACAATATTTATCAGTAACTATGGTTGTACAAAATTTTAGGAAGCCCACCTAGCGTAATTAAGTAGGTGTACTTCACCTACCGCACACTAACTGCGGTATATGATAGCCTCTATGGCCTACTGAACGTCCTCAGCGAAGGTCTCCAAACGCCAGGCTTCGGAACCAGTATTTTATGCTTAAAAGGAGAAAATGAAACCCGGGAATACAGGATTTCTTCATTTATTCAAAAATCTTAAAAACGTACTGATTAGGGAGCCTTTTGCAGTTCCCTTTAAGCTCTTGGGTCAACTTTAATTTCACTTTCCAGCAGAAACAGTACATGACACAATGGAGGCATATCGCTACCGATCGATCGTGTGCATCTTCAAAGTTACGCGATGAAATTTTTTGAAGAGCTCAACAAGCTTTTACGGACAGTTACGGACGCACCTTACAAAAACTATGAACGTACATACAGCTTCTACGTCTCGGCACACACAGTGTACGTAAGGAGTTTCCCAAGCAGGGACAGGTATAATAACTATGGTGTAACATAGCAATGAATCAGTTGCTGTTTACATACAATTTATACAGGGAGCACACCACCATTAATTTCTCCATTGACTTACACTATTTTGCCTTCATTAAATTCAGTCGCTGTGGCGATGCAGTCCATCCAACCATCAGGTCATAGCACTCAATCCAAGTCTGGAAGGATAAAAAAGGAAAAGGGAAATGAAATCATTAATGTGATGGCCAATGTTAAGCTTTCTGACTTTATACCCATAGAGGAGATATAAGAGTTGTCTTTTTGTTACATTATTGGAAAAAAACTCACCCTTCAGGCTGTTCCTGGAGAACTAAAAGGCTAATAAATTGAGAAGTGGAAAAAATGAGAGCGCTATTCAAAACATCTGCTTTTGGCAGATTTTGGTCCTGGCATATCCCCAGACAACTTTTAACAGTGTATGTGTAGAAGGAAAAATTCCCTTACAATTATCTGATCTACAGAAATGAAAAAGCTATCATTATCTTAAACTGAAACATCAGTGACAGCTGGTAACTGTGGAGGAAATTATCTCAAAAGTGAGATAACTTGTAAAACCTTTTGCTTGAGTCTCTGTAATGTTAATTCACTCAATGGCAGCCCTATGAAGTTAAGGGTGCTCCTAATTATGTGACGCAGTTATACAAACCTTCCATCCCAGCTTGGCTGGGTAGTTTTGTTCCAGAGTAAGTAGATTACTTATGTCTTACTTTGCTAAAAATGTGAAAACTTCAGTAAAACTTTTCAACAATGCACACAACCAATGAAAGTATAACTGCCTCTCAGATTTTGAGGTGCAGTACCCTATACTAACCAAGTCTTATATAAATGAAAGCTAGTGCAGATATGCTCCAACATTAAATGGTAGACATTTATTGTGCACACACATGTAGGTTGCTACTCTGAGTCTGCAATCAGCAAATAATGTGGGTTAGGGAAAAAGCACAACTACACTTCTAGTTATGTGAACCGTTTAAGAATCCCTACAAAATACAAATAGCAAGCAAGAATACTGCCTGCATTATCCCTGACCCCTTTAAGGCATGCCAGTCGTAGGCCGGTCTATATTACATCTGCTGGACTTCATTACCGTAGTGTATTTAAATATGTTTTTCCGGGAATGACTATAGGCCTACAACATTTGGAAAATGCCATGTCAAAGTCATGAAAAACTTACAGACTTACGTTTAACATGCTGCACGCATGATTCAGTCTCCACAAGGTGGCTTTATCTATACTAGGGGCAGTTAGTTGATACGCCTGGTTTGTGTTGCAAAAAAAAGTAGAACGTCTTCTGTCCTCTCCAGTAGCTGCCACAGAAAGCTGCAATTTGAAAGTGAACAGTTGGAAGGTGTAAGCTACTCTTCTTGCATATCTGCCACCAATCAAATATACCTCCAATTCAATTCAAGTTAAGAAAAGCGTGATTGACTTATTTTGAGAAAGAACAGCATTTTGAAACAGAGATCAAGCCTCAAGCCAAATGGAGACTTGAAAAAATTATTTGATTGATAGCACTGGTTGTGCGTGTGGGGGGGGGGGGGGTTGAGGGGTAGGGATATGCCACCATGCTTTGGACAAAACTGTTCCAGGGGCCTCAATTAACCTCAAAATTCAGGCTACTTTTTTCTCTCCTTGCACATAGGACAAACTAGGCCTATGTGTTTCAGCTTGGGCCTCCGTTAGGCCTAGACTAAATGCAAAACAACCGTAGCCTAAGCTAACGTTAGTGTGTGATATTTTAAACCATCCATTTACCTTGGTACATGTGTGACTGGTAGAAATAACTCCCTCCAACAAACTAGACCATTGTTCTTGACTCAAAAATGCTATCATCTCCATTTCTCGGGACGAAGTGCACACACTTATGGCTTGTGCTGACTAACGTTAATCACCAAGCAGCTGTTAGCGGAACTGCCTCCTGTTTATCTAGGTTGCCTGGGGAACCTGGCGGGCTATGGTGGAGTAGAATGACCACTGGAGCATTCAACTGTTCTTAATTATTCAATTGCTTCGAAAAAAATGTGACAAAATAGACTACAATGGTGCACTCTTTCCAACAATCTCAATTAGGGTATCATGTTTTACCAAATATTGCAATTTTGACATAAAAATCGTTCAAGCATGAAATTCTGAGACGTATCCCCAGAATCATGATAAGGACCCTAAAACAAGCTATTTAAGTCTAATTTAGGTGTCTTTAAGTCAAAAATGAAGAAAATCACTTTCTCTCTTAAGGGAGCACACCACCATTAATTTCTCCATTGACTACACACTATTTTGCCTTCATTAAATGCCCCCGCAGCCCAGTCAAAGTTCACATCCCACTTACGATACCCCTCACATGAAAGCCAGTGAGTTGGCCAATCATGGCACCACAAATTCACCATAGCATGACCGTTTAGATTTTGACATACAAGGGGATGAAATTTAGGGTCTGTACACCCTACCCTATTAATCCGCAAGGTGACGGAAATAACGTCTTTTTCACACCAAAACAGTCTAAATCAAGTTCAATTCTTCCCAATCTGGCAACCTTCACACATTAACACGTCCTCTTTCATATCCAAAACAAAACAACCACATCTTATTAGCTTAACTTGAGCAATTCACATTTAAAGAGGACCTAAAATTGACGGTGTACTTTGGAACTACTTTTCCTGGCAAGGCCGTCCTGCTGATGGCGGTGTGCTCCCTACAACAACACTGCACATTGGAAATGTACTGTACAGTCGCTGCAGTATTTTGTACATTACATACCAACGTTAGTAATACCAGTATCACAATGATGTTATACCGACGGTGTCCTATTAGTAGGAGCCCTGGCCTAACGCTGTATTGTAAATATGATAGTTCATGCCAGGCTAAGGTATATAAAGAACTAACATCTATTTGGAATGTTCAAGTGAAAGGACTTCCCATACAGTACATGAGAGATTGCTCAGCAATTTTTTTTTTGTACCAAACGTGAAGGTGTAATTAGGCCTATACTGCCTTTTAATGTTCCCCAAACAATGAAATTCAACATTTTTCACTATCAGGCCTACAGTTAGGTCAACCATTGGAACAGGTACAGATTATTTAACAGATACTTTTTATTCTTTACATTACAGGGCGTACATACGTTTCAAAATGATGAGCAATTTACAATTTCTTGATTGGAGGTAGGAAACTGAACTGGCATTATGTGGTTACAACAAGATATGGACACAGTGGGCCTTCTTTAAGTCATATTTCATAGTCATTGGAGTGCTAAAAGTGGGAAGAATCCTATTATTGTTCAAGCAAAGCAAGTTTCATTGGAGTGACTGGACAAGACCCCAAATAACTTGGGCAGAATCTGTGTTAATCACCAGCATTTCAGCAACCGGAGTCTCATCAGCTAAACATTTTTCCTGAAAGCAGAAAAATTTCCTTTATGACAGACACTGAATGATGTCCCTGTATACTGTACAATGTTTGTTCCTGGACCTTGAGAGTGGATTATTGCAACTATTTGGACATTGAATTTTGATTTGTTACGAGGAAGTTGCAACACAACGTCCATCTGGATATTCTAACAAACATTTAGAAAAAGACAAGTATGAAACCTATATGAAAACAATGAGTACTTTTATACTACATGTCCATGAAAACGAGAATAAGTTTGGAGTTCCTAATTGATCATATTACTTGATTAGCTAGTCTCCCCAAACTCTTTGTTGTGGCCTTGGACTATCAAATGCCATACCAGCTATAGCCGTTGGTGAGAGGATTGGAGAAGTTATGAAAACTATTTCAAAACCGGATAAACTTTCACACTGTTTTTAACTTTTCAGATTATAATTCAGACTGAAATATTGGAGGACAGGCAGAGTGAAATAGAATTACTGTACCTGCTTTTGAATGACATTTATTTCTTGGGGTTTTGTTTTCTCTTGCTTTGGAAAACTTTCTTCATAACCGTAATGAATGGCCATACAGTTTTAATCTGAAAGGTTTTGGTGATAATACTGCGCATTGTCGGATTCCAAAACAGGTGTGTATGTGATACGACACTTCACCTCAGCATATGTGTATCTTCCCCACTGCATGGCTTGATGATTACGGCAATGTTAACTGTTGTATGATTTTGTTAATAAAATAATGCAGCCTTTTTCATGTGTGCTTGTTTGGTTATGCTTCAATGTGAAAAAAAAGTATAACAAACGAACTATCCGAGCGAATTGATCAAACATCCTTGACTAACATAGAATACTCATGACTTACATTTGTGTGACTAACTGACCTGAGTTAGTCAAAAAAGACACCGGCTTGACTAGCCTAAACTTAAGCATATGTTATTCAAGCACTACATTTACATTAGTCAAGCATGCTGAACTAACTGGCCTTGAGTAACTATACATTAGTCAATCTAATTATTCAAGTTGGATTGACTAATAACTAATGTTAGTCAAGCGCGGCACCAGTTTGATTAACTTTATGTTAGTCAAGCGAGTAGTTTATGCTTTCAGTGTAGTCCAAACGTTCACTACAAAACATTTTCAGTGGATCGAAATTCGTTTACTTAGATCGAAAGTTGGCCGGTCAAATATTCACTCACTTGAAACACGAATTTTTAAGCTAACGAGCCTCTCTTCTAGTGGACCTACGAACAAATGCCTCCTTGGCCTCTTTGGCCCTCCATTTTCACCCTCTGTTATTATGTTTTTTTTTTTTTTTTTTTTTTTGCATGGCATTGCGTCTGAACTTTTTATAGTTACTCTTAGCGTTAGACAAGGTTTATAAACAGTGCCGTTTACAGAGTGTATGGCCTGGTAATTCTGGTTTACACACTCTCACATAAATTGTTGGAATTCCTGAGAATACATCAGAACAAACATGCGGGTAACGTTGACATAAACGAGTTTTCTGTTCGTTGTTTGGTCAGTCTCTAATAAAGGGAGTTTACTAGTTGATATAGCATTGTACACAGTGTACCAACACATAATAACAGAAATCACCCAACTGAACATTACATGGTATTCTCTATAATCTATGAGTGCGGAAATATTTCTATATACTGAGAGAGCTCCCTCCCATATGAAAACGTGCTTGCCTAACTAAGTTTTAATGTTATTTGGTTCAGCATTTCCCAGATTTTCTCTCCAGAGTTGTCTCATTAAACCCATGGAGGCTTTGTCGTTTTTTCTTTAACAATGCAAAGCAAAGTCGGCTAGCTAACTGGTCCACCGCAATGTCCGATCGCTTCACCGATTTCATCCTCTGAGCAACCGATTTTTGTGTTCTTGAACGATAAGAATATTAAGATATTTGAAAATCCTTTTTCTTTTCTTCTTCCTTTTTTGAAACTGCTGAAGGGTTGATCGATGGAATTTATAGGCCTTATTCAATGATGTTACGAGACAAAGTAAGCAACTTAAAAATCACGAGGTATGCATTACGTAGATTCCGTACTGGCGTAAGCAGAGTGACGGATGCATATCTCTCCTGTGCAAAAATCAGCTTTCTTAGTCCATTAATTGTTATATCTTATAAGCTGCCATGATACCCATTAGAGGGTGCACCTTCTGCTTTGTGACGTCATATGCATAAGTTTTATTGGGACTCCTTACCACGCAGTGTTCATAAAGGTGTGTGTAACACAATGAAGCCTGTTTGACATAGATTTATTGCATAGTGACACAAGCAGAAGAGTAGTACCGGTATTGGCAAAGATGAAAATTAGAACGTTAAGTTTCATGTCCAGGGGCGTAGGCTGGGGGATGCGGAAGGTGCGGACACACTGCCCCGCACCAGGTGGATTTCCGCTCAAAATGAGACAAAAAAAAAGGCGCAAAAAGAAGCTCAACAAGACAACCGTACCAGTTACTTCCTGACCGCCGCTTATACCCAGTACATTAGTCTTGTGCTTATGAGGGGACATTTATAAATTCATCTGGCAGCATTCGTACACGGCACGTTACACATATATTGGGAGTGAACAGGCGATAATATAAATGGGTGATTCCATTTATTTGGGTACTAAGGGTGGATATGGGCATTAAATGGATGCCATTATTTTAGTCTGACTGATCTGGTCATCTTAGTGTTATTATTCCATTAATATTATCAATATGGATGTATCTGTTACAAAAATATTTGAAATGTTCCTATGTGATGTAATTATGAGGGGAAAATGGCCCAAAATTAGCACATTTTAGGGCAAAAAGTGTGACATTTAAACCTGCCATTTCAAAAACTGTTTTTCTTTTTTGTTTTTAGTTTTAAATTCAGTAATATTTTTGAGATATAACATTGACAATATATCCATTTTCACTATAGAACCATTTTTTGCACGAAAATGCAGTGTATGCCAACTTGCCAGCTTCTCTAAATTTCAAAATACTGCATAATTCTACTCTCATGTCCCACGTCCTAATTCACACGGAGAACAGGTATCAGGACCAATAATTACACCGAAAAAAATAATATGATGGTTGTAACAGGGAAATTATTGAATTTTGCAGCTTAAGTTAACATTATCCAACATTCTAAAGGAGGTATCTTAATATTGTGTAATATATCGAAAAGTGCTTTTAATTCAATTAATGCATTATTCATATCCTCTTTACACGGGGAACGAATGATTTTCGCTGGATGTGACAATCCGAATAATGTACGAAACTCAGAAACAAATGAAAATGACTCAGACAACACCATTTTCAATAAATATATTAAGTACCCCAAAACATAAATGCTCTCACACCACAAATTAAAATTCCTAAATTTGGCTCTAAAATTGCCATGTCACAAGTTGGTACCATTATTTATGGAATCATTCATATAGAAGGAATATCGACCCGTTGAGACCTGTTTGTAAGGATTACTGTATGCACCCTTCAGCTGCGACGTTGCTGCAAACGTTTTGAAATTCACTGGCAAATGTCCGTATGAACAATGTAAAGTATCAGGTTAGGTTAGGTTAGCACACCCAGGATGTTGAGCTAGAAGGGAGGGCTGAGAGCTTTGGGAAGACTATCGCAACGAATCGCCACCAACCATTGACACAAAGCGTACCAGAAAACTTCCAGATAAAAATACCCCATAGATCACTGGAAATCGCCCCTCCTTTCAAGCTTCGCAAACAACTTCTTAAAATGGTATTGCTAGTATTTTCTTAGAATAGTTGGTTATATTCTAACTGTCAAATTTGGCAGTGAGAATTTTATAATGGGAAATTTCCTGGCGGAATACATGAGCAATATGTTAAATTATAATAACAGACATTTTGGAGACTTCTTGTACGTTGTTTGCTGTATAAAAATCTGATAAAATTTGTACATTTTCTGCCGTTAGTTTTTACAATCTAGAAACAGACGTTTGATGGATGGGAGCTCCTCCAGTGTCGAAATACAATTTGAGGAAAAAAACAATCGTACGTACTATCAATCAGTGGCGGCGAAACTTGGGGGCACGGGCAAGTCTCGCTATAGATTTCTGAAAAATAAATGGAGAACTTCTAAATGATCTCAAAAGACGTTTAAGCTATAAATTTCTGTACGGGGTAGGGTGAGGTGCCTTTTCGACGAGTGTTGCGCCTATTGCGTTCATTTTCTATTCCAAATGGCTGTTAAACTATCAAAATTTTCACGCGCTTCGCGCGCTTCAAATTTTCATTCAGTGTTGTTCCTCATACTGAAGACCATAAACATGAAAGCTACTGACATTGAACTCGGTCGTAAGCATAAGCAATGGTGTGTAATACAGGCAAGTGAGCCACATCAGGTAAAATGTCGCGGCCGGCTTGATTTAAACCAATTGGTTAGAAGCTAGGCCGCAAAGCTTCATCTAACTCTAATTCTTATTAATACCTTCCGGTAGCGACTTTCGAAGAAGCACAGTAGCAAATTTTGAAAGCTTTTTACGAATTACCAAGCAAAAGACTGGCTTTTTGAGTGGCATGTATATTGTTGGGCAATTGAAAGTGTCAAGATGCAGAACCTGATTGTACGTTGTCATGGAAATCATCTTTAATGAACTAATTTCGGTGCGCTGCACCAGCATTCCTCACCACTTATACACCAAATGACCATTTTTAAGGCAGCGGGGTAGGGGGCCCCAGAGGGTTTGTTCACAATGTATCTTCTCTTAGATAAAATGCTCTTCCCTTCAATCCAGCCAAAAATTAGAAATCACGTTTTCCGCCACATGATCATTGAAAAAAATTACAAAGATTGCACTATTTTCCATTTAAGCAACAATTAAATTAACAAAACTTTTTCAAAGGGGAAGGGGACATTCCTTGGGACGGCACATTTATGTAGTGACAAAGTAAGGATCCCAATCCTGTAAAGGAACCCTATGACGCATGAAAAGGGGCAATTTTACGCAGGCTTGGGGATTGATTGAAGTGACCTTGCCTATATACACACTTGTACAGGCCTCTTTGGAATTGAGTTCCACCATCTCCACAAACGCACCCACCCAGGCTCAGGCCAGCCTACGCCCCTGATGTCACGGAACGTCTGTAATATTCCATGTTGCCAATTCTTAACATCGGAAATTCCCTACCACAGAGATTTAACTCACATTCTTTCAGTAAGTTAAATTTAGAATCGAATCGATTCTAAAGACTGAGTGTTTTTATGTTCATGAGTTCACAAGAATACAATGAATTGGCATAATCTAACCGGTTCTAGCCAGCTAAATACTGTGTTAAGTCCACGTTGCCTTAACCGTGACGTGCAAACAACACGTACGCGAAAAAGCATATACGGACATTGTTGTTTCATTTCATATATTGGACCACAATCGGTAAGTTAATGAATATTTCCAAGAGGCACTGCAGATGTAATTTAACTACTTCGGCTGCAAAACCCAGAGGTTACTGACAGGTAAGGCGATCACGACAACTCTGCACAATATATATGAGCTTATTTTAAATGTTTCGTCCTCTCTAACTATAAAATAGTTAAAATCCACCAAAAGATTGACTTCAGTGACCGTTCTTTATTTCGAGTGACATGTCAGTCTTCATCTAAAAACATTTGTACTCTTTTAAGAGTTAGTACCTCTCACAGCAGAGTAGAATTTCAATCGATTTCCACTAGATAAAAGGGTGGTCAATGTATGCAATCTTCAAAAATAGTCTGAATTTCAGTATTTTGCATTTATAGCGTAGGCGGTTTTGACAATTCAGAGCATAGCAAGGTACTTTCAGCTGGAAAATAAAACTAAAAAACTCTGAAGACAAGAAAGAAAAATAACTTTGGCCTAAAAAATGAAAAGGTTTAGTCGCAAAAACACGTCGTTTAGAGTTTATTTAACTAATTAAATTCAGCATCATGACTCCATGAAAAGATTTACTTTTTAGAAATCTTAAATAATGTATATGAGATTAAAGGTTGTCTAAATTTGGTTTAAAGTTAGTACTGTTTGGAATAGGCATGGAAGAGTAATTAGTAGTCCCTAAATTTCTTATTTTTTTTTTTTTATAAAACTTTCTTGTTATAGCATGGTACTTTACCCTTACACGCACACTACATGCGTTGATACTCTACCATCCTCACTTTACCTGTCTCCATTGCTATAATAACATTTATTCGTAATAGAAACGAGAATGTTTCATGTTGTCAAAGTAGTTTCATCTACAGTTTCAAATAATTTCGATGTGAGTGATTAAATTTCCTGTTTAATTTTCAAAATCAGACCATAACAGTTAGGCTATTCCTATTTACAAATTTAGTAATGGTTAGTGCCGAATACTAACTACACTGTAAAAAATACGGCAGATTGAGAAAACCACAAAATAAGGAGAGATAAATAAGCAGGATTACATGAAAAACTTCTAGAAACTGTTATACGAGAACATTCCTTTCATCTGTATGTTTATCGTGGTATTGTTTCCTGTAAGTTCAAAGCAGTTTTGAAACATTTAAGAGGGCAGGAACTCAAACGTCAATTTTATACATTGTTGCGTTTCCATCCGATAGGATGGCCTAAAAAGATAACATTTAATAGATCGAATAGAACAAAATGTATTTGCGAATAAATCCCTGCAAAAATCTTCAAACTTATTTTCACAGGATCAAGGCATCGAATGTGTGAAAAGTAGACGCACAAGCTTAAGAAGTCCTACAGATGGACGCGACGGGTCTTTACATGCCCCATACTGATTATTGTCTAAGACCAACAATTCCTTCCCCAAGAACGAATTGTATTACGCAAAACCAATACTCGGGGTTTTGAGCACCGCAGAAAGCGGCGAGACTAAGGTTTGACTAGGGCTCGCATATTTTATCCACTCTTAGTTCCTTATGGTGATGAGAATCATACTGTATCTCCTGCGATTGTGTTTCACCGCTAGTTAAATTCTCTTACACTGTCATAAATACTTCCAGGAAATACTATGTGCCAAACCTGAAAACCGTATTTGAACACGCAGATCTTTATGGGCCTAAATCATTCTAGGCTTACTCAAGGAGAGTGACCTTTTCAAGAATGTTTGTCATGATCCCCGCAATTCCTCTATGATAGGCATTAAATGTTTATCTTTTTTCCTCTTTTAGTTTTCATCTTTACCTTCTAACACTACCTACCACATTCTTGTCGGTGTTAAGCCTCATGTAACTAACTGACCAGTCGAATTCGTGACTGCTGCAAATGTAACAAACAACAAGATCTTTGACAGTAACGATTGGAGGAATATGTCCAGACTAAGAACCTAAGTGCAGAAAAACTGAATTTGGAAAACTGCCAGTATTGTGAAGCATATGCAATTTGTCAATTTGTAGTAACCAACTCGCAACGTTGACCAGAGTCGTCGTTTTTTGGACTTGTGACTTCAATAATAAGCTTTGGCGATGACCAGAAACTTGAAGTTGCAAAAATTACTTTTAAAGAAAACAACCCGTTAGACACGTAGAACTATTTCATTTAAAAAAAGAAGATCATTGGAAACATGTGGAAATAAATGTAGAAATCGTTCTCCCAATTCCAAAGATGGTGTCTGGACAAAACTGACAAAGGTAATTGGTATGACGCCCCCTGCCAATGAACACAGTAGAGTAGGGCTAAAGACTTTTTTTTTAATCTAGGTATAGTTTGCTTGTTCAGTGTCATCCACTAACCATTAACGTCAACATAATTTGAAAGTAGTCAATAAGCAGACCTTACACTTACTACACCCGCAACAATGAGAGAAAGATACTTTCTTCCTCCTTCAGTATTTTTAACATCTTTCCTTATTACATAGTTAAAAGTGATTTAGTCTCAGATTATTTAGCCACCGTTAGTTGGCGCTTAGCGAACAACAAAAAATATTGGTAGAATAAACCCCTAAGATCTCAGAAAATATTCCCTCCCGTCCCCTGATAGTGAAGCCACATTCTCTGAAAATTGAGCAATTATTAACTGTTAAAAGGGAGTCTGGTTTTTGTTTCTAACTAATTAACTTTGGACACCTGCCTGAAGTTTATCATCGATTTGAAACATCTTTACAAAATTTGGCCTCTTGTGGACCCTTGCAAAGTTTTTGTTCCCATTTAATTCTCTGTTTCCACAATAACCATAATCAATCCAAGTCGCCTGCTAAAGCAGAGCCCCATAGTTGGTACTAAACCCCAATTTAAAAAGACGTATACCGCAATACCGTAATACCGTAAAAAAAATCTGAAATGCATCGACTTACATCTCGTAAGAGAAAACAAGCCAGTGAGCCACAACAGGAAAATGGCCCTGGCCGGCTCGACTTGAACCAATAGGTTGGGAACTGGGCCGTTCAACTCCATCTTACTTACTTAGTACACCTAGTAAGATGCTGCAACTTAGCATGGCCTTATTTATTGACTTCCTTATTTTAAAGCGAAATATGTACTAAAAACTTATACTACATCTTCTTCAGTATAGACATCGCTGTATGCCTAGACAGAAGGGCATCACGACCACTGAAAAGATATAGGATGAATCAAGTATCGCAACGGAGCATGAGAGGACGCTCCACAATGTGGAGATGTCACCATGACCCATCAATTTTCCTGGGCCTGTCAGAGCTAAAACGCAGATTTAGTCGGGTGTCTTACTCCCCCAGCTAGCTACAGTATTTCCGTAAGCTGCACCGAGCACATTAGTCTCCATGCAAATTCACCTAGATTTATTATGTATCGTACCTTTGTATGCGCTGAATGCATGAAAAGTGTATTGTCGTTACACATTTTTACGTGTGCGGTGATTGTACACTGCGCTGTACTAGTACATATAGCTTAGTGTAAGGTATATCTCTGAAGGGAGGAATAAACTTATAAACAGCCATTGTTGATGTGCGATACTCGCGTCAGATCACGATACACGTCAGACGACGATACGGCAAGTTCGAATGTGGAACCGTTTCCGCATAAACGGGAAGAAAAGTTAAATATTCAAATATAGTACAAACAACCCAAACTGATTGCTCGTATCGATTATTTTCAAAACAACTACAACGTTTGGTTTACTAATGTTAAAGCTCAAATTTGAATTTGAAAGGTCCCTTGGGTTGAGAAACCTAATATGTCAAGGTTTTATTCACAAATGAAGGAAGTACATTTTAAAGATATATCTTTTTTCGTCTTTTATCAAATTTGAGCGGAAACTATTGCAAGACTGATGTGGCACCTAGTTATCTGTACAGGCGGACAAATCAGTGATATGCATTCATTTTGTTCTTTGCTTTACTTGAAGAAAGTTTCCATCTTACCTTTTTGAAACATTGTCCCTTGCTACATGGTTACATCTTCTCGACCAAAGGGGAAAATGACGCTCCCTACCAGGCTATTTACCTGATATAGTCAGATTTTTCATCTGATGAACTGATTGATATTACCAGATATGAAAATACACATGAAATTAAGTGCTAACATTTTGGGTCACATTACAGACCAGTTCTGATGTGTTAATTGCTTTTCACGCAGTGTGGACACCATGAAAGCAAAAATGACATGAGGACACAGATCATTTTACAAACGCAGATATCAGTAAAACCTTCCACCGCCTTTGATCTACTAATGGGGTGTCAATGTTGCATTCTTAAGAAGCATCGTGACCGCACGAAGACATATTGCCACATTATGTTGAAAGGCGAAATCAATTGTATTAATTCAGTCTGATATATAAGAGAGTGTTGCTGTTTTGTTGAGTATACTTTGTTTGTCGAATCAGTGACTGAACTAACATCTTGTCGCTTTACTCTGACCTAAACAAAGTGACCAAATTATGCCTAAGCATGAATTTAAAAAGTCGCTTCTATCTTTGATTACCGTAATTATCTAATGTTAATTATCTAATGCTGCATTCCAAGAGACTGTCGCTCTCTCTCTCTCTAACGAAAACTACAAGCACAATTTACCGACCTAGCCTAGGCCTGCGCTAGAAAGCCTGCAGGGTAGACTACATCTGGTTCGCTTCATTCAGTTTTTAACACAGTTGGTTCTGTGTACCCTCTCCTTAGTCTAAGTAATCTTAGTCTTACGAATTTCTTTGGCTAGCGTTCATATTATGAGACTGTGGCCCCCCTAGACTAGATCATCATAATTAGTAGCTATATAAAGAGTAACGTTAACGCCATTAATCATGGTCGAATACAGGGGAGGGGTCCAAGGGGTCCGAACCCCCCTTCCCGAAAAAAGATGTGCAAAGGGGTTCGGACCCCCCCCCCCCCCACCCTTTTTGAGGAGTAAAAGAATTATTTTCCAGAAAAAAAGATAGTGATAGTCGTAGTTGCCTTTCCGTATTCACCAGAAGTAGCCTGCAAGAATGACTTAATAATCAGAAACTTGTACGAATTTAAACTTCGGGAAGTTTTTACTTCATCTGTCGCCTCCTCCCAAAACACCTTATTACTAGCCTATCTCAATGCTGTAAGCGATTTGCCGCTGCTACACATCTACACAATGGCCTGCCATAAGATTTGTCTGAGTGATGCGACGGTATTATACGTTGCGGTACACGGACATGCACCCTCCGCCAGTCATCTTACCCAGTCAGTTACGCTCAATGATGTGCATGCCAACGTAACACTCGTTAGCGCTATAGCATTCACATCTTTTGTTACGGTACATATCGAGTGCTGTGGAACAAAAAGAAATCACAATTCGGCAGTGGCGTATAGTCAACGGGGGCCTGGGGGCCTAGGCCTCCCAGATTTTCTTCAGCCCCCCCCCCCCAGATTATTTGCTTCCTGATAAAGTAATCGAGAAAAAATAAAATGTTTGAACGGAAATAAACTATGATTGTTTTCCTTCAAAAACAGTAAATAAAAAAATGTGCAATAATTAAGAAAACATGCATGAATGTGTGTCAAACACATTTTGTGCGCACGTATGAAATCAAGTAATAACTTCAAAATGCCTACTTTCACTAAATTAGATACCGTATATAATCTGCACTGTCGTTTATTGCATTTCACTTTGAAGATGAAACGAACGTCTCTACAATAAACCCGAATGCGACTTTGTTAGGTTAAGACCCTTTCTGCCCTTCTGATGGCTGGTTCATTTACTGAAAACAAGACAATCATACACTGGAGACCATTCTTACACAAACATTCCTTTACTTTATCAAACACAAAATATGCCGTAAGGGTAAGGTACTGCGTTCGAATAATTCTTCCCTTCAATCCTTAAAAAGTAGGCCCATGTCGTGCCTCTGTCCTGCCCATGACAAGTGTCACTGTAGAACGATTTTTTCGACCAGTCCTCTTTTTACTAGTTGACACTGGAATCCGGGCGGATTTGTTAAATGTCCACAAGGTCCGGATTTCATGTGTTTCCCACATGATCCATACTTCTGCTTTGTGGTTTAAATATTTTGAGACATTTACTCGTACTATTTTCATTTTGACTGCGTAATGTACCGATGACTGAACAAATACTACACCATTTTGTTTCTGGACACCACTGAAAACCGGAAAACATTGTTTCTTTTGTAGTATGCACGTCACTTGAAAAATTTATACAAACACTAAAAGTGAGTATTTTGAAATTTTTCATGCTCCCCAAAAAGGAAAATTCTAAAACGTAGGCCTGTAATCAGTTCAAAGTTTTGCCAAACATAGCACCATTTTGTGATTAGGAGATATAACGCAAACAAAGTTTCTTAGAGGGGGACACAACTACTTTTGGTTTTCCTATTAAGGCTGAGATCCATTCAAATATTGCCGCATTTGCGATCTACGTCCTCCTGAAGTTTACAATTTTTCCCAAGGGAAAGGGAGATACCGGTTCCCTTAAGTCTCATCCCCCAGGCCACATATCAGAAATGCCCAGTTTTGGGGTCCATAAAAAGTGAATGAATTACCATTTTTCATAGACTGATTTTTTATTCTCATTATTTGAGAAGTGGCAGACATGAGATTCGTATTTCAACGTTCAAGGTTGGGTATCCAGTTTAAAACAAGTGGGAAGTGCCGTTTCCGGCCATTTGGAAGGTTTGTATAGCCCAAAATTTTCATGTACGCTCCGCGCCAACTGATGGTGGCGCTCCTCTGAGATAGTCTTGCCGCACCAGACCGTAGGAGGTGCCAGGCCCCCCACCTGTTACTTAGGCCCCCTTCAAATTCCATCCTGGCTAAGTCACTGCAAATCGGTAAATAACTGCCATATCGTATAGTGCAGCCATGTTGCAGTCATTTTGCTAAAGGTACCAAAAAGACCAGTAGGCCTAGATAGGCTACCGTTGTGACATAAGTGACAGCAATCTGCGAGCTTGTGCTCAAGTAATCATTCTGCCTGTATTCTGGTCGTGTTCAAATAATAACCAGGGCTAGGTCTACAACCCCCCTCCCCTAACAGTTAGTAACCAGTTTCTTATAAAAGTTCTGTGAAGACTGAAATATTCATATTATCGAGGGCGCACTTTCCACAATGTACCGCGTACCGGTACATAGGCTAAGCCAGTTTTGTCAACAAAGCAGAGATACTGATAATCTTCTTTTTTTTTTTTTTTTTGCTTGCCTGTCTGATTTTAAAATGTTGGTATGTAATTTGTTTCTGCTAAATTTGTGTTTGCCTTTCCTCGTTGTCATGTTACAGCACTGCGTATGCAGGGTTTAATGGAACTGCAATACATGAATATCACGAACCGATTAATTGAACAGGCACTGTATAAACACTGTGCCAATGGCGGAGCTGCCATATGGTCGGGGGCGGTTGCCCCCCCCCCCTTCCCTGACGGACCAAAATCGTCTGTCGGCGCCCGGTTAAGGTTTTTAACATACTTTACTCTTGCACCATTATTGGCAAAAGACATAATTTAATAGCGTTGTTTTAAGGTCACGATAACAAATGCTCAAACAGCCACCAGTAGGCTAACTGTACTCTATGCAGTTAATCTGAAAAGGGTCATCTTCTGTAAAATAGGAATAGGTTTTGCCGAAACGTATCTTCGTGGTCAATACGCACTAATGAATGTTGTCACTGTGCTAAGTTAAAATTGCTTCCACACCAAGCGTGAATATAAGCTTACAAAATACACAGACTGATATTAGATTCACCCTCCCAGCAAATAAAAGATGTTGCAAAGGGCGCAACAATAATTGTAGCGCAAATAGCCCTCTTGTTGTCGGGGGGAATAGTCAACATAGACAAGAGTATATAAAAATACCAAAAAAGCTTCCACAACATTTTTCAAAATCATTTGAAGTGAACATTCAGGTTGAAAAAAAAATGTTATCATGATGGTGATGGTTTAAGAGTTTAAATTAGCAGTTTCCATTTTGCTTTTCTTCAAGTGGCCATTTTCATGATAAATGGCTATTTCTGACACTGCACAATAATCCCATGAAAATGCTTATTTTTGTACTTGCGTGGTCTCAAAAGCCAGAAAATTGCATCTAATAAACCTAAGTTTAGGTAAGTTCCTTTATTTATTATGAACTCGGTATCTAGAGAGCCCAGCTCCATACCTGTTGTCTTGGCTATTTCTTGCAATGTACTTAATAAATAACTATTCCAGAGTGGTCACATGATGTAAAATACGTCAATTAATGTTTCTTCGTGTACTTATCTTGATTTCCAGATACCAAAACTGTACACCTAACGGTGATTAATTGCCATGACTTTTTCCCCTGTAAGATTGCTTGTTATTTCGCCTTAGCGGGTTTAGTCTTTATCTTCACAAATTAGCCCATTGTAACATTAAAATCTTAAATCGAGACCTGACAATAACACAAAATATAATGACTGCCTTCATAATAGAATGTGAAAGAGAAGGACAGAAAAATGGGTGTCCGCAGGTAGGGGCAAGGGGGAGCTTGCCCTCCCCTGGAAAATAAAAAAAAAACCTGAAAAAAAACCAAAGAAAAACTAAAGAAAAAGACGACAAAAAATTAACATCAACATTTCTTTACAGTTCACTCAGTGTTTTCCCTATTTATATTCGGTTTAATAGGCTTTATAAGAAATACCATTTTCCAGCGATCTGTGAGGCATTCTGGGCCAAAATTTTCTTGCCCTCCGTGCCATCATGAGTTGGCTTTTCTCCCTACAAGAATTTCGTCCCCTCTCCCGAATTTTCTTCTGCGGAGACCTACTACTTAAACATGTTTTAATAGAAAAACTTGCCTAGGATAAATGGCAAAGTAGTCTTCTACCATGTGGGGAAAACAAATGGAAAGTCTGAAAAGCCGTGGCTTCGATCGTGCTGAGGCTATGGGTATTTACTTCTTCGAAGCGCCCCTGTAGACCATTTTCGCCCCCTCTGACCGAATTCCCTAGCTCCGCCACTGCACTGTGCTTAGCGACTACGTGGATTCTAGGAACAAAATGAGACCCTTTGAAAATCTATGACCTTAGCTCATACTAAATGCAATTCAAATTTTATTAATGAATGTTTATCCGCAACTTCCGAAGTGAAGACCCGAGAAGTGTCATTTCCGGCGATCTACGAGGCATGTGGTCTCACACCCCCAATAATTTCCCCATTGACCTGCACACTAAATTAGCTCCCTTTCGAGGCCGCTGCAGCCTTGTCAAAGTTCACATAGCAATTTCAAGGCACCCATCACACAAAATATTCATACCTGGACCGTTTAGATTTTGAGCCACAAGGACTTAAAATTTTTGTAGGGTACACCCACCTCTAGCCTCTTCACAAATACGGAAAATCTCCGCCATTTAACAGCAATTTTTTAAACAGTCAAAATCACCATCAATCTTACCCAAATTTTCAACATCCACACTCTGGCAAGTTTTTTTGTTTTCATATTCATGGACTTTCATCACCCAGCTGGCAGGTTATCTTGACAAAATTTGGTCAAAACGAGAATTCAAAGGACTACTTCTTTGAGGGTGTGCACTTGACTCTCTAGAACACTAGTGAGACAATATTCAGGTGGCGGGCCACTAATTATAAGTCCCATTGACTTACACACTAAATTAGGCTACTTCCGTGCCCCCTAGCTCCCAGTAGAAGTTTTCAACCAGGACATGCTACCCCTCTGATCGAAGCCCACAATCTCGGCTTTCATGGCACTTTCAAATTTCCATACCATGACCATTGAAATTTTGAGCTAGGGAGCCTTGAATGATAGGGATGTGTTTCCTGCCATAATAGCTACTCAAAAACGGCATTTCACAGAGCGGAGTAATACAATAAAAAAACTGGCCCTAAAATTGGTCAGATTGCCTTAAATTTTGCACAGTATGTATTTCAACTCATTGTCTACAAAATCCAAATGCAAAAATGATCATATTTTGTAAGTGAAACAGTCAGAAACAACATCCCATAAATTTTTGATGGCGCTTTGTCTGTCAGTAAACATTTTCCCGGACATGAGTATTGGAGTTAGCGGTCCGCTACCTTCAGACAAAAAAATTCTTGGTAAGCTACACACCAACTAGTGATGGCGTTTCACGTAGATGTCAAGTTTTCAATAATTACTTGGACCCCCCCCCCCTTCCTTTTGAAAATTCCTGGATCCGCCTTTGTTAATTTCATGCAAACTAATGTTAAGCTTTACGTTAGGCTAATAAACACTTTCGTACTATAGATCTCATAGCATTGTACTATACTGACAGTGCAGTACTGCGTACACTGTGTACGAATAGAGAGGTCGTTCGCTGTTCACTCAGTGGCTATATTTAGCATAATGAAAATGTATGTCCGTACGTAGGTGTGTGTACATTTCACTGCTGTCATTGGCTCCCTCTATTTTAATTTAATAAGAAACAAAAAAGGTCACGTAAACTCTGCCGTAATGGACAAGACTCTGGTTTGGAGTGTTCAAATGAAAAGAATAATAGAGGGCGCAATGCTAAGTGGACTTCAAAGCCGATGTGTGGTGGACGCAAACTAAACAGAGTCTTGAAACAAGACTAGTGAATAAAAGGTCTATCTAAGCTAGCTAGGCCTACAGGTTGAATAACCTAGGAACAAGGTGACATATACCTAGCAGTAGGCCTAGCCTAGCAACGTTTTACTAGACTCAACGCTGAAGGAAAACCTTAATTAGGGCCTTCAAGACCCCGTCGTATTGGGACGGTTTTAGACAAACGTTAGAACTAGAAGTACGAGTGATTCAATAACAGCTTTCAATGCCAGGGCTACACTGTTTTAGTATTCATGGTAGTTGGGCTACCATGGCGTAGGCCTACGTGACAGTCACACTAACGTTAGAACTAACGTACGTTAGTATTATTGATACGAACACTTATAGTTGGGGACTTACCTTTTCCATGAATCATTAGGATTTTGTTAACTCAAATTTAAAAAGTAAGAGGGGCGTACTTAGCCCGTTACTTAGCTGTATAATATGGCCTAACTAGCGTGGACAGGTATGGCATGAAGCATGCACTATAGCATGACAGTAGTATTCAAACAGTAAGCATATCATCATGCAACCTAGGCAATGTCGAGTCTGTAAAGTCGAATCCGGGCAGCAAGTGATGGTCTGAGTTCAGTTGGCCATAACTGGGGTCTATTCCCTTTTAATCTTTCAATTTCCTTGCTTACCTGTATCATGGACGCATGCACACTAGATTGTTCATTGACTCCCTCAATTTTTACTGAATATGAGGGTTTAAAATTCATGTAGACGATAAATGAAGACGGTTTAAGCCTGATGGACCCCACAAATGGCTGCCTACGGTCACTGAACACAAGTAACACAAGCACTGATTGGATTCGTCTTTATACGTACTGTAGGTGAACAAATGCCGTATAAGCCTGTTATGCTAACGGTTCTCTATTGTCGTGTAAGGGGGTTTTATTGCGTTCTTCTGCCGGTGATTTGTCCGTTCTTTATCCATGGAGGATAAAGAATGGTTACTAGAGTTTTATCCGAGGATAACACACGGCCACCTGACCATAATGGACAAATGGGAGTTGAGGATTATTACCAATCTTTCAAACTCCATTGCCAGCACTTTTCACTATTACGCAAACGTTAATTGGATGTGAAAAAAAAAATATTTTTCAAGCCTTTTTCTACAATATGACGGGACTGCCCTATAAATCGCTATACTCCAGCACACTGCCCACCGTTGCAACATCCAAGTAGACTCTCCCAACACAAACCCTCACGGTGTGAGCGATTCAAATTTTGACCGGGCCTCATGGTAACTGCTTGATTTAAGGAATGTGAGACCTGGACTGTTGTTAACTATTGTTACGATCAAAACTGTCATTTGTGCAGGCTTTAGTGCTTGTGCTGTGTTTTACAGTCATGACAGGAACAGGGAGAACGTACAAAGAATGATCATTTTTTAATCTACTGAACAAGTGGGCAAATTTTCTTTTTACCTAGTTAGGCTATGGAAGTAGGTAATATTTCCATGGTTAGGTCTACTTAACACGAAACCCTTATCCTAATCGATTAGTATTCAACCTGCATCACGTCTTTCTCATCCTGAAGGTCCGCTTACAGTGAAATCACCACTTATGGCTAGATAGGTACTTCAAATTCATGTGCTTCTACAAAACCTTAGTGAAGTAGTATACTGCACTTCGGAATCTCAAAACAGAGCTCGTGTGACTCATTGAATATTCTTTTGTACTAAGATAGGCGTAGTTTAAGCAGCTCATAATGAGGAAGCGTTTTTCAAAAGAGCAAAATTTTCAGTATTTGGCGGTCTTTTCAGTTAATGTTATTACTCTTGCTGTCATGGTAAATTGAGATATTGAAAATGTCATCAATGTAAAGCAAAACCTTATGCTGTCCCCCTTTTATGAAACACAAAGAACAACTTTAATGGTGCTCGATTTTTTTTAACAAAAAAAAAAAAACTAACGGGGGATGAAAAAAGGTAGGGTGACGCCTTCATTATACCCAGTAAAAGAAAGTAAACAATATATTTCAAGCTACCTTGCTCTTCGTCAGTTGTTAACGACAAAATGAAAGTCAGCAAGCTAGAACATGAGTATGCCCAATAGTTAGTAGCAGTGGCGGAGCTGCCATATGGTCAGGGAGGCGGTCGCCTCCCTGACGGACCAAAATCGTCTGTCGGCGCCCTTTTTGGATTTTTAACATGCTTTACTCTTGCACCATTATTGGCAAAAGACAATTTAATAGCATTGTTTTAAGGCCCAGATAACAAAATGCTCAAACAGCCACCAGTAACTGTACTATCTGCACTTTATTCTGATGAAGAGGGTCTTTTGTAATGTAGGGATAGGTTTTGCCGAAACGTATCTTCATGCTTTATACGCACTAATGAATGTTAACTTGTCGCTGTGCTAAGTTAATTGCTTCCACACCAAGCGTAATTATAAGCTTACAAGATACACAGGCTGACATTAAATTAACCCTCCCTGCCAATGAAATGTTCAAAGTGCGCAACAATAATTGTAACTCAAATACCCCCCGTATTGTCGGGGATAATTGTCAACATAGACAATAAAAAGAGTTTATAAAGATACCAAAATAGCTTCCACAACATCTTTCAAAATCATTTGAAGAGAACATTCAGGTTAAAAAAAATAAAACTATTATCATAGTAGTAACGGTTTAAGAGTTTTAAAGAGCAGTTTCCATTTTGCTTTTCTTCAAGTGACCATTCTCATGATAAATGGCTATTTCTGACACTACACGATAATTCGTGGTCTCAAAAGCCAGAAAATTGCATCTAATAAGCCTAGGTTTAGGCTACTTTTATTTATTATGAATTCGGTATCTAGAGAGCCAAGCAGAACTTTTATCTTGGCTATTTCTTCAGTGTACTTAATTAATGGCTATTTCAGAGTGGTCACATGATGTTAATTACGTCAATTAATGTTTCTTCATGTACTTATCTTGATTTCCAGATACCAAAAATGTACACCTTACGGTGTTTAATTTCCAAAACTTTTTCCCCCTGTAAGATTGCTTGCTGTTTGACTCTAGCAGACTTAATCTTTATCTTCACAAAGTAGCCCATTGTAACATTAGAATCTTAAATCGAGACCTGGCAATAACACAAAATATAATGACCGCCTTCTTACTAGAATGTGAAAGAGAGGGATAAAAACATGGCCAGGCGTCCGCAGGTAGGGACAAGAGGGGAACTTGCTTCCCTTTGGAAAATTAAAAAAAAACCTGAAAAAACGAAGAAAGCATAAAGAAAAAGACAAAAAAAAATTAACATCAACATTTCTGAACAGTTCACTCAGTGTTTTCCCTATTTATATGCCGTAAATAAGCTTTAGGAATGCTATTTCCAGCGATCTGAGAGGCATCTTGGGCCAAAATTTTCTTGCGCTCCGCGCCAACTCATGGTGGCGGGAGCATTCCCCCCTAAAGGAATTTTGCCTAAAAGGATTTTGCCCCCCGAATTTTCTTCTCCGGAAGCCAATGGATAGGAAACTTTAACATGTTTTAATAGAAAACTTTCTGAGGAGAAATGGCAAAGCAGTCTTCTACCAGGTGCGGCAAATCAAATGGAAAATCTGAAAAGCCGTGGCTTCGATCGTGCTGAGACTCAGGGTATTTACTCCTTTGAAGCGCCCCTGCAGACCATTTTCGCCCCCTTTGACCAAAAGCCCTAGCTCCGCCACTGGTTAGTAGTTATACAAAGTATAAAACATAGCAGAAAAGATTACATTTAGATAACAATCATACATAATAGGCTCACAAAGATTAGGAAGACTACGTTTGTCGTACCCAGTAGTCGTTGCCCAAAATTGACAGATCCCTATTTAATTCTGTTATATGTGACTTAAGCCAGGAATAGTACTTAATTCGTATTGCTTTCGTTTGTTCGCTGAAGGGAAATTGCCTATTAGTAAAAGAAATCGTAAGTCGAATAAAAAGTGGTCAGGTAAGTTAAAGTGAGCTGCTTTACCAAAATAGAGGACATTTGAAGGAAAGAGAGGCAATTAACCTGAATAAAAGTAGGAATCGAATGAAGACTGTAACCCATCGTTATCATGTTTAAGATTTTTTGTCGACATGTTTTGGTAATTGAACAGAATGTGGCGGAATTATTCCTTCGCGTCCTTTATGTGGCCCATCTTTCAACACCCGCTCAATCTTTGGGATGATAGTTTGATAAAGGAAAATTTAATGCGCATTCCTGTGGTGAAACAGGTTGTGTCGCTAAAATAATACGTCCTTTCACATTGTAATGTATATATTTTTAAAGTCATATTTCGTATGTCCGATCTGTAGAGGATCTGCTGGAGAACTGGACAATGTCTTGGGAGCTCTTTAGTCCCCAAAGGTTCGCCACTAATGAACGTGTACCAATTACCATATAGAAGTCGTTACTTCTTACTTCTCTTATCCCCAGATGTGTTTTTGCACACCATCACCATGGCAACATCAGATGAGGCCACCGTTACGGATAATTTCGAAAGTTCTGCTTACGAATGTGGTATTTGTCTGCAACGATTTGTGGAACCCAGGATTATGTCATGCGGACATACGCTCTGTGTGGAATGTCTAGGAAGAATAGAAATAGAGGTGGATTATACAACCTTTGAAAAAACGTTAAGTTGTCCTTTTTGCAGAACAACCATAAAGTTTCCGTATTCCGGGTCAGTTCGAGACTTTCCAATAAACTTTTCAATAATACATGCTATGGAGGGCTCCAGAACACCAAATTTATGTCCAGAACACAAATTATCACAAGATCTTTTTTGTAGAAATTGCAAGGTCTGTATCTGCGCAGAATGTTTTTTAAATGATCATAAAACAACATGGTTCGCCAAACATGTAGTAGCGCCATCAAGACATATTGTAGAGGAAATAGTTATGACGCTTAACGTAGCTGCCGATAATCTTGAAATACAGCGTCTACAAAATGCTATGCTGGAGATGAAACAGATGGAACGTTGTATGGCCGAAGATGCTGCACGTGTAATTAAAGACATACACAAAGAGCGGAAAAGAATGATTCAAGAGATAAAGGAAGACGCAGAAAATCTGGTCAACATCGTTGAAATGGTCACCGAAGATAAAACACAAAAGCTTCAGAAGTTAGAGAAAGAAAATGAAAAACTGTGTAGTTCAAGACAAGAAACAGCTGACAAATATGTGGCACTCGCTGCTGAGATAAGGAAGAATGGTTTATCACAAACATTGTTTGACAAAGTTAGAGATCTACCACCCATGAGGGAGAAATTTGGAAACAACGAAGGAAAAAAACTAACAGACATAAATGGGGAAGACAACAAAACAAATGCTACTAATGAATATGTATCAAAGGATGACGAAACGAGTGAATTGAACGTGAGGCAGAAAAATAAAGACAGTGATATGGCTTCCTCAGAAAATTTGGCAATGTTGGATATTTCACATGCGATATACTTTGTCAAAAATACAAAAGTACAACGACCTATAGAAATTGGATGGATTGAAGTACACAGATCGCCCGATAATAACAGATACCACAATTATCGTGGAATTGCTCTGCCTTCATTTGTAACGAATACCTTGGATAGAATTTACACATTATTTCGGTGGCGATAAACATTAAATTCACGGTTTAGTTTTTATTAATCTCATAGCATGCTCTCTGTGGTCTGCGTACAACAATACTTACTTAGAAAAGTTTAACTCTGAATAACTCCGAAGCTATGAAAAAGTATCATTTACCATTTTGGCAATTGCAAGATCTATTTCAAAGCCTATGGGTTTTTATAGCACCTCCAAATCTATGACTGTATAGTTGAAATAATTTTAAGATTTCTCTAACATGCTCTAACCGTAGAGTTACTTGTAACAAAACTTTGGCTCTCTGAAAAATGAGTGCTGATAGTATTAGAGCAACAATACCAGTTCATTTCACTTTATTTCGTTTATAAACGCGTTTACATAAACATTGGCATAAAACAAGATGCAACGGTGAAATATAAGTTATAAACAGGACGCTAAAAATAGTAATATGTACTGATGTTAATTGTAGCTAGCAACCATAATAATAATAATAATAATAATAATAATAATAATAATAATGATAATAATGATGATAATAATAATAATAATAATAAAATAATAATAATAATAATAATAATAATAGCTGTTGTAGCTAGCAACCATAATAATAATAATAATAATAATAATAATAATAATAATGATAATAATGATGATAATAATAATAATAATAATAATAATAATAATAATAATAATAATAATAATAATAATAATAATAATAATAATAATAATAATAATAATAATAATAATAATAATAATAATAATAATAATAATAATAATAATAATAATAATAATAATAATAATAATAATAATAATAATAATAATAATAATAATAATAATAATAATAATAATAATAATAATAATAATAATAATAATAATAATAATAATAATAATAATAATAATAATAATAATAATAATAATAATAATAATAATAATAATAATAATAATAATAATAATAATAATAATAATAATAATAATAATAATAATAATAATAATAATAATAATAATAATAATAATAATAATAATAATAATAATAATAATAATAATAATAATAATAATAATAATAATAATAATAGCGATATTCATTGTCGCTTAGACTTCTTCCTTATTTCACGTAACCTGATGGCTAATGTTATTGATGTAAAGTTTCACCCACCCCTTCAGTCTGATCATTCTATTGTCGTACTTACTATCCGTACACATGAAGAGCGCAGAGGTCGGGGATATTGGAAATTTAATAATTCTCTCCTTAATGATACCGACTATGTTAATATTATTCAAAATCTCTTCTCGTCCGATTTTCCCCTCCTACATGACCTAGACCCTTCCACCCAATGGGAAAGAATTAAATATATTATCCGCAAGGTTACAATCAAGTTTTCCATTAATAAAGCAAAAAATTCCCGCAAGTATGAAAATGAAGTTTTGTGTAATATCTCTACCCTTGAGCGACTTTCCTATGAAAATGACTCTGATGAGATTCGTAATAAACTTTCGGAAGCTCGGGAAAAGCTCATGTCTATTTATAATAGTAAACTACAAGGCATTATTGTAAGGTCAAGGGCTAGATGGGTCGAATCTGGTGAGAAGAGTTCTAAGTACTTTTTGAATTTGGAAAAGAGAAACAGAAACAACAATAACATTTTTCGCTTGCAAGTAGATAATGATGTTTGTATTCACAAGAGTAAGGACATTCTACAGGAAATTCGTAAATTCTATGGTTCATTGTATAGTCGCTCTTTAAATCATGATTATGATTTCATTTCAGACCTTGAAGATTTTGTTGAACCAGACTGTAATCTTGATACTTTAAATGGACCCCTCTCCTTGGAGGAGTGTTTTCAGGCCTTATCTACCATGCCAAATGGGAAGTCCCCGGGTACGGATGGGTTATCTACCGACTTTATAAGTATTTTTGGCCTGTCATTGGTCGGTATGTTGTTAATTCCTTAAATCATGCTTACAACCGTCATTATTTATCCTCCGAGCAAACCAGGGTATAATTACTCTCATTCGTAAACCTGATAAAAATCATGATCTCTTGGGTAACTACAGACCTATAAGTCTTCTCAATACTGATTATAAAATATGCGCCAAGTCTCTCGCTAATAGATTAAAAAATGTTATCACCTACATTATTGGCGAAAATCAAACTGGTTTTATTAAGAACCGTTTTATAGGAGAGAATATTCGTTTTGTATTAGATGTAATCAACTATACAAGTAAACAAAATATACCTGGTTTTCTTTTTCTTATTGATTTTGAGAAGGCTTTTGATCGTGTAGATTGGGGATTTATTGACCGTACGTTAAGATATTTTAAATTTAGAGATAGCTTTCGTTCGTGGGTTAGGACCCTTTATTATGGTAGTACTGCTTGTGTTGTGAACAATGGCCATTCAACTGGTTTTTTCCCTATTGAGAGAGGAGTTAGACAAGGGTGTCCACTTAGTCCTTACCTTTTTATTCTGGTTGCCGAAATATTAGCTAGGAAAATAATTTATGATAATACTCTTAGTGGTCTTAACGTCTTAGGAAAAGAAGTTAAAATTTTACAATATGCCGATGATACTACACTTTTTTTGAATGGTACTCGTGATTCCCTTGTTAGTATAATTACCGTTCTTGATAATTTTGCTTCCGACTCGGGTCTTAAAATTAATTACGGTAAATCCCATCTTTTTCCGCTTGGCTCCTTTATTAATAATCGTCCAGCTTACAGTCAGGATTTTGGCATTACTTTAACTGAGGGCCCAATAAAATTTTTAGGAATTCTTTTTACCCACGATGGAGATGATTTATTTCGTTTAAATTATCTGAAAAAGCTTTCTAGGCTAAAGAATCAACTTAAAATTTGGAGTGGCAGGGATCTCACTCCACTTGGTAGGAACACGATTGTTAAAGCTTATGGTTTAAGTCAACTCGTATTTCTTTTCCAAGTGCTTCCTAACCCCTCGACAGAGTTTTTCAAGGATTTACAAAGCATTGTCTTTGACTTTATTTGGAGCGGTAACCCCGACAAAATTAAAAGAAGCACAATGTATAATAGCATTAGTAATGGGGGTATAAAGGTCATTCATATTCAGAGTTTTGCCTTTGCATTGAAAGCCACTTGGGTTAAGAGGTACAAAGACCCTAGTAATACTGGTTACTGGAAATTATTTTTTGATCATTTTCTTTATCCTTTTGGTAAAGAATTCTTATTTAAATGTAATTTTCTCGCAAAAGATGTAGATTGTATTGCTAATGACTTTATTTTTGATATCTGTAAAGGTTGGAGTGACGCTTCTTTTACCACCCCTAGTGATAATTATGGCACAGAAATACTTTGGAATAACTCGTACATAAAAATTGATAATTCTATTGTCTATGATAAAAAACTTCATTTGGCCGGTGTCACTTTTGTTAAGGATTTGTTCTGTACTGATGGTAGCAAAATGCCTTATGATGTATTTAGGAATAAATATAATATTTTGAGTTATCCATTTACTAAGTACTTTGGATTGCTATCAGCCATTCCTAGTAACTGGATTCACCTTATTCACCAGGCTGATCACAACGTCAATGATCATATAATCACCTCTCTCAATAGTAATTCTAAAACTTCTCAAATAGTGTACCCTTTGTTGATAGATAAGATTACCAGTCCGCCTAAAGCTTGTGTAAAATGGAATAATCAATTTAACCTCTCACCCGATGATTGGGTTACTATCTTTAAGATGCCCTTTTGTACTGTTTCTGAAGCGAAGGTAAAATACTTTCAATTCAGATTCATTCATCGTATCTTAGGAACTAATAAGCTGTTGTATTTAATGGGCAAGACGGATACCGATCATTGTACTTTTTGTCATATTGAAACCGAGTCCCTGGAGCATCTCTTTTGGTCTTGTCATGTAACCTCTAGTTTCCTTTTAGATTGCGAGTTAAAATTTTTTGGACGGCAATTTTTATTTTCTAGAAAGGACATGTTCTTTGGTCGAATTTATGATGAATATGATCCTATTAACTACTTTATTTTGCATTGCAAATATTACATTTATAACTGTAGGCTTAACAATACCCTGCCTGACTGCGGCACCTTTTTCCATAAAATGAAATTCATAATTAAAGTTGAAAAATATATATCTCTTAAGAAGAATGCTGCAAAGTTAAGGAGGAATAAATTTAAAGCCATTCAACGCTGTCTATCATATTGTATCGATGAACTGGAAAGTTCTTAAGGCACCACATTTGTTTTGATGTGCAAAAAATAGTCTTGGTTCCATGGGTGGTCGCTGTAAACTAACCTTGGACTGACCCCCCCCCCCCATCCTCACTCACTCACTCGCAAACCGGACTGCTGCTGTATTAAAGTTTTATAATGAGTACCCACATCTATTCAATTAATATTAAAAGTTATATTCATTGAACCTCTTTTTAAACTAGAATACGTTTATTAGGTAAACCCCGTGTATGTAAATTCCTCGTTTAATATGTTTATTATATAGGTCAACGTCATACATCTATAAATGCATCCTAATTGTATGCTATTATTATAGTTGGCCTTGTCCAAATCATGAAATATTTTCAAATTTACATAACGTATCCAGGGAATATGAATGTATATAATGTATATATGTATATTGTATATAATGTTCAATAAGCATGTTAAATGTATATATGTTTATCGATCGCTATTTATGTAATTGTGTAAGTTGAGAGTTTGTATAAACTTGTAAGTATCCTATTGCAATGTTGTATATAACACCTGCTCTATATCAAATGTTTTCAATAAATGAGATGGTCAAAAAAAAAAAAAAAAAAAAAAAAAAAAAAAAAAAAAAAAAAAAAAAATAATAATAATAATAATAATAATAAT